>CM046440.1:20451587-21051587 GCA_025506505.1 Flaveria sonorensis | reverse complement strand
TTTACCTGAAGGAGAAAATGCCATAGGCACAAGATGGTTTTTCAGAAACAAAACAGATGATCGAGGTATAGTTATTAGAAATAAAGCGAGACTCGTTGCACAAGGATACACCCAAGAGGAAGGAATAGATTATGATGAAGTATTTTCTCCAGTTGCAAGACTTGAATCAATTCGTGTCTTCCTGGCTTATGTATCATTCATGAAATTCAAGGTGTTCTAAATGGATGTTAAAGGAGCTTTCTTGTATGGACCGATCACCGATGATGTGTATGTAAAGCAACCTTCGGGTTTTGAAGATTCGGAACTTCCACATCGTGTGTACAAGCTTAGCAAAGCTTTGTATGGTTTACATCAAGCCCCGAGAATCTGGTATGAAACATTGTCACAACACTTAATCCAACATGGATACACGCGAGGGAAAATCTATCCAACTTTGTTCATGAAGAAGGATGCTGATGATCTCCTATGTGTACAAGTGTATGTCGATGATATCATATTTGGTTCTACAAGTCCAAAAGTGTGCAATGAATTCGAAGAAATCATGAAGTCTTGATTTCAAATGAGTTCTATAGGAGAAATAAATTTCTTTCTTGGACTTCAAGTCAAACAATCTGCAGATGGAATCTTCATTAATCAAGAGAAGTTCATTGACAAACTCTTGAAGAAATTTAAACTGCAAGATTGTCAATCAATTAGAACTCCAACTGACGTAAACACTAAGATTGAGCCTGATCCGAAAGGAAAATCTGTAGACCAAACTTTATACAGATCTATGATTGGTTCATTGATGTATCTTACTGCAGCTAGACCTGACATAATGTATGTTGTTTGTGTCTATGCCAGGTATCAATCAGACCTGAAGGAATCCCACTTAATTGTTGTAAAACGAATATTCAGGTATCTCAAAGGTAAACCGGCTTTAGGGCTATGGTATCCTTATGAAGGTAACTTCGAGCTACATGGATATACGGATAGTGATTATGGAGGATGTTGTCAAGATAGAAAATCAACTACGGGTGGTTGTCAGTTTTTAAGACCTAGATTAGTCTCATGGCAGTGTAAGAAACAAACAAATGTCTCCATTTAAACCGCAGAAGCTAAGTACATTGCTGCTTCAGCAGGATGTTCTCAAATCCTTTGGTTACAAAACCAACTGCTGGATTACGGGTTCAACTTTCTTAAATCTTTAATTTACATTGATTACACTGCTGCTATGTTCATTACAGCTAATCATGTCCAACATTCAAAAACAAAACATATCGAGATTCGATATCATTTTCTCAGAGATAACTCTGAAAAAGGTTAATCATTTTGATTCAAATTGCAACTGAAAAACAGTTGGCTGAGCTTTTTACTAAAGCCTTCTTAGCAGGACGGTTTGAGTATTTGGTAGAGTCAATTGGTCTTATTAACCATATTTAAAAATTGGTTTTTGAGTATTTCAGTTAATTGAGTCTAAATATGATCAGAACCCTCCCTTACCTAAATAGGACACATCAATAGAAACTGTCAAAGTTAATTGCCTGATTGTATTTTATGTGTGCATGTTTCTTAGAAAAAGCAAAACCAAATGCAAAAATAGAAAATTGAAAAATCAAAAGATAAAAATATAAAACAAAAACTACAAAAATAGAGTTTTTCTTTGTTAATTCATTATTTAGGATGAATCTGTTTTTGCAATATGTGAGAAATGATAGATACATTAGTATGATCAGTTGCATACTTCACTCGATAACAAAGTCTGATGTGATAAGATATGATGTGCAAGTAAGTTCATGCAATTAGACTGAAAAAGTAAACTCTTGTGATTAAACTAAATCACTCATGCATTAATGTCTGTCTATCTTAGCACTAATGAGTAGTGTTGTTTTCTCAAATTGATTGCTTGTTAAGACATAATCTCACACCTGGTGGTGATATGAATAACCATGAGCTCTAATTATTTAAAGCATCTAACACTTCTCTATTATGAGTCATCATAGACCTGAAGTGATGAGATATCCTTTGTTGTAAGTGATTACAGACCTGGATATTCTCACTGATGCAATAAGATGCCAATATGCACAAACACCAAATGAGATCTGGTTATAGTATATGTCAAGTTAACAAGTTGAGAACAGTGACTTCTTGCATATCTTTATGAGAATTAACCTCTCTACGTCTAAGTGTGACTGCATAATGTCATATCTAATTATACCTTAATCAATCCAAGAATTGAAAAATTAAGTGTGCTGAATATCTTACTAAATGCACTCATTTTCTTTCCTTAGATCTCGTGTCTCCTTTGCTGCAGAAATGCTAACCTGAAACACATTTGATCAGGATTTATTCACTATCTATGACTATCCATCAACTTATTTTATTTTAATGTGCTGATCTTAACTGATATGATCTCACTGCAGACATATGATTCAATTGTACATAATAGATTTTTTTTTCTGCTTTAATTTTGATTTTTGCATGTTTTTCTGTGTGTAGGCATGTTAACAATGATTAGTGTGCTATTCATGTAACTTTCAAGAAACCTCTAAGTTTTATTAAACTTAAAAGTTTAAGGGGAGTAAAAAGTAAAAGTGTCAAAGAGAAAATTTTCAAATTTCAAGATATGAAAAATCAAAAATTAAATATTGTGGATGGATAGGTTGAAGCTAAAAAGTTCTAGCATGTGTGTGTTTGATATAATATAAAAATGATCCTGAAGAAAACATTTTAAAGTGGAAAAGCTTCTTGCAACATTTTAATATGAGACTCTTTTTGTTAAAATTAGAGACTAAAATAAGGGGAAATTTTTTTAAAAAATTTAAAACAAAAATAAAATGATCAAAAATAAAAATAAAAGTTTGAAATGTCAAAAGTTCAAAATTGAGGGTCAATTATGTAAATTTTAGGTAAAAGTCAAAATTTGACAAATTGTTTAAAAAAATTAGTATATGAACAGTACTAATGCGTTTAAACAGTGTTCAGGTGGAAGATTTGAAAATCACAAGTGTAGACTCATGGAAGCAATATCATGCGCCTGAATAGTGTTAAAAAGTCCAAAATTAGGAGCATGATGATTTTTCAGAATTTGTACAAGTGTTGGGTGTTTCAGACATCCTCATACGCCTAAACAATTGTCATAAGTCTAAAATTTGTGGTTAAGTGTTGGGCATTTCATCCATAGTCATGCGTCTGCACAACACCAGACTTTCAAGAATTGGCGTATCAAGTGAAAAATTACCAAGTGTTGGGCGTTTCAGCTAGACCCATGGGCCTGAACAGTGCAAAAGCGCCTGAACAGTGAAAAAACGCCTAAACAGTGCTTATGCGTCTGAACAGTGCTCATGCGCCTAACCTCATGCGCACAAACAGTGCTCATGCGCCTAAAAATTTCACTTAGTATAAATACAACACTTTTGATTTCAGTCAATTCATTCACTCAAAAACCCCTGAACTCTCACACCCCAACTCTCGATTACCATTGATTCTCTGATTCTGATTGATTTATGTTCTAAACTTGCATTCGATAGTGTTTATTTCTGATTCTAAACGTAAGTACTTGAACAAATTCATACAAATTTCAAGTTTAAAGTTTGATTTTGATTGGGCGTTTTAATGCTATACGGGCGTATGAACCCTAGTCGACTGGAATCTTTGAAATTTGTGAATGAAATGGAATTAAGAACTGAAATTGATGATTGATTTTTGATATAAACTTGATTTTGATCATATTGATACATTCAAATCAGATTTCCATCAAAATTGTTCCTGATGATGATTCATCAGTCGAACTGTTGAAGATGAACAGTCAATGTTTGAATTTTTAATAAAAATGAAAAATTGATCATAAATTCATGTTATAATCTGTTTTTGAGAAGAATTTACTGAATTGATGTGTTTTATATCATCTACATACTAACTTGAATGTAGTTTGTTCTTGAACAGATCATTTAAACACTTAGAAATTTTTTTTTTAAGTGCAAGTTAGATTAAAAATCTTTAAAACAAACTAATTCTTTAAATTTCAATAAATATTCATTGATTTTAAGTGTTAAAATTTGAAGTGTCTAAATTTCTTGTTTCATTTTTGCAGATGGCTGAGTTAAAGTTGCCAAAGCATAATGTGGCAGCATTATTAAATGAAGAAGTACAAGATGCTATTAGCTATGTAGAGATGATAAGGTTCTTGTTGAGAACTAAGTATGTATATGCTATGTGCTATCAACCTGTCATATATGCATGATTGATAAAGAAATTTTGGAACACAGCCACAGTTGAAATAAATGATGATGGTAGAAAAGTTGTAAGGGGATTTATAACAAGTGTTAGAATGATTGAAGTTTCTGAAGATTCAATTAGAGAAGCATTGAGATTGGGACACAATGACCCAGAAGACTTAGCTGAATTATCTTTTAATGAATGTAGAGAAACATTCATGGCTATGGGTCACCCAGATAATTTCCCCAAGAAACAATTTTTCAGAGCATGAGTTTACAACCATTGGAAGCTATTATGTTTTATATTCCAGCACTGCATGTCAAAAGAAGTGCAGGATGGAATTCATTTCCAGTTGACATAGCATCTCCTATTATAGCTCTTACAACTAACAGAAGGTTTAACATGTCAAAATGGATTCTTAATGGTTTCATTTTTAATCTGGAGAAAAGAATCAGGAATAAGTACTTGATGTATCCTAGATTCTTACAAATGATAATCCATGAAGAGCATCTAGATTTTCATGTTCATGGTGTTAGTTGAGAAACAATGATACTGGAACATATGTCAGAGATATCTTACAAAAGACTTGCTATGATCACAGGTGCACAAAATGTACCTATTTTTGAATACATGAGAAATGTTGCAAATGATGATGTGGATATTACTATAGATCACTTTCATTTGATTTAGGAAGAACCAATTGATCCAAATGATCTTATTAAAGAAATACCTCAAGAACAATCTGATGATGATGAAGATGAAGGTGATGATGATGAGAATGATGATGATGATGAAAGTTCAAGTTCTTCTTCTGATGATGATGATAAAAATGAAGGTGGTAATGATGATAATAACATGGAAGTAGTTCATAAAGAAGTACATGAAGCTGATCAAGAAACTAAAGAAGTTAATGAAGAAGTTAATTAAGAAAGTCATGAAGATGTTAATGAAGTAGATCAAGCTGAAGATGTTGTTGAAGAAAGTCAAAATGTTGAGGAGATTATGGGAATGATTGAAGAAATTATTGAAACTAAAGAACAAGTTGAATTCAATAAGAATGTTCAAGATTTTGAAGTATTTGAAGCTAAGATACACAATGATTTTGTAAGCTTGCCTCAACAAGATACTCATGTGGCTGAAGAAACAAATTTTCAGCAGATTATTGAAGAGTTGAAAGAAGAAAACTCTAAGCAATTGAAGCTTATAGAGGAATTAAAAGAAGAAAATGAGAAGTTGAAAGAAGATCTACAAAAGAAAGATGAAGTAATTGCTGATCTTGAGAAAAATAAAGAAGATAATGTAAAAACTTTTCAAGTTATGATGAAAGATTATGATCTGATGGATGAAAAATTCAATAAGTTGAAAGAAGAAAATGAAGCTTTAAAAGAGAGCATAAATATTGAGGAACTTTCAAAATCTGAGTTACATCATCCTAATCCTAATAACATGATTGTAACTACTTTAAGAATGTGGCTATAATCAAGAAATTATCCAAGGAAGAAGCATAATAGATTACAAGTAGAATCTTTAAGAAAGTTGGTGAGAAGTTTTCAAGCAACGGAGAAGCAAACAAATAAAATGATTATGCTTGACATGGATAATACACAATATTTAGAGATAACAAAGAGAACGAGGATTTTAAAACCTCAAGAGATTAAATCCATGGCGATGAAGAGTAGTGTGTATGAAAGTAGGAAAGAGCTAATAAAAATGTTTCCTGAAACTGAGAGACAAGAATATCAAGTTTCAATTGAATAGAAGCAATTATGGAATAAAGCTCGAATGGCAGGTGATTTGGTTCGTAATGTGTTACAAAAAGGACAATCAATTTCAGAGTTGCTCAATGCAATGATCGTTCCTGACACAACCAAGGAAGTAAAGATTGTGGCATGGAAATACGACGAGGTATTTGATGCATTTTTAATAAAAAGAGTTAATGCAATTTGTGATGTATATCATTTTTTCTCGAGCATTATAAAGCTACATGTTCAAGATTTGAAGGAGTTGAATAAACTGTCTTTAATCAATCAGACTAGCGCAAGTCGAGGAGAAAATTTTGTATAGTTATTGAACAGAGGTATAAGCAAAATGAGTTCACTTTTGCAAACGAGATGTGACCAAGAAGATAAAGAATATTTTCAGTCATTGAAAAAGAAAGAAAAGATGGTGATAAGATGTTAGAGAAGAAAAATTTTTGGATGCTTTTAGCGATCAATACTTTGAGAAGGTAACTAATCCTGGCTTGAAAGTTATTGATGGAATTCAAAAGTCGAAACCAATTTTGAGATGGCTCTACAACACTGATATGTTTGAGTTAAAGTTAGTTCGAGATCTAGACGATTGGGATCGTGACATGATTTCATTTTTTGGTGTATTCGAATTGAAACTCTTACATCCTAGCTACACCTCATTTTTGTCTATCTAGAAGTTTGAAAGAGTTGTACCAGAAGTTGCAGAAAATGACAAAAAATATTTCTTGTCAATTATCAAAGTCATGAATGTTGCTATGGAAAGAATATCTCTAAGAAAAGCCTTAGCTTATGCAAACATAGTTAAGAAGGATATCAAGGAAATAGAATTCATGAGGATCTCGAGTAAAGGAGTGTTGGAAATTCATTCCAAAGAGTATCCAAAGCCAATTGTATTTTATGCTAATATTGATATCGTAGGTTTATCTAAAGAAACATTGGAGGTGATGAATCAAATGGAAATTAAGACGAATGAATTGAAACCGGAGCAAGGAATTTTAGCGAGCAAGTTCAAGTCTGCCATTTCTAAAGCCTTGAGAGAGCAAAGAGAAACCGCTTTTCAAGATTAAAGAAGAACTAAAAGACTTCTCTGATGCATGAAGACAAAAGAGAGAAGACAAAAGACTGAAGATTGAAGATTGAAGATTGAAGAAGACTGAAGACAGAAAAATTTTGAAGATTGAAGATAGAAGATTGATGATTTTGAAGACTGAAGACAATGTAAATCTTAGGGGGAGTATTGTAGAAGCCTCTCGAAGATTAACATTTAGTCTTTATTGTCTTTATTAATAGTTTTGTCATAGTTTAGGGACTTATTTGTAAATATATGTTCCTTTTTCTTTTCTTTGATAGTATAAATAGCATAGATTATGTATTGTGCAGGTAAGCAAAAGTGAGAACCTTAGAGCAGTGAACGAATTGTAACTGCTTTCTTACACTTGTATTTCTATGCTTTCTATCAATGAAAAACTATGAATTTTTCTGATATATTTGCATTGAGTTGATTACTTGTGTTTGTTTTGATTCAATTGCATCACAATATCATCACAGATCGATCCATTTTGATCCTATCATCTTATTGACATCTGCCCGGTGTTGATCAAAATTGCGCGTTCAAAACTATAGGTCATTAGTGTTTGTTCAATTCACGTGAGTCCCTTCAAATATAAATATATATATATATATATATATATATATATATATATATATATATATATATATATATATATATATCCTTTCATAATGTAAAATAGGTTTATACATTATTGTTTTACCATTTATTAATCACCCTGACTTTCAGTTGTTTGTCGGATATTGGTTCACAGTTAAATGTCTAACAGATCTACACATAGATTCTGGCTGTGTGATCGCTTAAACCTAGAACTAGTCCCTCGGATTGCAAAATGCTTTATTTAATATTTTAAAATAATACTTTTGGATTGGATTTTCTTACTCAGCCCTATTTGGGCTAGTTGTTTATTGGGCTTTAATTGCGTTCAATACAACCTTTTGGGTCAAATGAAGGAAAATTTTCAGGCCCAAATTTTGGGGTTGTCACATTCTCAACCAGTTAAAGAAATTTTATCCTCGAAATTATTATATGGCTAGTATTGCTTTCAGAAGTGATTAGTTGAGCATATGGGGTTGCTGGTAGCACTTGAGATTAGCTTTAGTGGCTATGGATGCGCTCTATCAAGAGATGACATCGTTAAAAAGTTTAGATTAATCAACATTGTAAATGGAAGAGTTGCTATGTGGATTTCCCCCAAGTGAATCAAATCAAGGGAATCAGATCATGATAACGTATGAATAAATCTAGAGTGTGCTATCATAAATTAGATGTTGATTGTTGAGGCCTCTAGAAGATTAACATTTTGTCTTTATGTTGTTTTTTGTCATAGTATAAGGACTTATTTGTAAATATATATTCCCTAGTTCTTGATAGCATATATTGGATATTTTATGTATGTGCAGGGTAGACCAGGAAAGACTTTAAAAAAAAGACAAGACTAAACATGATTAGAAACAACAGATAATAAACAGTTAGAAAATCAGTTGAACGAATTGTAACCCTACACATTGTATCCGTGCATTTACTATCAATGAATCTATGATTTTTTTTATATGATTGCTTAATTTTGACTACTTGTGTTTGAATTGATCATTGCATCACGAAATCATCACAGATTCGATCCTATTGAACCGATCAATTGGTATCAGAGCCTTCGGTTCAATGATCGGAGCTTATTGACATTTTGAGCTCTTTGAATCACTTGAAATCTATGATTGATTGCAATGTGATCAATTAATTGTTGTTTTCAGTTGTGTTTCATCAATAGAAACATGATTTGAATCACAATTTTGTGTTCACTTTGTTCAAATCTGAGAAATTGATCGAATTAGTGTTCTAACTTTGTTCTTCATATTTGGACTAAAATTCAATCAGAATACTGATTTGTTGTTGTTGTTTGAGCAAATTGAGGATTAAGGATTGTTAATCGACCTAATTACTACCAAATTGGAAGTTTTTAGATCATTAATCAAGTTTTGAAGATTTTCATAAGATTTGAGTTCGTTGAAGCTGATGAATTAGGCGCATTATGGTTGAAAACTGCTGAAAATTGTCCAAGTATGTAGGCGCATTTCCACTATTTGGGAGTTTTGATACTGTGTAGACGTTTCAGATCAGGCGTTTGACCACTGTTGAGACATTTTGAGACTGTTTGGACACTTGGCGACTTTGCAGAAACAAAGTAATTCTAGGCGCATTTCAACTGTTTAGGCGCTTTAGAACTGTTTGGGCGTTTTATACCCCAGGCGCTTGACAACTGTTTGGGCATATTTAAACTGTTCAGGCGCATTACAAGTTGGGTGTTTTGAGAATTCTACTAAGGCATTCCCTTAGGCGTTTCCAAGTCAAAGTCAGGTGCTTCAGAACTATTTAGGCGTTTCACTACTGTGTAGACACTTGTCAACTATTCAGGCGCATCAGCTTTCAGACTTATCAGTTTACACTTAGAAATTTTTTTAGAAACTAAAATCCAAAAATATTCTCATTTCATAGTTTTTAATTCAAAATTAAAAACAAAAAAAACAAGTCTTTTTCTTAAATTCAAAAATACAAAATGGTTAAGTCTGAAGATTCTGAGAACAGGGTTCCAAAGCTAAAGAACAGAGCTAAAGATTATTGCACTTATAGTTTTGTCTGACCAACCAGAGCTTTGAAGATTATTTATGAAGGTGGTAAAGAGGATTCAGAAGAAATTACACTTATAGCTTTGTCTGACCAACCAATGGTTGAAAATTCATCTTCTGACTCTGAGACTTCTTTCTCAAAATATCCTGAAATTCCAATTGAAGTAAGAGAAAAAATGTGCAGTTAGCTTGCTTTGAACAAGTAGAGTACTACAGAACTTATTCATATAAAATATGTGACAAGCTCAAACAAGAGGAAGTAATGCATAACAAACTTAAAAACGATCACAAAATATCTGATGAAAAGATCCTCTCTCTACAAACATCATGGAATAAAACTTTGAAAGAACTGGAAATTGTTACAAAACAACTTGAAAAATGAAAAAGAATTTAGAAGAAGAGAAAATAGCACATGCTACAACATAGGTTGATCTTTCAAAAGTTAAAAGTTCAAAAACAATTGTAGAACAACTGGTAAGTGAGAGAAAAGACAAACAAAAAGCAGGTCTAGGTTTTACACATGAACCAATGCCTGAATCAATCACAAACACGTTACCAGAAAACTTCAACACGCATGATCACTCACCTGAAAACAAAGCTAAGCTAAGAGCATTCCAAAATAAGAAAATGAATTTTGAGAGTGATGAAGAGAAACAAATATTGAGATATTTGAGGAACATGATTCTGAAAAGATCAAAAATGGTCATCCAGTGAAAGTTAAATCATATGAACCACGACCAAAAACTAAGAAAATGTTTGTCCCAAAAGAGTCAGTTGTCGAAGAAGTGAGTGAAAAGAATGACAATCAAAACTCTAAAAATAAAGAGAAAGCAAAACAAGATGAAGAAACATCTGAAGATTCAATTTCTTATGGATTAAATAATCCAGATTTTATTAAATGGTAGAAAGAATAGAAAGAAAAAGAAACTGAAAAAGAATCTTCACCTGAAGATGTTCAATCTGAAAGCAAACAATGATCATCGAGATCTAGAATCCAAAGACGAAGAAAGAAAAACACTAAAGCTAAATCAACACAGAATACAATTCAAAACAGTCAAATCAAAAGAACAAATCAATCAAATCAGCTTAAACCTGTGAAATTTGTATCTGCAGGTATTTTTGACATGAATAAAATTCTAGAAATCAAATCTAATCCAAAGAAACAATCCAACTCTGATCTGAAAACAGGTTCAGATTCTAAGTCTTCCGCTGTCAATAAACGATTTGTATCTAAGGAGTCGAGGAATGATGTTAATGTTAAAAACTCTAAACTCAACTTTCAAAAGAACAAATTCACAAATCAAAAACAACAGATTAACTTTTCAACTCCTAAATCCAAATAAGGATCAAATGTGGCATCCACATCTAAAGTTAATCAAAAATTATTTAAAATTCAAAGGTACTGTGAAATCTATGATATGTACAATCATAAGACTAAAGAATGTTTCTTTAACAGGTACTGTCATATATGTGATATGAGAAACCATTCAACAGCTGATTGTTACTTCAACAAATATTGTACCTATTATGATGAAAGAACTCACAAAGCTAAGAATTGCAACTTCAGAACGAACTCGCCGAGGAATGGATATGTAAATTCTCAATTAAGAAAGGGATATGTCAATCCACAATTTCAAAAAAATCAAAGTGTTGGTTTTCAAAGATTGACAAAACAACCTTCCTTATGCTTGAGATCTTTTCAAAGAAATGATTCTGTTTATGATGATTTTTATGCTGCAAAACCAAGACAGCATAATCAATGAAAATTCATTCCACGATCTGCGAAAATGAATGGTGGGAAGTTTGGTAATCAAAAATTTTCAAAACAAAATTTTTGTCTGATGGTTTGAAATATCTTGATGATGATCTTGAAAAACGTTACAATGCTTTAAGGATAAAACAAATCAAAGATAATCAAAAACTTGTAGAAACGAAATTGGTAAATTTGTCAAAAATAAGTCTGTTTTGAAAAAGCTTCACTTTAAATAGTTTACCATTGTTGATAAGTTTGGCAAGCCCAAGACCATCTCGGCTTGGGTTGATAACTCAACTTAATTCTTTCTGAAATGCAGGTGCGCCCGAGAAGACCTATTAACACATGGTATGTTGAAAGTGGGTGTAGCCGGCATATGACAGGCAACCATGCCTTGCTACAAGAAGTTAAATTAAAAGATGGTACACATGTTGCTTTTGGAGGTGATGTAGGAGGAAAAATAACATGCGAAGGAACTGTATCCAATGGGATTATTAGCTTTGATAAAGTCAACTATTGCTTACAGTTGAACTTTAATCTTTTAAGCATTTCCTAAATTTGTGACAAATCTTATTCTGTTTTATTTGATGATTCATTTTGTTACATTTTAAAGCCAGGTTTTCAGATTAGCAAAGAATGGGTAGTTGTTAAAGCTGTTTGAGATCGAGATGTATACAAGTTAGATATGTCTCAAGTTGATCCATCTATAGAAACAACATGCCTAATTGCTCAAGCATCAAATGACAAAAGTCAGCTTTGGCATAGACGTCTTGGGCATTCCAATTTCAAGAACATGAACAAGCTTGTAGCAGGAAATCATGTTATAGGTCTTCCAACAAAGAAGTTTGCCACAACTAATCTTTACTCAGCATGTTTAAAAGGAAAGCAACATAAAGCGTCTTATAAGCCCAAGCAGATAAACTCAAATTCCAACCCTCTCCAGATGTTGCATATGGACCTATTCGGACCAACAAATGTTTGGAGTATTGGAAAGAAATCTTATTGTTTAGTTATCATTGATGACTTTACAAGATTTTCTTGGGTTTTCTTTTTGCATGCTAAATCTTAAACGGCTGAATTATTAAAAGGATTCATCATTAAAGTAGAAAATCAATTAGATCAAAAGGTCAAAATAATTAGAAGTGATAATGGAACAGAATTTAAAAATGCTAATATTGACATGTTTTATGCAGAAAAGGGTATTGCTCGTTAGTTCAGTGCTCCTAGAACTCCACAACAAAATGGAGTTGCTGAAAGGAAAAACAGAACTTTGATTGAAGCAGCACGATCTATGTTAGCAGATGCCAAAATTCCAATTACTTCTAGGATGAAGCCATATCCATTGCATGTTTTATGCAGAATCGTTCATTGATTGTGAAAGATAAACAGAAAACTCCTTATGAGTTGATGTTTGGCAGGAAATCTACTATAGATTTTCTTAAATCTTTTGGTTGTCCTGTTTTGATTTTAAATTCTAGTGATCATCTAGGAAAATTTGTTTCAAAATCTAATGAAGGATTTTCGTTGGATGTTCATCAATTTCAAAAGCCTATAGAGTTTATAACTCTAGGACAAATATTATCCTTGAAACATTCAATGTTAAATTTCTTGAAAATTCTTTTCCATCAATTGCAAATGGTCCAGCTTGGTTATTTGATTTAGATTCATTGTCAAAATCTTTTCATTCTAACTTGTTTGAATTTACAAGTGAGAAGAAAAATCAAGTAGGAGATCTCGGTTCTTTCAGCGATGATTCTGATTCTGATGATATGATGACTCAAGCCCAGATTATCCATTTTTATCATTTGTTAGAGATCCTATATTTCAGCCTCAACAAGCTCAAGAGCATCCCGCTTCAGAAAATTCAAATGTTTCACAACCTATTCCTAATGATGGTCCTGAATTTATACAGCCTGAGTCCGAAACGTCATCGATTTATGATGATGTAGTTGTTACAGATAATCTTGATTATTTTATCAACTCACCGACTCAAGTTCCAAATTTCAATCCACATTCTTCGAACTTATTGCATCAGTTTTCCAACTTGAACCAATCTAATCTAGATGTTCGCGTTCAATTGAATAAGATTCCAACATCTCGTGTTCACAAGAACCATCCTACATCTCAGATTATCGGTCCATTGAATGAGAGAACTACGAGAAGTCATTCAGATCAAGCAAATCTCTGCTTATACTCGTGTTTGCTATCTCAAATTATTCCTAAAAATGTCACCAAGGCACTAAAGGACAATAGTTGGATTGAGGCAATGCAAGAAGAATTATTACAATTCCGCAAACAGGAAGTGTGGAAGCTTGTGGATTTACCTGAAGGAGAAAATGCCATAGGCACAAAATGGTTGTTTAGAAACAAAATAAACGATCGGGGAATTGTTGTTTGCAACAAAGAAAGACTCGTTGCACAAGGTTACACCTAAGAGGAAGGAATAGACTATGATGAAGTATTTGCTCCAGTTGCAAGACTTGAATCAATTCTTGTCTTCCTGGCTTATGCATCATTCATGAAATTCAATGTGTATCAAATGGATGTGAAAGGTGCTTTCTTATATGGACCAATCACCGATGATGTGTATGTCAAGCAACCTCCAGGTTTCGAAGATTCAAAATATCCTCATCGTGTGTACAAGCTTAGCAAAGCATTGTATGGTCTACATCAAGCTCCTAGAATCTGGTATGAAACATTATATCAACATTTGATCCAACATGGATACATGCGAGGGAAAATTGATCCTACTTTGTTTATTAAGAAGGATGCTGATGATCTCTTATGTGTTCAAGTGTATGTTGATGATATCATATTTGGTTCTACAAGTCCAAAGTTGTGCAATGAATTTAAAGAAATCATGAAGTCTCGTTTTCAAATGAGTTCTATAGGAGAAATAATTTTTTTCCTTGGTCTTCAAGTGAAGCAATCTACATATGGAATTTTTATCAATCGGAAGGTGAAAATCGCTACCCACTCGTTTGTGGACCTGGCCTTATGCTGGTGGGACAATATTGCCCAGGCCGAGGGTAGCAGGGCGATTGGGAAAATGAGATGGAGTGAACTAAAGAAGATGGTGATTGAGGAGTTTTGTCCCCACCTGGAACTCGACATGATTGAGAGGGAGTTCCTGAAATTAGAAGCGGGAACCATGACGCACCAGCAGTATACTACTAAGTTCAATGAGATGGCAAGACTGGTGCCAAATCAGGTGACACCCGTGTCAAGAAAGATCAAGAGGTACATCCAGGGTCTACCGGCGGATAACCGTAGGCACATGATCGCCACCGGCCTAGTACGTTTAGGTCGGTGGTTGATCTGGCGGGGAGACTTTATCATGAGAGGGAGGAGGTGGCAGTAGTGAAGGCAAGTAAGAATGGTGATAGTGATAGAAACTGGAATAGGAAACGATTTGATAGTGGTGGTATCACTCCAAATAACAAAAAGGAAAGGGTGGATGATCGGAGGGTAATGTCAGCAGGTACGGGGACGAAGCGGTGTGGTAAGTGCGGGAAGGATCATAAGGGAGAGTGTAAGTGGGGACTGAATCTCTGCTTTCAATGTGGGAAGGCAGGGTACATGGCAAAAGATTGTAGGGCGATGAGGTGCTACAACTGTGGTGAGATTGGGCATATCAGCAGAGACTGCAAGCAGTCGAGGGTTGAGAGCTCTGGGGCAAAGAAGGGGACTGAGAATGAAGGGAAAAGGGTGAAGGCCAGTGCATTCACTATGACCCGGGAGGAGGCTACAATGTACCCCGATGTTGTGTCAGGTATCTTTCTAGTAAACCAAACTTGTGCCTCTGTACTATTCGATTCTGGTGCTAGTAGGAGCTTTATTTCTGCTGCCTTTTGTGCTAAGATGTCTGTAAGAAGTAGAAGTATTGATGAGCCCTTCGATGTAGAAACTGCCATTGGTAAGTCTACCAGAATTTCTGATTTGATAGAGGATTGTGACATAGAGTTGGAAGGCCATAGGTTCTCTGCTATGCCCCTAGGTTTTTTCTAGAGAGAAGAAGAAATATTGAACACCCAGATATTTTAAAAGTCAAGTGGCAGAAAAGTGTGGCCGCCCAACTTCTGCTCAAACTTTCGATATCTATCGTGTCGTCTTAAAATTTTATGTTCGGTTTAAGCTGGGTTTTCAGCTTGTAGACCGAGTCTTATGTGTTTTTCTGCGTTCGGTTGGTGTGTTTTTGGTGTGTTTAGGTGTTTGAACTCCAAGTGCTCTCGAGTTTGGAGGAGTTTTACTCGAAGGCAGCTGAAGGTGAGTTCTAGATCCCTGGTTTTTCTGTTTTAAACATGTTTTAGGGCTGAAATGCATGTAAACTATGATATTTGAAACTTCTAGTATGTAACCATATGTTTTACCCTCTGTTTTATGTGGGTATGTGTGTTTGTGAATGTTGACCGAATTATGTGGTTGTATGCTTGTTTTATGAGTTAGTATGCTAGATTTGGGCTAGGATTATGTAAGGATCATGATTGGGAACTGAAAATTTGCATAAGTTAGAACTGGTATAGTGCCCATGCGCCAACACTCCACATACGCCTAAGTGTTGCTCATGCACCTAAGTTTCCCATGCACTCAAGTACTCATGTGCCTGCATAGTACTCATGCGCCTGCATAGTTCCCATGCGCCTAAGTTTTTGCCCATACGCCTAAGTGTTTGCTCATTCACCTAAGTTTTCCCATGCGCCCAAGTATCCATGCGCCTGCATAGTGCTCATGCGCCTGGATAGTACCCATGCGCCTAAGTTATTTTCCTATACGCCTAAGTGTTCCCAAGCGCCCAACTGTTCATGCGCCTGCATAGTGCCCATGTGCCCGCATAGTGCTCATGCGCCTAAGTTGCCTTAGAATTTTTCTGAATTTTGGGAAAATGGAAATTAATGATTAAGCTCTGGAATGTTTTAAGGGTTATGTTTGTTCATGTTATGCATGTTTGTGGCCTGTTGTTGATGTTCCTTATTACGTATTATTAGGTGACTTTACGTGGTATGTTATACTTATGTACGTAAGTAAAGTATTACGTAATGAAAGTGAAAGTCAACAAATGACGAATATGGAAGAAATGAATGATGGAGTCCTTGTCGCTTACCCCAGTACTGTGTCGGCTTTTGCTTGACGTGGGGGTTTATTTATAAACCCCGGCATAGTATTGGCTTTTGCATGACGTGGGGGTATAGCATATGAGTTATGAGAAGATCCTTGTCGCGTACCCGGTACTGTGTCGGCTTTTGCTTGACGTCGGGGTATAGCATATGGTAGGATCTAGATAACGGTGGAAGATATTAATGAAAGGAAGTACGAATGATGAACGATGATGAAAGATAATAATTATTACCAAGATGTATGTATGGTGTGTGATCATGAACGAAAGTAAAGGAAAGGTTTTTACTAAAGGTAAAGTATTTTATTATATAAAACTAAAACTCACTCAGCAACGCTGACTTTAATGCATTTTCAGTTGGCAGGTAGTTTGTTGCTGAGGATGGCACGAGGGTGAAGCTACTTGGCGGGCAAGACTGGCATTCATCTCATGCAATAATAATGATGTTTTTTTGTAATACAACTAATTGATTTTTTGTAATCCTTTAAACAATGATGTATTACTTGGCAAATGTGTTTATTAAAGCATGAAATGGTTTTTGATGAATTAATCCGCTGTAATATTTTAGTTACTTATTAAATCTTAATATGTTTTAATATAAATGAGGTGGTGATTGACCAACTATGGGGTTTCCGAGAATGGAGCCTTACAAGTTGGTATCAGAGCCAAAGTTTAAGAGAAATGGGTAAATATTTTCAAAACCTAAACTTAAATTGAGAATGGGACCGAATGGAGGGATGCCAGCCCAAGTAGCTACGTGCCATTAGGTAATTTACTTTATTAAGGTTAACCGGTATTATATGCGTGTGCTACCTGCTTTATGTGCTCTTAGTAGATTTGGATACTGATGTAGTCAGGATAGGCAATGCTTGAGGGATGAAGAGTAAAGTAAGTGGCTAATCACAACTGGCCATTGTAATTAGGGACTTACTATACTTGACATAATTCGAGCTATTACCTTGAATGACCGTGTTGGTGTTTGAATCTTATAGTGTTTAGAGGATGGCGGGTGGTAGATCTTCTGAGGCTTCTCAAGGTGGAGGTCGTAGTGGATGTGGTGTTGGACCACGTGTCACAAGGAACAGGGCTAAGACTGTCGAAATGGCACCTAAAGAGCCCGAGCCTCATCACCATGATGGTGAGGATGAGAGGGCTAATCTGAGGGCCTCAAGGAAGGAGGCAATAGCGGAGGAAGTTCATCAGGTCATGCAGACGATTCTGCCATCGATGGTGACTGAGGTTATTAAAACTGTGAGGGAAAATGAGGAGAAGGAGAAATAGGAGAAGGAGAATGCCAATAGGCGAGAGGACAGAGAAGGAGGTTCAAGAGAAAGGGAGCAACCCAAGATTAGGATGGTTGTTTCCAGTGATGATGAGGAGGAGGAAGCAGTACAAGAAACTGCAAAGGGGTGCAATTATGGGGCATTCCAGAGATGCAAGCCCCCGACATTTGATGGAAATGGGGGTGTTGCTGCTGCTCACCGATGGGTGAGAGAGATGGAGGTTGTGTTGAATATCAGCGAGTGTAGGGAGGATCATAAGGTGAAGTTTGCTACCCACTCGTTTGTGGATTCGACCTTGTGCTGGTGAGACAACATTGTCCAGATCGAGGGTTGCAGGGCAATCGGGAAGATGAGATGGGGTGAATTGAAGAAGATAGTGATCGAGGAGTTTTGTCCTCATAGGGAACTCGACAAGATCGAGAGAGAGTTCCTGCAGTTGGAGGCGGGAACAATGATGCACCAGCAGTACACAGCTAAGTTTAATGAGATGGCGAGGCTAGTGCCAAAGCAGGTGACACCAGCGTACACAGCTAAGTTTAATGAGATGGCGAGGCTAGTGCCAAAGCAGGTGACACACGTGTCACGGAGAAAGACACATTCAGGGGTTACCGGCGGATATCCGTAGACATCTAATTTCCGCCCGGCCAGACACGTTTAGGTCGGTGGTCGATCTGGTAGGGAGACTGTACGATGAGAGGGAGGAAGTGACTACAGTGGAGGTGAGTAAGAAAGGTGATGGTGACGGAAATTGGAATAGGGAATGAGTTGGTTGTGGTGGTTTCACTCCAAAGAACAAAAAGGCAAGGGTGGATGACCGGAGAGTAGTGACGATAGGTACGGTGATAAAGAGGTGTAATAAGTGCGGGAAGGAGCATGCGGGGGAGTGTAAGTGGGAATCGAACATCTACTTTCAGTGTGGAAGGGAGGGCCACATAGCAAGGGATTGTCGTGTGGTGAAATGTTACAATTATGGCGAGACTGGGCAAATGAGCAGAAACTGCAAGAAGTCGATAGCTGAGAGCTCCGGGGCAAAGAAAGGGGCTGAGAAGGAGAGCAGAGGATGAAGGTCAGAGCATGCATGATGACTCGGGAGGAGGCTAGAGTGGACCTCGATGTCGTGTCAGGTACGTTCCTAGTAAACCAAACTCGTGCCTCTGTACTATTTGATTCTGGTGCTAGTAAGAGTTTTATTTCTGCTGCCTTCTGTTCTAAGTTGCATGTTAGGAGTAGAAAGATTGATGAGCCCTTTGATGTAAACTGCCATTGGTAAGTCTACCAGAATTTCTGATCTGATAGAGAATTGTGACATAGAATTGGAAGGCCATAGGTTCTCTGCTAGATTGTTTGTGATGCCCATAGGCGGATTCGATGTAGTCCTAGGGATGGATTGGTTAGCAGCCTATGAGCCAAATAGTATATGTCGCAAGAAAATTATCCGATTGACTGCACCTGATGGGAGTACGGTGACGATCTATGGTGATCGAGTTACTATGGTTCCGAAGGTGATTTCGATGGTGGTGGCAGAGAAGTGCATGAAACATAGATGTAGTGCCTATCTGGCTTACGTAAAGGATGTGGATGCGTTAGTACCATAATTATCCGATGTGCCAGTTGTGTGTGACTTTCTAGACGTGTTCCCAGAAGATTTACCAGGTGTGCCACCGGACCACAAGATCGAGTTCCAGATCATGCCAGCATTCTCTTACAACAACAGTTATCATGCCAGCATTAGTATGCCACCATATGAGATGCTATACGGTAGAAAGTGTAGAACGCCTATATGTTGGGGAGACATATACAGAAGGAGTTGGGGAGCGTTGAAGTGATCGAGGCTATGACTAAAAAGTTGGAGAAGATCAAGGCCTTTATGAAGGCGGAAAAAGAAAGGAAAAAGTTGTATGCTGACAAGAGGCGTCGACCGATTGAATTCAAGGTGGGTGATAAAGTTATGCTAAACGTTTCACCTTGGAAGGGGATCATTCGGTTCAGAAAGTGGGATAAGCTGAGCCTGAGGTATATAGGACCTTTCCGAATCATTGCCCAAGTAGGAGAGGTGGCTTATAGGTTGGAGCTACCCGATGAGTTAAATGGGATTCATCCGACATTCCATGTATCTCACCTAAGAAAGTACTTAGCTGATGAAGATATGATCGTGCCATTGGAGGATATTAAGGTGGATGAACGGCTTAATTATGTGGAGTAGCTAGTGGCCATCATTGACAGAAAAGAGAAGAGGCTACAGAATAAAGCGGTTTCACTGGTACGAGTACAGTGGAGGCAAAGGAAGGGATCCGAGTCTACATAGGAGACGGAGGAAGAGATAAGATAGCGTTATCCACAACTGTTGGAGGAGTGACAGGTTTCGGGGATGAAACCAATATAAAGGGGGTGGACTTGTAACACCCGGATATTTTAAAAAGAAGAAAAGAAGAGAAAAAGAAAAGAAAAAGAGAAGTATAAAGAAAGAAAGGTGAAATAACCCAAGTTGAGGGGTTAAAGTTGTACAAGAGGCAAACTTTAATATAATTATGTTTAAAAGTGGGCATGGCCGCCCACACTTCTGCTCACCAACTGCCTTCGATAGCAGAAAAAGAAGAAAAGCAGAGCTCCATCGGTTTTTAGAGAGAAGAAGAAGAAGAAGATCGTCCAGAAGGTAAGATTTTGTGTATTTTGTTTGGTTTCAGCTGGGTTTTCAGCTTGTAGACCGAGTCTTATGTGTTTTTCTAAGTTCGGTTGGGTATTTTTGGTGTGTTTAGGTGTTTGAACTCCAAGTGCTCTTGAGTTTGGTGGAGTTTTACTCGAAGGCTGCTGAAGGTGAGTTCTAGATCCCCGGTTTTTTTGTTTTAAACATGTTTTAGGGCTGAAATGCGTGTAAACTATTATTTTTGAAACTTCCATTATGTAACCGTATGTTTTACCCTCTGTTTTATGTGGGTATGTGTGTTTGTGAATGTTTGACCGAATTATATGGTTGTATGCTTGTTTTATGAGCTTAGTATGCTAGATTTGGGCTAGGATTATGTAAGGAGGATGATCGGGAACAGAAAATTTGTATAAGTTAGAACTGGTATAGTGCCCATGCGCCCAAATTGCCCATACACCTAAGTCTTGCTAGTGCACCTAAGTTTCCCATGTGCCCGAATACTCATGCGCCTACATAGTACTCATGCGCCTGGATAGTTCCCATGCGCCTAAGTTTTTGCCTATATGCCTAAGTGTTTGCTCATGCACTTAAGTTTTCCTATGCGCCCAAGTATCCATGCACCTGCATAGTGCTCATGCGCCTGCATAGTACCCATGCGCCTAAGTTTTTTTCCCATGCGCCCAAGTGTTCCCAAGCGCCCTACTATTCATGCGCCTGCATAGTACCCATGAGCCTACATAGTGCTCATGCGCCTAAGTTGACTTAGAATTTTTCTGAAATTTTGGGAAAAATGGAAATTAATGATTAAGCTCTGGAATGTTTTGGGGTTATGTTAGTTCATGTTATGCATGTTGTGGCCTGTTGTTGATGTTCCTTATTACGTATTATTACGTGACTTTACGTGTTATGTTATACTTATGTACGTAAGTAAAGTATTACGTAATGAAAGTGAAAGATAATGAATGATGAAAATGGAAGTAATGAATGATGGAGTCCTTGTGGCTTACCCCGTACTGTGTCGGCTTTTGCTTGACGTGGGGGTTTATTTATAAACCCTGACACAGTATTGGCTTTTTCATGACATGGGGGTATAGCATATGAGTTGTGAGAAGATCCTTGTCACGTACCTCGGTACTGTGTCGGCTTTTTATTGACGTGGGGGTTTACTTATAAACCCCGGCATAGTATCGGCTTTTGCTTGACGTGGGGGTATAGCATATGGCAGGATCTAGATAACGGTGGAAGATATTAATGAAAGGAAGTATGAATGATGAATGATGATGAAAGATACTAATTATTACCAAGATGTATATATGGTGTGTGATCACGAACAAAAGTAAAGGAAAGGTTTTTACTAAAGGTAAAGTATTTTATTATATAAAACTAGAACTCACTAAGCAACGCTGATTTTTATGCATTTTCAGTTGGCAGGTAGTTTGTTGCTGAGGATGGCAAGAGAGTTAAGCTACTTAGCGGGCAAGACTGGCATCCATCTCATGCAATAATAATGATGTTGTTTTGTAATACAACTAATTGATCTTTTGTAATCCTTTAAACAATGATGTATTACTTGGCAAATGTGTTTATTAAAGCATGAAATGGTTTTTGATGAATTAATCCGCTGTAATATTTTAGTTACTTATTAAATCTTAATATGTTTTGATATAAATGAGGTGGTGATTGACCAACTGTGGCGTTCCCGGGAACGGGGCCTTACATATTATGTGTTGCAAGAAGATGATTCAATTGACCGCGCCTGATGGGAGTTCGATGACGATTTACGGTGATAGGGTCAGTGCGGTTCCAAAGGTAATTTCAATGGTGGTGGCAGAGAAGTGCATGAGAAGTGGATGTAGTGCCTACCTAGCTTATGTGAAAGATGTGGATGCGTCAGTACCACGATTGTCCGATGTACCGGTCGTGTGTGACTTTCCAGACGTATTCCCGGAGGATCTACCCGGTGTGCCACCGGACCGCGAGATCGAGTTCCAGATCGATTTGATAACGGGTGCCCAACCTGTTGCCAAGGCACCGTATCGATTAGCTCCCTCTGAGATGAAGGAACTGATGGTCCGGTTGCAGGAGTTGTTGGATAAGGGGTTCATCCAACCGAGTATCTCTCCCTGGGGTGCTCCGGTCTTGTTAATGAAGAAGAAGGATGGTAGCATGAGGATGTGCATCAACAACCATGAGTTGAACAAGTTAATGGTGAAGAACCGGTATCCGCTACCGAGGATTGATGACTTGTTTGATCAGCTCCAAGGTGCCAGTTAGTTCTCGAGGATAGATCTCCGATCTGGTTATCATCAGCTAAATGTTAAAGAACAAGATATTACGAAGACCGCGTTTCGAACGTGATACTGACATTACGAACTGCTCGTTATGTCTTTCGGTTTAACCAACGAGCCAGCTGCTTTTATGGATTTGATGAATCGGGTGTGTCGGCCTAGGCTAGATAAATCAGTGATTGTGTTTATTAATGATATCCTGATTTATTCAAAAAGCAAGGAGGAACATGATGCTCATATTCGGGAAGTGCTGGAGATACTTAGAAGGGAGAAGCTGTATGCTAAGTTCTCCAAGTACGTGTTCTGGTTGCGTGAGGTTCAGTTTCTAGGTCATGTGGTCAACCCTGAAGGGATTATGGTGGACCCGGCAAAAGTGGAGGCGGTGATGCAATGGAGGACTCCAAAGATGCCATCCGAGATCCGCAGTTTCTTTGTTTTGGCTGGCTATTACAGAAGATTCATCCAAGGCTTTTCCAAGAAAGGTTCACCATTGACCAAGTTGACCTGTAAGGAGGTGAAGTTTGTATGGGGTCTAGAACAGAAGAATGCTTTTGAAGAGCTAAAGACGAGATTGACTCAAGCTCCTGTCTTGAAGTTGCCCGAAGGGAGCGAAGACTTGGTGGTCTATTTGGATGCTTCTTATTCGGGGTTGGGTTGCGTGCTGATGCAACGGGGGAACATATAGCCTATGCACCTCGGTAATTGAAGATCCATGAGGTTAACTACCCTACTCATGATTTAGAGTTGGCGGCTATGGTCTTTGCATTGAAAATTTGGAGGCACTACTTGTATGGGGCGAAGTGTACCATCTTCATAGATCACAAGAGCCTAAAGTATTTCTTCAAGCAAAAAGAACTTAACATGAGGCAAAGGAGGTGGTTAGAGTTGATCAAGGATTACGATTATGAAATCCTCTATCATCCGGGCAAGGCGAATGTGGTTGCTGATGCCTTCAGTCGAAAGAAACGACCTGAACCGATTCGGGTGAAGGCTTGTCAGCTGGTTATGACGCCCGATGTCATGGGTCAGATCAGAAAGTTCCAAGACGAGGCACTGGAGGACGATATGATCAACTATGAGCGGATGAAGGGCCAGATAACGGATTTAGGGGAGAACACCCGTGGTGTTAAAACTCGATCCAAATGGATGTGGATTCCTCGTTACGGGGACCTAAGGAGAAGGATTATGGATGAAGCTCACAAAACTTGGTACTCCATCCATCCTGGTGCTAGAAAGATGTATCAGGACCTGAAGAAGGATTATTGGTGGCCAGGGATGAAGCATGACGTAATGGAGTACGTGAGTAAGTGCCTGACTTGCTTGCAAGTGAAGGCAGAGCATCAGAAACCATAAGGGAAAATCCAACCTTTGGATATACCCGAATGGAAGTGGGAACACATCAACATGGACTTCATCACAAAATTGCTTCGTACGTTGAGAGGATGTGATACCATTTGGGTGATTGTAGACCGCTTAATGAAAAGTGCTCACTTCTTGCCACTCCGAGAGACCTACCCATCAGAAAGGTTGGCGGAGCTGTTCATCAAGGAGATTGTAACTCGTCATGGCGTGCCGGTGTCCATTGTTTCTGATAGGGACACTCGGTTCACATCCAAGTTCTAGAAGAATCTCCATGATGCGATGGGAACGAGGTTACACATTAGCACAGCTTACCACCGTCAGACAGACGGTCAATCAGAACAGACCATTCAGACCTTGGAGGACATGCTCTGGGCATGCATTATTGATTTTGGTGGAAGTTAGCATAAACACCTACCGTTGGCAGCGTTCTCCTACAACAATAGTTATCATGCCAGTATAGGCATGCCACCATTCGAAATGTTATATGGGAAATGATGCAGAACCCCGGTGTGTTAGGGTGATATTGGGTAGAAGAAGTTGGGAAGTATCGAGATCATCAAGGCCATGTCGGAAAAGTTCGAAAGGATCAAAGCCTTTATGAAAGCAGCAAAGGACCGGCAGAAGTCCTACGCTAATAAGAGGAGGCGGCCAATTGAGTTCTAAGTGGGAGATAAGGTGATGTTGAAAGCGTCACCATGGAAAGGGATTATAAGGTTTCTAAAGCAAGGGAAGTTGAGCCCAAGGTGCATCGGGCCATTAAAAATCATTGCCAAAGTTGGTAAGGTGGCATGTAGGTAGGAACTTTCTAATGAGCTGCATGGGATTCATCCTACGTTCCATATATCTCACTTACGAAAGTGCTTGGTGGAAGGTGACGTTGTTATTCCTCTCATGGGCATTGAGGTTGATGAAAGGTTGAATTACGTGGAACAACCAGTGGCTATTTTGGACTGGAAGGAGAAACGGTTAAGGAATAAAGTGATTACCCAAGTAAAAGTGCAATGGAAGCAACACAATGGATCAGAGGCCACTTGGGAGTCAGAGGAAGAAATGAGATGGCACTACCTAGATCACTTTAAGGAGTGACAGGTTTCGAGGACGAAACCTATATAAGAGGGGTGGACTTGACAGCCGGAAATTTCAAAAAAGAAAAGAAAAGAAAAATAAGGGAGCGAATGGGATTTTATTTCAAAAAGTGAGGGTTAAAAGTGTACAAGGACCAAACTGGCCCATAATGGTGTTTTTAAAGAAAATGGCCGCCCATACCCTCTCTCCCATGCGCTCAACCTTCGCTAGAGAGAGAGAAAAGACTCCTACCTGTTCTAAAGTGAGAAACTAGAGGAAATCTTCAAAAGGTAAGATTTTAAGGTGTTTTCTTCTCGGTTTCAGTCGGGTTCAATCTTCTGGACCGATTTCTATGTGTTTCTATGTGTTTAGTTGCTTATTTTCGTGTGTTTAGGTGTTAAAACTCCAGGTTTGCTCTCGGGTTTGTGGTGCTTTACTCGAAGGTTGTTTAAGGTGAGTTCTAGATCCCCTATTTTACTTGTTTTAAACTAGTTTGGGGTTGATGTGCATATTAACGGCAGTTTTGCAACCGTAAAATGAATTTTCTATGTTTGTGTCTGAATTGTGTGCGATGTATGTTCTGAATGTCTTCATCGAGGTTATATGCTTTGTTCTAAGTGTACTGCATGATATATCTATGATATGAGTGTGTTAGAACAAGGATTTGGAACTGGTGGAATAGTCTAAGCAATGTGTTCATCCGCATTTGCATTTTATTCATCCGCATTTATTGGAGTTCATCCACATTTGCTGAAACATTCAACCACATTGGTTTTATGTTCATTAGTTATGTATTTTTGTTCATCTGCATTTATATGTGTTCATCCGCATTTGCTGGTCTTCATCCGCATTTTCAGAACATTCAACCGCGTTGGTTTTGTGTTCAAAAGTATAAGACTTGTTCATGCGCATTTGGACTTGTTCATCCGCATTTGGACTTTTTCATCCGCATTTGGTCTTGTACATCCGCATTTGGTTCATCCACTTATCTTTAAATGCTTAGGATAATTTCTGAGATACTTCATCCGCATTTCTTTGGACCCTTAGGATTTTTCTAAAATCTTGGGAAATAGAATGTAGTGTTTAGTTTGAAATGTTTTGGTGGTTTATGTCTGTTTATGTTATGTATGATTGTGGGTTGTTGTTGATGTTCTATATTACGTATTATTATGTGACTTTATGTGGTGTGTTAATACTCTTGTACGTAAAGTATTATCTGTAAGGCCCCGTTCCCGGGAACCCCACAGTTGGTCAATCACAACCTCATTTATATCAAAACATATTAAGAATTATTAAGTAAATAAAATATTGCAGCCGATTAATTCATCAAAAACAATTTCATGCTTTAATAAACACATTTTCCAAGTAATACATCATTGTTTAAAGGATTACAAAAGATCAATTAGTTGTATTACAAAACAACATCATTATTATTGCATGAAATGGATGCCAGTCTTGCCCTCCAAGTAGCTTCACCCTCGTGCCATCCTCAGCAACAAACTACCTGCCAACTGAAAATGCATAAAAGTCAGCATTGCTGAGTGAGTTCTAGTTTTATATAATAAAATACTTTACCATTAGTAAAAACATTTCCTTTACTTTCATTCGTGATCACATATCATACATACATCTTGGTAATAATTATTATCTTTCATCATCGTTCATTATTTTTACTTCCTTTCATTAATATCTTCCAGCGTTATCTAGATCCTGTCATATGCTATACTGTGCCGAGGTTTATAAGTAAACCCCCACGTCAAGAAAAAGCCGACATAGTACCGGGGTACGCGACAAGGATCTTCTCACAACTCATATGCTATACCCCCACGTCATGCAAAAGCCAATACTGTTCTGAGGTTTATAAATAAACCCCCACGTCAAGCAAAAGCCAACACAGTACCTGGGTAAGCGACAAGGACTCCATCATTCATTACTTCCATTTTCGTCATTCGTTATCTTTCACTTTCATTAAGTAATACTTTACTTACGTTCATAAGTATAACATACCACGTAAAGTCACTTAATAATACGTAATAAGGAACATCAACAACAAGCAACAAACATGCATAACATGAACAAACATAACCCCCAAAACATTCCAGAGCTTAATCATTAATTTCCATTTTTGCCAAAATTTCAGAAAAATTCTATTTCAACTTAGGCGCATGAGCACTATGTAGGCGGATGGGTACTATGCAGGCGCATGGATACTTAGGCGTATGGGAACACTTGGGCGCATGGGGAAAAACTTAGGCGTATGGGAAAACTTAGGCGCATGGGTACTATACAGGCACATAAGTACTTGGGCGCATGGGAAACTTAGGCGCATGAGCAACACTTAGGCGTATGTGTAAAAAACTTAGGTGCATGGGAACTATGCAGGCGCATGAGTACTATGCAGGTGCATGAATACTTGGGCGCTTGGGAAACTTAGGCGCATGAGCAACACTTAGGTGTATGGGCAGTTTGGGCGCATGGGCACTATACCAGTTCTAACTTATGCAAATTTTCAGTTCCTGGTCATCATCCTTACATAATCCTATCCCAATTTAGCATACTAAGCTCATAAAATAAGCATACAACCACATAATTCGGTCAAACATTCACAAATACACATACCCATATAAACAGGGGAACCACATATGGTTAACATACTGGAAATTTCAAAAATAATAGTTTACATGAATTTCAGCCCCAAAACATGTTTAATTAGAAAAACCAGGGATCTACAACTCACCTTCAGCAGCCTTCGAGTAAAACTCCTCCAAACTTGAGAGCACTTGGAGTTCAAACACCTAAACACACCAAAAACACACAACTGAACATAGAGAAACACATAAGACTCGGTCTACAGCCTTCTAGATGATCTTCTTCTTCTTCTCTCTAAAAACCAATAGAACTCTGCTTTTCTTCTTTTTCTTCTATCGAAGGCAGTTGGTGAGCTGAAGTGTGGGCGGCCATGCCCACTTTTAAACATAATTATATTAAAGTTTGCCTCTTGCACAACTTTAACCCCTCAACTTGGGTTATTTCACCCTTCTTTCTTTATACTTCTCTTTTTCTATTCTTTTTCTCTTCTTTTCTTCTTTTTAAAATATTCGGGTGTTACAAGTCCACCCCCTTATATAGGTTTTGTCCCCGAAACCTGTCACTCCTCGAACAGTTGTGGATAATGCTATCTTATCTCTTCCTTCGTCTCCCACGTAGACTCGAATCCCTTCCTTTGCCTCCACTTTACTCGCACCAGTGGAACCGCTTTATTCCATAGCCTCTTCTCTTTTCTGTCAATGATGGCCACTGGTTGCTCCACATAATTGAGCTATTCATCCACCTCAATATCCTCCAATGGCACAATCATATCCTCATCGACTAAGCACTTTCTCAGATGAGATACATGGAATGTTGGATGAATCCCACTTAACTCATCGGGTAGCTCCAACCTATAGGCCACCTTTCCTACTCTAGCAATGATTCGGAAAGGTCCTATATACCTTGGGCTCAGCTTACCCCGCTTTATGAACTGAATGATCCTGTTCCAAGGTGAAACCTTCAGCATGACTCTATCACCCACCTTGAATTCAATCGGTCTACCCCTCTTGTCAGCATACGACTTTTGCCTATCTTTTGCCTCCTTCATAAAGGCCTTGATCTTCTCCAACTTTTCAGTCGTAGCCTCGATCATTTCAACACTCCCCACCAGTAATCTTTCTTCATATCATGATACATCTTTATAGCACCGGGATGAATAGAGTATCGAGTCTTATGAGCTTCATCCATGATTCGCCCCCGTAGGTCTCCATAACGAGGGATCCACATCCGCCCGAAGCGGGTTCTAACTCCGAGAGTGTTCTCACCCAACTCCGAGACTAGACCTTTCATTCTTTCGAAGTTGATTCAGTCTTCCTTTAGCGCCTCATCTTGAAATTCCTTGACCTGTGCCTTCATATCGGAGGTCATTACCAACTGGTAAGCTTTCACCCGGATTGGCTCGGGTCTCTCCTTTCGGCTAAGGGCATCCGCCACTACGTTGGCCTTGCCCGGATGGTAGTGGATCTCACAATCATAATCCTTGATCATCTCTAACCACCTCCTCTGCCTCATATTGAGATCCTTTTCCTCAAAGAAATACTCCAAGCTCTTGTGGTCAGTGAAGATAGTGCACTTCGTCAAGTACAAGTATTGCCTCCAAATCTTCAATGCAAAGACCACAGCCGCTAGCTCCAAATCATGAGCAGGGTAATTAGCCTCATGGATTTTCAACTGTCAGGATGCATAGGCTATAACCCTTCCCCGTTGCATCAGCACACAACCCAATCCTGAATAAGAAGCATCTAAATAGACCACTAAGTCTTCATTCCCTCCATGTAACGTCAAGACAGGAGCTTGAGTCAATTTTGTCTTCAACTCCTCAAAAGCATTCTCCTGTTCCAGACCCCATACAAACTTCACCTCCTTACGGGTTAGCTTGGTCAATGGTGAGGCTATCTTAGAAAAGTCTTGAATGAATCTCCTGTAATAGCCCGCTAAACCCAAGAAACTACGGATCTCAGATGGCGTCTTTGGAGTCTTCCATTGCATCACCGCCTCCACCTTTGTCGGGTCTACCATGATCCCTTTGAAATTTACAACATGACCCAAAAACTGAACCTCGCGCAACCAGAAAGTGCACTTGGAGAACTTGGCATACAGCTTCTCTCTTCTAAGTGTCTCCAATACCTCATGAATGTGACCGGCATGCTCTTCTTTGCTCTTTGAATAAATCAGGATATCATCGATAAACACAATCACTAATTTATCCAACATCAGCCGACACACCCGGTTCATCAAATCCATAAAGGCAGTTGGCGCGTTAGTTAGACCAAAAGACAAAACGAGAAACTCGTAGTGTCCATAACGCATGCAAAAAGCTGTTTTAGGGATATCTTGCTTCTTCACCTTCAATTGATGGTAACCAGATCAGAGATCTATCCTCGAGAACCAACTGGCACCTTGGAGCTGATCAAATAAGTCATCAATTCTCGGTAGCGGATACCGGTTCTTCACCGTCAACTTGTTTGACTCCCGGTAGTCGATGCACATTCTCATACTACTATCCTTCTTCTTTACAAACAAGACCGGAGCACCCCCAGGGAGAGATACTCGGTCGAATGAACCCATCATCCAACAACTCTTGCAACTGAACCATCAGTTCCTTCATCTTAGACGGAGCCAATCGATATGGTGCCTTGGCAACAGGTTGAGCACCAGGTATCAAGTCGATCTGGAACTCGATCTCGCGGTCCGGTGGCACACCTGGTAAATCTTCTGGGAACACATCTAGAAAGTCACACATAACTGGTACGTCAGACAATTGTGGTACTGACTCATCCACATCCTTTACGTAAGCCAGGTAGGCACTACATGCACGTTTCATGCACTTCTCTGCCACCACCATCAAAATCACCTTCGAAACCATAGTAACTTGATCATCATAGATCGTCACTGAACTCCCATCAGGCGCAGTCAATCGGATGATCTTCTTGCGACACATAATATTTGCCTCATAGGCTGCTAGCCAATCCATCCCTAGGACTACATCGAATCCACCTAAGGCATCATGAACAATCTAGCAGAGAACCTATGGCCCTCCAATTCTATGTCATAACTCTCTATCAGATCAGGAATTCTGGTAGACTTACCAATGGTAGTTTTTACATCAAAGGGCTCATCAATCTTTCTACTCCTAACAGGCAACTTAGCACAAAAGGCAGCAGAAATAAAACTCTTACTAGCACCAGAATCAAATAGTACAGAGGCACAAGTTTGGTTTACTAGGAACATACCTGACACCGTGTCGGGGTCCACACTAGTCTCCTCCCAAGTCATAGAAAATGCTTTGGCCTTCGCCCTCCTCCCTCTTTCTCAGTCCTTTCTTCGCCCCGGAGCTCTCAACCCTCAGCTTCTTGCAGTCCCTGCTCATATGCCCCTTCTCGCCACAGTTGTAACATTTCCCTGCACAGCAATCCCTGACCATATGGCCCTCCCTTCCGCACTTAAAGCAGAGGTTTGATCCCCACCTACATTATCTTACATGCCCCTTCCCATACTTCCTGCACGCCTCCACTCCTAACTCAGTTGCAGCCACCTCGCGACCCTCTACCTTTGCCCTTTTGCCCTTGGGAGGGAAACCGCCACTACCAGCACGTTTTCCACTCCAATTCTCCTCTCTACTCTCGTCTTCCCTTACAGCCCTAATGACCCCAGTCACCATAGATGGGAGGATCATGTGCATGACTTGATGAACCCCTTCAACTATAGCCTCCTTCACTAAGGCCGACAGATTAACGCTCTCATCCCCACCTTCATGGTGATGAAACTCGGGCTCTCCAGGAGCCGCTTCAGCAGTCTTAGCCCCATCCCTAATGACACGTGGTCCAACACCACATCCACCATGACCTCCACCTCTAGGAGCCCCCGAAGATCCACCCGCCATCCTCTAAACACTATAAGATTCAAACACCAATACGGTCATTCAAGGTAATAGCTCGGATTATGTCAAGTATAGCAAGTCCCTAATTACGGTGGCCAGTTGTGATTAGCCACTTACTTTACTCTTCATCCCCCAAGCATTGCCTATCCTAACTACATCAGTATCCAAATCTACTAATAGCACATAAATCAGATAGCACACGCACATAATACCGGTTAACCTTAAGAAAGTAAATTACATGATGGCATGTAGCTACTTGGGCTGGCATCCCTCCATTCGGTCCCATTCTCAGTTTAAGTTTAGGTTTTGAAAACATTTACCCATTTCTCTTAAACTTTGGCTCTGATACCAATTTGTAAGGCCTCGTTCCCGAAAACCCCACAGTTGGTCAATCACAACCTCATTTATATCAAAACATATTAAGATTTATTAAGTAAATAAAATATTGCAGTGGATTAATTCATCAAAAACCATTTCATGCTTTAATAAACACATTTGCCAAGTAATACATCATTGTTTAAAGGATTACAAAAGATCAATTAGTTGTATTACAAAACAACATCATTATTATTGCATGAGATGGATGCCAGTCTTGCCCGCCAAGTAGCTTCACCTCGTGCCATCCTCAGCAACAAACTACCTGCCAACTGAAAATGCATAAAAGTCAACATTGCTGAGTGAGTTTTAGTTTTATATAATAAAATACTTTACCTTTAGTAAAAACCTTTCCTTTGCTTTCGTTCGTGATCACACATCATACATACATCTTGGTAATAATTATTATCTTTCATCATAGTTCATCATTCGTACTTCCTTTCATTAATATCTTCCAGCGTTATCTAGATCCTGCCATATGATATACCCCCACGTCAAGCAAAAGCCAATACTATGCCGGGGTTTATAAGTAAACCCCCAAGTCAAGCAAAAGCCAACACAGTACCGGGGTACGCGATAAGGATCTTCTCACAACTCATATGCTATACCCCCACGTCATGCAAAAGCCAATACTGTGCCGGGGTTTATAAATAAACCCCCACGTCAAGCAAAAGCCGACACAGTACCGGGGTAAGCCACAAGGACTCCATCATTCATTACTTCCATTTTCATCATTCATTATCTTTCACTTTCATTACGTAATACTTTACTTACGTACATAAGTATAACATAACACGTAAAGTCACGTAATAATACGTAATAAGGAACATCAACAACAGGCCACAAACATGCATAACATGAACTAACATAACCCCCAAAACATTCCAAAGCTTAATCATTAATTTCCATTTTTCCCAAAATTTCAGAAAAATTCTAAGTCAACTTAGGCGCATGAGCACTATGTAGGCTCATGGGTACTATGCAGGCGCATGGATACTTAGGCGCATGGGAACACTTGGGCGCATGGGGAAATACTTAGGCTCATGGGAAAACTTAGGCGCATGGGTACTATGCAGGCGCATGAGTACAATGCAGGCGCATGAGTACTTGGGCGCATGGGAAACTTAGGCGCATGAGCAACACTTAGGCGTATGGGCAGTTTGGGCGCATAGGCACTATACCAGTTCTAACTTATGCAAATTTTCACTTCCTTCTCATCATCCTTACATAATCGTAGCCCAATCTAGCATACTAAGCTCATAAAACAAGCATACAACCACATAATTCGGTCAAACATTCACAAACACACATACCCACATAAACAGGGGAAACACATACGGTTAACGTACTGGAAATTTCAAAAATAATAGTTTACATGCATTTCAGTACCAAAACATGTTTAAAACAGAAAAACCGGGTATCTAGAACTCACCTTTAGCAGCCTTTGAGTAAAACTCCTCCAAACGCGAGAGCACTTGGAGTTCAAACACCTAAACACACCAAAAACACACAACCGAACATAGAGAAACACATAAGACTCGGTCTACAAGCTAAAAACCCAGCTGAAACCAAACAAAACACACACACAAAAACTTACCTTCTAGATGATCTTCTTCTTCTTCTCTCTAAAAACCAATGGAACTCTGCTTTTCTTCTTTTCTGCTATCGAAGGCAGTTGGTGAGCTGAAATTTGGGCGGCCATGCCCACTTTTAAACATAATTATATTAAAGTTTGCCTCTTGCACAACTTTAACCCCTCAACTTGGGTTATTTCACCTTTCTTTCTTTATACTTCTCTTTTTCTATTCTTTTTCTCTTCTTTTCTTCTTTTTAAAATATCCGGGTGTTACATTATCATAATAAAAGTGAAAGATGAAGTTTAATGAAAGTGGAACGTAATTAATGAATGAAAGACTTGCAAGCCATGCGAAGGAGGTTCACACTCAATGGGGTAGTTGTCTCCTCAACTGCGTGCGGTTTTGCTAACCCTTGGAAATGCGCGCATGGGTCTAATCTTTGTGATTGACCATGATGGGATCCTTGTCGCGTACCCCGGTACTGTGTCAGCTTTTTAGCATGGCGTGGGGGTTTATTGATAGACCCCAGCATAGTACCAGCTTTTTAGCATGACGTGGGGGTATGGCATGTGACGGTATCCATATAAGAAAGTGGAACGATGTTAATAAATGAAGGAACAAATGATGGTGAAAGATAATATATGAATATTATCTAAATGTACGTATGATGTGTGACGACGGACGAAAGTAAATATATTTTTATATAAACAAAGTATTTTATTTATAAAACTAGAACTCACTCAGCAACGCTGACTATATGCACTTTCAGTTGGCAGGTAACGATGTTGCTGAGGATAGTATGGGGGTGAAGCTACTTGGCAAGCAAAGATTGGTATCCATCTCATGCAGATATAATATTGTTGTTTTGTAATGCAACTAAATATTCTTTTATAGTTTTAATCAACGATGTATTACTTGGCAAAAGTAATTATTAATACATGAAATGGTTTTTGATAATTCTTCCGCTGCCATATTTTCTTATGTTAATATATTTTAAATGAGATTTTAATAATAAATGTTGCTATGAATGAACAACTGTTAGGTCTCTGGGTTCGGGGCCTTACAATTTGTTGGATCATATGATGCCGATGCAACCAAAACAACACTTAGAAGAATTTTGATGTACAATTGAAGTGGTCGTTCGATGACAAAGCTGCTCTTCTGAAGAAAAGTCAAAGATCTTCCGAAGCTCAAAGTATGAAGAACTTTCGAAGTAAGAACTCAGTCTTCCAAGACTATGTAGTTCTCCTTCGAAAGTATACAACTTAGAAGATTCTAAAGACAAAGTCTTCTGAAGTATAAAGTCCTAAAGACTTCCAGAAAACTCGGAAGAAGTTGATTCTTCCCAAGTATTAATGGTCTCGGAATAACTTATTCTTCTGAATCCATTTAGCTTCGGAAGAACCAACTATGAACCAGTGGACATAAGTATGGTCTGTCTGATAGTCCGCTGCAAAATCTAATATACTGCATGGCGCTTTCCCACACCCATGTAGTTGACCATACTTTAATCCATTGTTCACCCATTATCAGTTAGTACAGTTGCCATTCTTAGTTGGTGACAAAAGGTAAGTCATGGACCTGTCATGACAAACTAATCTAGGATAGTATTTTATCTTAGATACTTTACTTCTAGCAATGATTCCAGTTGGTTTTCTAAGTATAACCGGTTGTAGATAGTAGTATATATAGTTTCCCATTATAACTTAAGGAACCATGCTTGTAAGAGTCTTGTAATACTGAGTTGAGAAGTAATATATACAAGTATCTTGAAAACCACTCTTGTGTTCTTGTGTTCTCATTAACTTATTATATTACTTATGAACTTAGTAGAGATTATGTTTCATCAAACCTGAGCGACTTTAAGTGAATTTGTGAGATAATCTAGTGTTGTAAGACAAACACCGATCCTGCAGTTGTGCTAACAGGATTTCCAACTGCAGGTTTAGTTACCACTTGAGCTGAAGTAGTTTCTGACTTGGTCTTCTTAGCTTAAATCTTGGATCAGGATCTCCTATTGATAAGTTACCTATAGATCCTAAAACAACTTTATAAGATTTATTAAAATAGTTGGTAACTAAATAAAGATCAAACAGCCAATCAGGACCAAAACCTTTCACACTGGGAGTGTGCTCTTGAAGGTCACATTAGCTTACTCCTTAACTACTCTTGTTCTGAGATTGTATACTCTATAAGCCTTAGCTCGGGAAGAGTATCAAATAAAATATCCCTCATTTGATTTCTCAGCAATCTTTGGTATTCAAGATGGTGCAAGGATATCCAAATGATCTAATAAAACCAATAAAAGGTCTTCTTTTGTGCCACAGCTTATAAGGAGTCTTACCATGAGTCTTAACTACTAAAACTCTATTTTGCATATAGCAGGCAGTGTTAACTGCCTCTACCCAGAAGATGATGGGCAGTTTAGAGTCAGATAACATCATTCTTTGCAGCTTCAATAAGTGTTATGTTTCTCCTCTCAGCAACATCATTTGTTGAGGAGTCCTGGGAGCACTATATTGTCTTAAAATACCTTTCTCATAATAAAATGCATCAAGGATTTGGTTCTTGAATTTAGTTCCTTGATCAATCTTATGATTTTGACCTTATGATCACATTGATTCTCAATTTTCAGAATGAAGTTCCTCAAGATCTCAAGGGTCTCATCCTTAGTTCTAAGAAAGAAAACCCATATATCTTGTAAAATTATCTCTGATCACCAAACAATAAGAGGTCCTTCCTAGACTCATTACACGGGTGGGGCCAAAGAGATCCATATGTAAAAGTGTAGAGGAGTAATGTTTGAGTTTCTTTCCTTTTGCTTATGAGACACTTTGTGCTGCTTTCCTTTCAGGCATGCAACACAATGGTCATCACTTGTAAATTCTTTCCTTGGGATTCCAGTTACCAAATAATCTTTAATTAATTTATTCATGTTTTTAAAGTTTACATGGCATATTCTTTGATGCCAGAGGAAAGACTAATCACTATTAGCTTTAGATAGAAAGCAAGAAACTTCTCCTGAAGGGGATGTTTCTTGCAAGTTCATCTTGTACATATTCCTTTTCCTGGGGGCTCTGAGCAGGATATGCTCTTGAGGAATGACCACCTCAGGCTTAAGAACAATACACTCATGCTCAGTAAAGAGCATGTTATGTCTCTAATCACAAACTTGGGATACACTCAAAATATTATACCTAAGCTCCTTAACAAAGTTTACCTTCTCAATGCTGAGCTTACCATTTGTCACCCTGCTCCTACCAGTAATGTAACCACCTGAATCTCCTCCAAAAGCAACTGACCCTCCATCAATTTTCTCAAAGTTTTGAAGCAAAGAGCCATTGCCTGCCATGTGCCTGGAACAGCCACAATCAATGATCCATACATTTCCTTTGGTCTTTAGCTATTCCTGCACAAAAAGAGAATGCTTAGCTCCATTGGAAACCCAAGCCTTGTTGGTCTTAGGCTTGTCAAAGTGAACTGAAGATAATGTAACAGTAATTGATCCTATATGCAAGCTTTGAGGATCATTTGTTGTTGTTGATGAAGAACTTTAGTCATATGGCCTTCCTTCATCTTCCATACCATCTTCGAAAGACTAGACTTGACCTTCAATACTTCGTAAGTTTTGATGACTTTGAAAGTTTTGGAGACTGATCCTTTGGAAGATTTTGCATCCACTATAGCAGACTTCAGTACTTCGGAAGCATTCCTTTCTTCCGAGACCAACTTTTCTTCCGAAGGTAAGTTTTCACTTATCTTCTTCTTCACTTTGGAGCTTCCGGAAGGAAGAGATTTTCCATCCAAAGCTATCTTCTTCTTCTCAGAAGTTTTCTTCTTAATCATATGGATAGTGCTTCTGGAATTGTAGATGCAATCCTTAGCAAAATAAGAAGTACTATCACACATGATGCATTCAATTTTCTTTCTCCTGAGAGTCATCTTCTGAGTAGAAGGTTGAGTTTGATCACTTTCCACTTCCATCTTCATCTTCATAGATGATGCATTAGGCTTCTTAGGGTGAGGCTTGCTCTTGGAACTAGATGGTTCAGGCTGTGTAGTAGTGGTGCATATTTGGTCAGCCTTCCTCTCTTGACTAGGATGATTTGGACATGAACTAGGACTCCTAGTACTAAAGTCCATGGTTGAGTCTTTAGTCTTCACCACGTCAAATACAGCTGAGATGAAAACTTGTTTTTGCTTGGTGTTAAAGGTGGTCTTGATCTCTTGGGCTTTCTTTGATTTTCTTTTGGCTGCCCTGATCAAGTTCTTCCTTGCAGACTTGGTCATCCTTTGTTCTTTTCTCTCCTTAGGAGAATAGTGACCCTTCTTAGGATGATCATCTTCACTCACTTCAGATCCATCCTTCATTATCTCCTCTTCATCTTCATCATCCTCTTGAATAGGATCTATGAGGAGCAGCTCATCTTGACTAGTTCCATACCTTGGAGGTCTTACAGATAACATAGTGTATGGATGAGCTATCTTACTTGAACCCAGTCCTTGCCTGTTCTGATAAAAACAATTTGCATGCATGGATGAAGATATGATGTTCTTGAAGGTTTCCTCTTCAAGAACATATTTTTCAACCCTGGCTTTGCTGATGACAAGCTTGGCCTGGCATTCAGTTGACTTGGTAATGAGATCTTGTATTCAAATCCTGTAATTTATATGCCCATGCTTAAGAGTTGAAATGGTTTTCTCTAAATATCTATTTTAAGTTAATAATCATTTTCAGATCTTTTAAAGTCAGCTTTTAAAATATTCAAGGACTCAAGGTCAGATCTCACTTCTAGGCTATAGGACCTGTACATATTTACTTTAGCAATACATTCAGTACAAAGATGTTCTAATACCTTGGCTTCTTTATGGTTAGCCATTAGTGCTTGGTTGGGGAAACATCTTCTACCTGGAAACTCCAGTCAAAGCCTCCCTCTTCAACAGCAACAACAACATGTTGTTTTGGTTGGCTTGGCTTCTCAGGTCTAGGAGCACCCTTAGTGTAGTTTGGTCTGGGTTGTGCTTGGCCACCAATTGTCCTTTGTACCTTGCACTCTCTAGCAAAGTGTCCTATTTGGTTACAGTTGTAACACTTCACCTTGCTTTTATCCAGTCCAAACTTTCCATTGGATACATTGCTAGGAAACTTTCTTCTTGTCCTCTTGTAGTACTTCTTGGCTCTGTGAGTGAGAAGAGCCATTTGCTGGACTATCTCCATCTACTCCATATCATCTGGATGAATACAATCCAAGTCTTCAAGAGTTAAGAGAAAGTTGCCACAACTTTCATCAGCAGACACAAAAGCTTGATCAGGGCTTGTCTCTTGGAATGGGCTTCCTTAGATGTATCTCTCCCTTGGTGTCTCAGGGAAGGTGATGAAAGGACCCTTTTATGAGTTGTGAGGGTAGTAGATAAGATGATGATATGGTTCTCTACTATCCCTTTCAACCACATAAAGGGCTAAACTCTGCTGATTGTTGGAAGAGCTACTTGATGGATTTTGCACTTTCATCTCCATCTGGTAGCCATTAAGGATACCATACAGCTCTGTAAGAGTAAGGGTAGTGAGGTTTTCAGTTCTCTTAATGGCCACACAGTAGTGAGTCTATTTTCTGGGAAGAGGGAACATGAACTTCCTCATAGTGTCCCTATTCTCAAGTTTTACTCCAACATCCATTAAAGTATCCATAATCTCAACATATGTGAAATATTGTTGAGTCATGGTTTCACCTGTCATGTAGGTGAAGTTCTCAAGTTTTTGCTTCATGAGGACTTTCTTGTTTTCTTTAGCTTCTTCAGACCCGTCATACATAAGCTTCGGTGCATCATAGAGTTGCTTAGCAGTTTTGCACTTCTTGAAGCCTCTGTAGATAGAGTTTGGAAGAGCAGTTTGGAGAGCGATCATGACTTTTTGATCTACATCAATTTTATTCCAGTCTTCTTTAGAGTAATCAGTCATTTCCTTTGGTATCATCCCACCTCCAGCAGTAGCTGAATAGGTGCTTGGGATGTGAGGTCCTTCAATGATAGATCTCCAAATCTTGTTGTCTTGAGACTTGATGAACCCTTCCATGGTATCGGTTTCCATATCGGCCTTTAAGATAGCTGTTATTTGAGTTGATAAGTGTTTTGTGAAACTGAAGAGATCTAAGATGATGAGATCTTACAATCAAGAGCCTAAAAGCTCTTATACCAATTGTAGGACCAGTGAAGGGGGTCAATGCAATAGTTTCATAAGGTGGAGAGACTTAGAACACTTAGCAGATCAAATAGGGAACCGGTTAGTGATGAAACAATAAACACAAGTAAAAGAACAATAACAAGAACACTCAAATATGGTTTTCAAGAATGATGTATATTGTTCTCAAGTTTTTATACTTTATACTACATCCTACAGCCGGGCATACTTTGAAGGCCAGCTGGAAACACTAATCTAGACAACAAAATTAACGTAGAGTCAAAAGGAAGATTGCCTTTTGACTAGTGACTATGACATGCCATAGCTCACATCCTTATCTATTACAAAAAAGATAAAAGTATATAGTTGTAATGTTACAGACTCAACACCTTAATCTATAGTTGACAAAAACATGGACTTTTTACCAACTCATGCTAGTTGGTGAGTTATCGGAGTTGGTAGTGGAAAGGTGATTCAGCTTTTGTCAAAAGTATGTTAGAGAAGACATGCATTCTCTGTCTTCGGAAGGAATCAGTCTTTGGTTTCGGAAGACTTTGTCTTTGAAGCTTCGGAAGACTTCATCTTTGGCTTCAGAAGAATTGGTGTTTTGGCTTCGAAAGATTTGATACTTAGCATAATTCACTGAGTAATATCAAATCTTCCGAAGTACTTCACATGTGCATGCTGAGAGCTTTTTGAGTTGTTTTTTGGTTGCATCAGCCTCTAAATGTAATCCTTACATCACACACATACACCCATCGTAATTTTGATTTCTAGATCATGAACATGATAAATCCTAAGATCCAAGCTTATTGAATCTGAAATATTGATTTAGCATTGTTGTTCTCATTAATATAACTTGTTCTGTTGTGTTATCATGATGTTCGTTATTCATTGCGCGTTTCTCGAATGTCACCTGATCGTTTATTGATTGTTATAAGGGTATCCTAGTCTTTACAATAACAATTGAAAAAGAATATTTGACACAATTATCTGACATATTTAATAAAATGACCAGATATATTAAGCATAATAAGCTGACGTATTTGACATAATAACCAAAATATCATCCTTTTTAAAAACAATAAAATAACACATGTGAAACATGAAATCTTTCTTAATCTCTTTAGATTAAATATTGCTTTTATTGTAACCTTATTTATGAGCATCAATAAAAAAAGTTTGAGATCATTTAAGTTCAACTTAATTTAACTTTTTAATGAGATAGTCTTTGGTAGTATAAGTGAAGTTTTTCTCATGTACACCCATTGTAAAGAAGATATACTTTTAAAATCAAACACACAAATCGATACTTAATTTGGTGGCTTCTCAATACCAACTAGGTTCCAAAATGAATTCAAATAGTTCTCTTTCAAAAATAATAATCTTCAATTAAAAATTTACCACTTAAGTATTGTTTATTGTATTTATTCGCTATCATAACTGAAATATTTTTTAGAATTAAAAAAAACAACCTTATATATTTTCATTAACTCCAAAATTATTCGGGAACGATTACAATTTTGTTGCAACATGATAGAGAGTTCTACATATTAAAAAGTATAAATTTTGTGACAAAACGTGAGCACTCCAAAAAGTTGACATAGTATTAATTTTGATGCATCTAAAGCTATAGATGCACATGAATGATACACCTACCTTTAGTTATGGCTAATTGCTTACTTGGTACCCCAGTCACATGCCTAGACTTAAACTCTAGTCTCGTGTACCAAACTTTACTTGTGAAGTTGTGAACCATATTTCACAATTACATACTCTATGAACATTTAATTCCGATCTACAAACATAATTAGGAATGTCACTCCTTTTGAAAATGAATTGTTATCAATCGAGTTCAGATGTACGTGTACATACATAAAAAAATGAGTATCAAATACCCTATAACAATCAGACATTTATATCAGCTATTATCAAGTTTATTTATTGAGATTATATTTTCAATTCATTCAATATAAACTCGATTGAAAAAACAGTCACGGTCAGGGGCAAAGCCAATATGTTTGGGGGGATGGAGGGGAGGCCCCCAGTAAAAAAATTTAAGTTTGTAGTGTAAATATTTATAATTTTGTAAATTTCAAGCTTAATTTCTATCGAAATGGTGACACTTTGATTGAGAAAGAGGGTATTTTTAACAAAACAGGGGCACATTTTTTTTAATTCCAAATCTAAATTTTAACCGTTTGTTAACAAACAACCCCCCCCCCCCCCCAACCCCCTAAAAAAATCCTGGTTCGGCCGCTAGTCACGTTCACATCCTTGAGAAGAAGATGATCACCGCATTATTCTATAACTATCTATATGTATATTAACTTGATTACCAAGGAATTAGTCTCGCTAAATGATTAATGTGGGTCTTGAACCTTATGTGCTTGAATAATGTGTGCCCTTTTGCACCTATTGTTTAGAGATGTCTAAAATCACCATGAAGTTAGTTACGATAGATAAACTACTAACCTAACTTATAGACCAGATAAACACACTATGCGTACATTGAGATGGACGTGTATATGTATATATGTGCGTGTGAGGGTACATGTTTGTTTTTTTTTTAGTTGGGAAGCATCTTAATTATCACTAAGAAACAGGAATTGAAGTCAAGGATTTTATTAAGGTAGAATGCTTTTCGACCACCTAACTAGAGTTACAGTTGGATAGAAGAATGAAGAAAGGAAGAAACAAAGAGGGTATATATGGTTGGAATTAAGGAACAAAAGCCATAGCGTAGGTTAGTTTACTTGCTGTTCTATGGTTGCCTTGCGGATTCTTCCAGTAGCCATCTATCTAAGAAAGTCAAAGGAGGATTGTTGATCAAGTTTTCTTGTTTCTGAAGCTTTCTTTCATGCAAAATACATGCAGCCTTCTCATCGTACGCGTATCCGCCCTTTGGATAATTATAATCCCCACTCATCATCATCTTCTCCCAGCATCCGTTATCGAAAGCAAGAACAGACTCGAGTTCGAAGCCACCAAAATCGTTGATGCACTCTCTGTTGGTTTCTTGATCAGTAAGTTTCTTCTGAGAAGTTGATGATGACGATGATATCATCCATCCTTCTAACAATCTTGAAATATTTTGAGTGCTGGACGCGTAGATATTTGGATGATGATGAGGGTGTTTTGGGCTTGTCATGTTCTGGTGGTTTTTGCCTATTGGCACCTTTGATATGGTTAAGGGAGGGTACGTAGTTGAGTCAGTTGGCTTCATCTGCGAATCGAACGCTGATTGCAACTTCTTGATCTTCTTTTTCAAGTGTGTGTTCCAGTAATTCTTGATATCGTTATCTGTTCTTTGTGGAAGATATGACGCGATGGCTGCCCATCTGCAGATTTCACTTACAAATAATTAGATAAACCGTTTGGACAAGCAATCAAAAACGCAACCCACACCCATTGACTTTGATAGATCAAATTGCACTTGCGAGTCATATGTCAAGAAATGTTAATTACCAGATCGAGATGGGTGATGAGTAAACTTACTTGTTACCCCATAATGCTTGGAGATGAACAATCATCCCTTCTTCATGCGGAGTGAAGTTGCCTCTTTTGATACCGGGCCTTAGATAATTAGTCCATCTCAGTCTGCAACTCTTGCTGCATCTTAACAAACCTTAAATATATATTCATTCCACAATCAAACTTTGTGTTCCAATACTTTGCCAGCTTCAATTCTAGTAAAACTAAATAAATAGATACACATCTAGCTAATCAAGAAACCTCAACTTTGATTGCATATCATAATAGAAGTGCAATAATTATGTTGAGGGATTGATTCTTTCGTTTGAAACTAAAAGCTTCATATGAAAGGTAGATGCATGGAAGGTTTGATTTACGTACCGGTGTTTGTAGGCACTGATCTCCAGTTTCCAGGACCATGTTGTTGGATGTAAGTGACGAGAATGATGTCTTCTTCAGGGGTCCATGGACCTTTCTTGATGCCAACCTTATCACAGCATGCTGGCCTCCCCATGCCTTAATTTAGCTCGTATTCACTCACTCTCTTTTTTCTGGTATCTATTTATAATGACTTATGCCTACAAATAAGGTTTTTTTTTTCTTTGTGTGTATGTTCTTCTTACACCCCTGTTGTTTTGGAGTGTCTACACATTTTACACTATCTGTTCATTGTTTCCATAATATTTTCGGTTCTAGCCATGCAATTAAGGATATATCATATGCATACTTACACAGGTCATTTATGCGGGGAAGACCTAATGCTACGTACGTTGTTAGATGTGTCACTCATGATATCACTAGGAACGGACCCACTAGATGACCCAAAGGTTTCGAATGACTTAACTTGTCTTGTGGTGGTTTAATTGTTGCGACTCTAGAGCGCAGGCATTACTTCATATCTAAGACGGTAATTTCCTTTTGAAGGTTACACACAGATCCATTATACTTGTTGATGAATTTCATTTCCATTAAACAAGGGAAAATGTCATTCGATCATAGTGATTTTTTGTAAAGTCATTGAACATTTTGTCAATTCTATAATTTGTTTTGATCAATTAAATGAAAGCATCGTCAAACTTTGTTATCATTTAGTTAATATTTGAAGTCTAACCCACATGATTATACAACTTTAGAGAAAAGTCATCAAATAGAAACAAAGGTTTATATCTGTTTTATTTTGTGGATATCCATTTCACCGCTTATAAAAAGCTTCTGCAACACTATTAATGTACGTTTTAATGGTTTTTTAGATTGACGAAGAACTTAGGTAACATTTGATGAACTTTGATATTCCTTTATATACACGTACTAGCAAGATGAAGTACTAAATGAAGAGGGTCTAGAAATGACCATCTGAATTATTTGAAGGTGTAACTATAAAATTAGATGATTTTTGGTATACAAAGGGAAGTTGGTGACAATTTATTAAATTCACAAGTCAATTGGGTGGCAAAGTCAGAAAGAAGAGTTTAATATCTTGCCCATCTTCTTTTCTTTCCTTTAAAGGTCACATGCTACACCACCTCCGATGTTTACTATGGCTTTTTTCCAATTCATTGGTAATATTTTGTTCCTTTTTATTATCTTTTTATAAAATGTAGTAGCATTTCTGATAAAATAATTTATGTCATAGAGAACGAGAGAGAAAAAATCATTCAGTTTTATTTTTTTGGCGTTTACAACTAAAAGCCATAGACACCAGGTTAGTAAGTTAATTGTCGTTTTCTCTTACAAGTCCATGACTTCTTAAAAAGTTATCATTTTCATCCATTTTTGTTTACTTAATTATTTTATGTTTGTTAAGTAATTAGGGTATTTAAATCATTATACAAATAAAAACTTAAATTAAATGATTTGAATAATGACTTAAATTCCCCTAACTTAACAAACACAAATAACTAAGTTAACGAAATGAATAAAAATGATAACTTTTTAAAAACTCAAGGACACAAAAGAGAAAAAAAAAAACTTTTTTAGATGTAAAGGAAAAAATAAACTAAAACTCAAGGACGAAAATAATAATTAACTCATATAATAATAATAAATAAAACTATAACCCGTACGTTATTCCGGGTGTCACCTAGCCACCTCTGTCAAGTACACGTTAATTACAAATAAGTCTTAGTGTGATATATATTAATAACACATAAAAAATGGTTGTCTAAGTAACATCGTACAATTATACAAAATGAGTTGTTGAGTTTACTTACAAATATCATAGATACATACAACAGAAACTATCTGATCTAGCTAACACTACCACGTACACAACAGAAAACAATCTGATTTGAGTGGCGCTGCCATAATCATTGTTCTTCAGCTACTCATCTCTTCACTCTCAATATAATAAAGCATGCTAAATTTATAAATGACCCGCTTATTGTTTAATTGATGTCCATCATTACATTTCTAATACTCCGGCTTATAAACTTCCTACACTGATGATATACATAAAAGTATCTATCAATAACTTTTGAACCAACAAACCATCTTTATAACTTAAGATCTCCTTGGTCTTTAACACGTTTATCATCACACACTCTTAAATATATCACCTAAGTATACTCAAAATATCGTCAGATACTGCTCGTGAGCTCATGATAACATTTTATAAATTACATTGATAGTTATACATACACGATATGAGGTGTCATATCCGAGTCCATAGGCATAGTGTCTTATATGGTTGTACCACAACCACCTATTATGGGCTTGTCAAAATCCCCCGATCATCTAATGAGGATGTGTAACATCCCAACCTGATTGGGTGACGTGTCACTATTACAATTTATCAGAATCAAAGCAATAATCTATCGTAATAACAAAATGTACCAACATTCAAAATTCCAAAACCTACTAATGAAAGTTCAAAAGACTTATTTTAAATATTCCATACATAAAGAAAGTAAATGTCTTTTTAATTGGCCGTATGCTCTCTTCACTTCCCACCCTCGTATTCTTGTAAACTTGGCGGCATGAAAGAAACACGCACGCCTGAGCAATTGCCCAGTGAACAGATAACAAAATAATAAGCAACTAGAACAACAATAAAATCATATGTGAGATAAATATAACAAAGCATTAGAAGTATTTCATTTATCAAGAGCAACAAGATAAGAGATCTTAGAGTAGCAGAAGTGTTGATTCAATAGTATACATACAATATACATGATCGTATCATACGGAAATACCCGATCCAATCAGAAATTTATAATAGCAACCAAGCAAAAAATATATAAATAGCTTCTCCTATATATCAATCAGGTGAGATGATTAGGGTTGGCATACCCTCATCCATCCCCCAGAAAACAAAAATAATATCATCCGACGAGTCCATACGCCTCTCAAAATTAATATACTACATATCCCGAAGTACCGAAAATGACGACGCCGTGATCTCAAACCACCATCACAGGGATAGTGTTATGCCGTCGATGCCGCCATGACGCACCGGAAATCCACCCCCCAAGTAAGGTCATGCCTAGGTAATAGAGTACAAAAATAAAGTAGTTTGTGAAAGAAAATTCTATAACCATACCAAACTTATCATCTACAGACCATGCAATAATGAGTAGAATATTAAATAAGTCATATTGCATGCTAGGGTATCAACGTACAAGCTATATACTTCAACAAGTATGAAGCAGAGATTTAATTAAAATAATAATAATGAGATCAGAGTTTTTTAAAATGCTGTATAGAATGCCTGAAGGCCACAATAAATATAGAAAGAGTTAATGTATCCGTATATACAAGTTTGACAGAGGGATATGATATATGTATCTTGAGTAGATTAAACAGAGTATATACGTAATGTAATCGTCCTCAAACAACACAAGAACGTACGTCATCCTCAAATAATACAATAACCTACAATGTAATTAGATTTTGTATTAGATTTACAAAACTTTAAAGTTGTCTAATTCATTAGATAATTGATTATTTTTTGTGATCGAGTCTCATGAGCATTTATTGTTTTATTTTATTAAATACTAGGTTATAGACCTGTGAATTCACAAGGTTGTATAACAAAAATTGTTAGGTTTAGATGTCTTGTATAGGTTTAGATGATGGATCAAACTCTTGTAATCACACTTTGTAATTATAATTTTGAGAATATAATATAATGCATTGAGTACATGATGAGTTTATGAATTACATAATATATTGTATCTCATAATATATGTGTTAATTTATGTATAATTACAGGAAACATTAAATTTAGTCAAGTTGAAAAAATTGACTAAGTGTTAGAAAACAAATGGGCTCTTCCGTAGATGTTCTCGGTAATACAACTGGTGTACATCCGTAGATCTCCTGCGGAAAAACAACAACAGCTGAACAAGTCCAAAGATCAAGTGGAGCTGCTGATAGAGAGCTTGCTGCTAAAGAACAAGAACTCCTGCGGAAGCACAATCACTGAAGAACAAACACTGAAGACAAAGTGTTGCTATGGAAGACAAATTTCCTGCGGAAGAATAAATTTCTACGGAAGACTGTTTAACACTTGAATGATTCCGCATCATCAAGTAGTCAACAGAAAGTCAACAAGTCAACGTGGCAGATCAACAACATTAATGATAGCAAAAGACATTTAATTCAAGCGAAGATATTACATCACATCAACAATATTATTTGTGTTTAATTCATTGTAAATCACGAACTCCTATGCCGATAAATGTGGCAAGGATTTGGATAGCTATAGGAAGTTAGCTTAATTATAGCAACAAGATAGCGAAAGATTAGCAATGTTTTAGGAACAGAATAAGATCTCTATATAACAAGAGATCAAGAACATGTAAAGAGAGATCGATGAACAGACGATCAAGCAACATTAGATCATATAACAATCACCAAAATAGAATCAATAGCAGCAGAGGCATTACAATCGATTGATTGTAATTATTGAGCAATCATGGTTTGATTATTATTATATTTTGATTGTCCTTTATATTGTTTGATCAATTTCAAGTTCATTAATCAATTAAACAACAAGTATTGGTAATTCCGCAATCAATACTTGTTAAAATCAAATTTGATAATTCATATATCGATCCCTGGATTCTCACAAGTGGTATCAGAGCTTGGTGCTCATTGATCCAGATCAATTGTTCTATCGATTTGATTTGTTTAATCAATTTTTGCTAAAACGGAGTTGTTGCTTTTTCAAAATTAATTAACATGAGTAACTCAGTTGTTGGTGCTTATCAACCTCCTAAAATGGAAAACAGATCTGATTTCAAAACTTTAAAAATCAAGTTCAAGAATCATGTTAATTATACAGATTCTGATTTATGGGTTTCTATTACTGAAGGACCTTATATTCCACCTGCATTAGGAGCGGATTATAAGGATAATAATCAACCCATAAGTCTGAAAAATCTGTCACCTGATGATGCTAAGAAAGTCAAGATTGACATTAAAGCCTATAGTATGCTTACTATGGCTTTACCTGAAGATCTTTTGATCAGGTGTGAATCATACAAAATAGATCACTCGTTATGGAAAATACTGCACACACTGTGTGAAGGAAGTGACGAGATTAGGAGCATAAAGAAGGATACTCTTCGCTCATAATATGAAACTTTTCATCATATTGCGGGTGAGTCAGTTCCTCAACAATTGCATAGATTTATGCAACTTGTTACAGAGAGAACATCTTTGAACTTAAGTATAGCAATGAAGAGCTAAACAAAAAGATGCTACATGCCTTACCAAAAAGTTGGACATAGACTGTGTCTATGTTCAAGAACACTATTGATTTGAAGGCAATAGGACTAGACACACTAGTGTTGAAGGTTGAAGCTTTGGAGGTAGATGAAAAGACCAGAAACAAGAGTGTGAAAGCACCTATAGCACCTTATCAATTCAAAGAGTTAAAGAATGCTGGAAGTGCATTCATCTCCAATGAAGATGAAGATAACTCTTGTGATAAGAGTGAACATGAAAAAGAAACAAGCTTTTATGCTGCCAAGTCTTCCAAATCAAGTACTCAAAACAATCAGCATAAAAAGTCCAAAGGAAAAGCTGATGACTCCAAGAATAAAAAGAACAACAATCAAACAGAACCAATTACTGTGGTTCTGGAATCAAAAGAACAGACAGCTGCTTTTGCAGCCTTTAGTTCAAGCTTTCAGGCTTATCTGGGAAGCACTTTGACTCCTGCACACTTCTGTTAACAAGATCTAGAAGAACTTCATCCTGATGAGGTAGAAGAGATGGATTTACAATGGCAAATGGCCATGATCGCCTACAAAGCCAAGATGTACATGAAGAGGAACAAAGGACTGTCTGTAGGAGGAAGATCAACTAAAATTGGTGTTGACAAGTCCAAAGTAAGATGCTTTAAGTGCAATTTATAGGGACACTTCTCAAGAGAGTGTAACAGCAATCAACAACAATCAAATGGCTCAAGACAGCCTAGTCCAAAAGGTTTTACACAAGCTCGACTGACCAATTCATCCCCACCAACAACAAGCAACACTACATGTACTAATAATGCTAAAGAATCTAGTTTAATTATTTTGCAGGATGGTACTTGTGATTGTAGCATGTATGAAAAGGAAGTACTGGAAGAAAATCAAGCTTTGATGGCTAACATGGAAAACAAAGTTCCACCAATGGCCATAGAGGTAAGAGAAAGGTTATGTTCTTCCACCTGTATTGATGAAGTTGAAAGATATAGAACACATGCTCAACAGTTAGCTGATAAAGTAAAAGAAACTCTACTTTTAAATGAATCACATGAAAGAGAACATAAACTTTATCAAGTCAAAATCAATTCTTTACAAAAGGATTTAGATAAACTTTTATCTGAAAATTACAATTTGAAAGCACAAGTTGAGCATTTGACTACGTCTTTAACTAAGTCTATGTCAGATCATGCATCTACTGAAGTGAAACTTCAAAAATTCCAACTATCATCACAGCAGTATGAGAAACTATTAAACTCTCATATTGAGTTAAAGAACAGATTAGGTTTGGGATTTCATGCTGTTGCACCACCACTAAATGATAATTACACTCCTTTACCCGAGTCCATGACTAACAGTTTATCTAATCACTTTGTGTCCAGTACCAAATCTGAGTCAACAGATAAAATTCATAATGATGTAACTAATGACACTGAATCATCAAAATCATAACTTTCAAAACAAAGTCTATCAGAATTTGATTATGATAACTGTGATGATCTGGATGAGGATGATGATGAGCCTCATAATACTGGTTTGGGTAATGGTAAAACTGTTTTAAATGAACATCAAATTCCTAAAGTGTTGGATGAAATCAAGCTCCCTTACCCACCAAAACAAATAAATCTGCTAAAGACCATTTACACAAGGATTGGTCAACTGAATGAGGGCATTCATGCTTTCAACAAACAAAACAAAAGAAAATCAGCAAAAAGAGCTTCGGAAGATAACAAATTCACTTCAGCAGATCTCCTACGGAAGCAGTCTGAGAAAGCTACAAAATCCGAGAAAATCCATAAACAATCATCCGTAGAAGAAATACGGAATAAGAAAGAATCTGCTGAAACTTCATCCAGCATCAACAAGGTGAAGGAGTTGAAGCAAAAGAAGTCACTGAGTAAGAAAAAGGCAAAGGTAAAGGCTGCTTCTAAAAGTGAAGCTAAAGAGAAGTACTGTAAATGGTGTGATATGCACAATCACAGCACAAAAGAGTGCTACTTCAGCAGCTATTGCTCAATATGTAACATGAACAATCACATGACATCTGATTGTCACTTCAACAAATATTATGCAATATGCAACAAACACAATCACTCAACTCAGGAATGTTTCTTCAACAAAAAGAACAAAACAAAGATCCTCAAGAAGAAACTAGCAGAGAACACTGAATCAGATTCATAATCTTCTGAGGATGATGATTCAAAAGTCTTAAACAAAAGAAGCAACAACAAAAGGAGAAAGCTTACAAGACAAGGATAACAGCTGCTGAGATGCAAACAAAGAAAAAGAAGGACAAACAAAAATTTAAAAGCAAAACACCTCACAAAAAGGTAGCACTTGAAGAAGATGATGACTTCTTTGATCATTTTGACAAAGGAAATCATGTACCTCAGTTTAAATCAAAGGATGCAGAAACATTTTCTGGGCAATCCTCAACATCAAGATCAAAGAAGAAGGCACTGAAGGAAGGAATGACTGACCAAGTCAGTATGAATCAAGATAAAATTACCTCAACATCATCACCAAAATCATCCTCACCCAAAACAAAACATAATGAATCAACTGATATTAAAATTAATTTAGAAACATCAAGGCTTATTCATGAGAAAGTTACTATATTAGATAACAATGGCAAGCCCAAGACCATCAAGGCTTGGGCTCCTCGGTCTAATTAAGTTCATTATATTTTGCAGGAACATCCAAGGAGGACTGACAACAAGTGGTATGTTGACAATGGTTGTTCCAGACGCATGACAGGAAACTGTTCTCTCCTTCATGACTTCAAACATAAAAATGCTTCATATGTAGCATTTGGTGGGGATAAGAAGGGAGGTAAAATCACTGGTGAAGGAATGGTAACCAATAGATTTCTTAAATTTAAGAAAGTCAATTTTTGTGAAAAATTACAATTTAATTTACTAAGTGTTTCTCAAATTTATGATCAAAACTATACTACTTTCTTTGACAACTCTAATTGTTACATTCTCAAGCCAGGTTACAAAATTCCAAAAGACTGGATCCTTCTCAAAGCACTAAGAAAAGGAAACACTTATGTGTTAGACATGAACAACACAACCATAACAAGTAAAAAAAAACATGTCTGATCTCCAAATCATCAAAAGATGAATCTTAACTGTGGCATAGAAGGATGGCTCACTCCAACATGAAAAACATGAATAAACTGGTGAAAAATGACTTAGTCATTGGTGTTCCTAAGAAAGAATTCTTCTGTTCTAATCAGTGTTTATCATGTTCTAAAGGAAAACAACACAAAGTGTCACATAAATCTAAAACAATTAACACTAACACAACACACTGAAGTTATTACACATGGATCTTTTTGGTCCACCTAATGTATTAAGCATTGGAAAAAGGCAATACTGTTTGGTGATTGTTGATGATTTCACTAGATTTACTTGGGTATTTTTCTTAAAACACAAAAGTGAAACATTAGAAATATTAATGGAGTTTATCACCAAGATAGAAAATAAACTTGATCTAAAAGTCAAAATTTTACGAAGTGATAATGGAACTGAATTTGTTAATTATGTCTTAGACTCATTTTGCAGGGACAAAGGCATAGCTAGGCAATTTAGTGCACCAAGAACTCCACAACAGAATGGAGTGGCTGAAAGAAGAAACAAAACTCTAATAGAAACAGCAAGAACAATGTTGGCTGATTCAAAGCTACCAATAACATTTTGGGCTGAAGCAGTGAATACAGCATGCACTGTTCAAAATAGGACATTAATAGTCAAAGAACACAATATGAACTTTTTTTAAAAAAAAACCTTTCATAGGATATCTTAGAGCTTTTAGGTGCCATGTGTCTGTATTAAACACTAAAGAACAATTAGGAAAGTTTGCTGAAAAGGCATATGATGGTTTCTTTGTTGGGTATTCCTCAATATCTAAGTCATATAGAGTACATGTCCCACATGATAACATTGTGGAAGAAACTCCTAACGTGTCATTTGATGAATCCTTGTTTACACAGTTTGTGCAAGGATCATCTTGGTTGTTTGATATAGATGCATTAACTAACTCATTTAACACTGGCTATCTCAATATGATAGGTGCTACGGATACATGTTATCCTTATGTTCCTCCAAACATGGGTGTACCATTGACAGCTGATCCACCAAGACAAGTTCATACAGATATTCAAAGATACAATGATCCTGGGGCTTCAGCTCAAACAAGCAAAGACATGCCTGATGTCCTTGGAACTTCTACATTAGCAGAAGTGCCATCTACCTCAGAAGAAGTACCTCCCTCCACAGAGGTTCCTACCATTTTCGTAGATGTTTCCACTTCTACAGATGATGCACTGAAACTCCCTAAAGTTCCTTACACTTTAGAAAACATCCTAACACCACTTCCACTTGTAGATACACCAATTACAGACTCAGCAACTGATCCTTTAACTGCTACGGAAACACAAGTCCATGCAGAACATCATTCAGTCGCACAAGATCACCATACTAAGGAGTTAGATTACTTTGTTGACTCTCCATCACAGCTGAATCCATCTCCACCAACTAACATCACAAACCTGGATTCCTCTATCCAAGTTCAATATGTTCCAACAGTTAGGATTCATAAGGATCATCCAATTGACAATATGATTGGTGAACTCAACAGCAGAACTACAAGAAGGCAAGGGGGAGCTGCCAACACTTGTCTGTTCTCCTGCTTTCTATCACATGTAGTTCCTCCTAACATCACTGAAGCCCTAAAAGACAATAGCTGGATTAAAGCAATGCAAGAAGAACTTCAGCAATTCAGGAAGCAGAAAGTCTGGAACCTAGTTGATCTACCTAAATGCCAATATCCAATTGGGACTAGATGGTTGTTCAAAAACAAACTAGATGACAGAGGAATAATTGTCAGAAATAAAGCAAGGCTGATAGCACAAGGATATACACAAGAAGAAGGAATAGACTATGATGAAGTATTTGCACCAGTTGCAAGGATTGAGGCTATAAGAGTATTTCTAGCCTATGCATCATATAAGAGATTCACAGTTTACCAAATGGATGTAAAGTATGCATTCTTATATGGCAAAATTGATGAAGAGGTATATGTTTCTCAACCACCAGGCTTTGAAGACCCTCACTACCCTCACAGAGTGTACAAACTTGACAAAGCATTGTATGGTCTTCATCAAGCACCAAGGAAATGGTATGAAACATTATCTTCATTCCTACTGAAACATGGCTACAAAAGAGGTACAATTGACCAGACTCTTTTCCTCAAACATGAACATCAAGATCTCTTAGTTGTGCAAATATATGTTGATGACATCATATTTGGGTCAACCAACAAGAGATTGTGTAAAGATTTTGAAGCTTTGATGCAATTTGAATTTCAAATGAGTTCCATCGGAGAATTAACTTTTTTCTTGGGTCTACAAGTACATCAAAAACAAGATGGCATCTTCATCAATCAAGAGAAATACATGCTTCAAATATTGAAGAAGTTCAACCTTGCTGAGTCCTCATCATGCAAAACACCAGCATCAACAATTGAGAAAATTGTTCCGGATCCAACAGGGAAGTCTGTTGACCAAAGATTATATAGATCTATGATAGAATCATTAATGTACTTAACTGCTAGTAGACCTGACATAATGTTTGCTGTGTGTGTGTGCTATGTATCAAGCCGATCCAAATGAGTCTCACTTGAATGCAGTGAAAAGAATTTTTAGATATCTCAAAGGGAAACCAGCACTTGGACTGTGGTATCCCAAAGAAGGAGACTTCAAACTGTACTCTTACTCAGACAGTGGTTTTGGAGGCTTTAACAACAGAAAATCAATAACTGGAGGTTGTTAATTCATTGGACCAAGACTTGTTTCTTGGCAGTGTAAAAAGCATACTAATGTTTCAGTGTCCACAGCTGAGGCTGAGTACATAGCTACTTCAGCTGGGTGCTCTCGGGTTCTATGGTTGCAAAACCAATTACTTGACTATGGTTACAATTTTCTTCAAACTCCAATTTACATAGATAACTCAGCTGCTATGTTCATCACAGCCAATCCAGTACAACATAGTAAAACTAAACACATTGAAATCAGATACCATTTTCTGAGGGACTGTTCAGAAAAGGGCCTAATCAAGTTGATCAAAGTGGACACAACAAATCAACTTGCTGATTTGTTCACTAAAGCCTTTGATTCAGTTAGATTTAATTTCTTAATTGAGTCCTTAGGCATGCTCAACTTAGATTAGATCATAACAACAACATAAATATTTATCCATTACTTGCAATCATATGAGAAAGGCACACATTTGTTAAAAAATAACTACATAAGGCAGTGATATTCTAAGGATATGATAGTACACTATAACTTGACATCCACTCCTGATCTTCAATTAATAACTATCTACTGATCAGATCTGTTTGATATGTGAATAGGTTCAGCTTGAGTGGAAATTAAACAATGTCATGCACAACATAAAGTCAAGGTGACTAAGAGTGGACAAGTCATTATGAGAAGCATTCAAGTAAGTCTAATCCATATGTGATCATGTTAACACCCACGCACACTTACTATGTTGTAACACCTTATAACCTCTATCTTTGCGCATCATGACCCTCTGTTTTGCGTGAGCAAAGACCTGGGTCAAAGGTCACCTCTGTTTTACATGAGTAAAGACCTGGTGACCTGATGCTGATCATCAAAAGTTCCAAAAGGAACTGGTCTAAAAGAATCCAATGTGATCAACTGTATAATTACTCCAGAGCATGCAAATCATCTCAGCATTAATAAGATTTCAAAGAAATCTTAAGATATAGCTTATAATCTACGAAACATAGTTTAAGTGTGATAATAACTTGATTCACTTCTGGAGGACTAACTTACATGCAACTTCAATGATGAGTTCATCTTTGCTATCTATAAGTCTTACCAAAACATGATAACCAGTATGATAAGTTGAATATACACTCTTGATTGAATTTCTACGGATCCACATATTTGCAATCAGCACTAGATCAAGTATACTATAATCACACTCATAATATTCAGGAAAATGTCTAGCTCATAGTATGATCCCTAGTATATCCTATGTTTGCATGTAACACGCTATAAACAACATTCTATTTTTTCTATGATTATTAGTCAGACAAATTAACTGCTGTTCATGCTATGCTGTTATAAATTTTTGATAAATACATAAGTTTATGATTAATCACAAATTTAGGGGGAGTAGTCAAAGCATGAAACTGGGTTTAAACTTTTAACATAATGATATGAAGAAAATTGGAACTTAAGCACTAACTTGGCTTGGCTGTAGGATATCTGAAGTGTTTAACTACTTTTGCACAATTGCCATGAAGCAAACTCATAAGGTCCAACAGCAAACAACAAATGGACTATGTGTTAGTTCATACAGTTAAATTAATTTTTTCCTTCGTAAGATCTTTTTTTATTAAACTTTTACCTTTGGAAGAAAATTTACCTTCGGAAGAGATTTTAACCTTCGGAAGAGATTTTATTAAATTGACTTCGGAAGAAAGTTTTCAGCAAAATTAAGAAAATTAACTTCAGAAGAAAGTGTTTAACAAAACCAACTTCAGAAGAAAAGTTTATCAACATTTAACATCACTTTTGAAAGAAGTGTTCAAACAAAATGGAGGATAAATCAGGATATCTGTTCTCCGTAGATGCCCTGCGGAAGACAGATTGAACCAGAGGAATCTTGACTTCCGTAGATATTCTACGGAAGATTCAAAATAAATATCTGCCTTGCATAAATATTAATTACTTGTAGACATTGATCGGATGGGTAAAAAGGGTAAATGGGTCCCACGTCATTAGGATGAGGTTAGACATCCTGTAAAAGTATAAAAAGGGCACCTCGTTCGTTGGCCTTTCTATTCACTTTCAAAATACTTTACGACCTAGAAATCCTTTGATCCAAAAACCCCTTTCACCTTTGTTAACATCGATCATTCCACTCAAACCGTATCACACCGCTCAAACATCACAGCCACTATGGCTAATCGTTTTGTAAAGGATCAAAACGTGTGCGCATTCCTAAATCCAGACGTGGAAGACGAGTGTAGAACCATCATCCGCTACCTGAGAAGAATAAGACTCTTCTATGCACTGACTGCGGACCCCATTATCTATCTGTCACATATGATGGACTTATGGGAGTCTGCATGGATAGAGGAAGAAGAGGATGAAAAAGTAATTCATGCATCCATTAGCGTTCATCAACTGAGGATTGATGAGCAGACCATCAGAAGAGTTCTCGAGCTCGGAGACTCAGAAGAAGGCCATCCTGATGTATTTGATCATGAATACATTCAGAGAGTTTTTGGTCTGATGGGCTACGACGGTGACTACCGCAACGGTGAGATCAAGAAGGGAAGGATGAGCAAACCATACAGATTCTTGTGCCACACTTATCTGAAGTGTATCTCCAATCAAAAGTCAGGATTGGATAGGTTTTCAAGGCATATTTCATCAGGAATTATTGGGATATTTGAGGGGAGAAAGTACAACTACTCCAAGTACATCCTCAACTGCCTATGTGATCACATACATGTGCATAAAGAGAATAAGATGTACATGTTCCCAGGATTCCTTCAACTCATCATCAATGATCAACTACCAAACATTGCAAGAGATGGTGATGTCTACGTACAAGCTCACCTGGGAAGATCACTCCTGAATAAGCTGACAGGACAATACCAGGGAGGAGATGTAGAGATGTTCTCTCATGTCCTAGATGAGGCAGAGGACATACCTCAGGAACTTATATGGACTGAGGAACCACAACATCACACCCCACCAACACAATCCCCTGAACAACCTCAGTCTCAACCATCAACACCTGTAATCGATTTGACACAATCACCACCCGCTCAACTAGATTCACCTTCTAGTGAACATACTCAACCCTGTACTCCAGCTCAATCTCAGTCATCAATACACATTGGTGCTACAGAGCCCATCTCACCCTCACTCACTCGAACACCTACACATCCAAGTCAAACTGAACCAACACCCTCACCTACACCAACTGAACTAATTTCCTCTCCAACACTTACTGAACCAATCACTTCACCAACACCTATAGAACCAACCACCTCACCTACACCCACTGAACCCATTGATAGCCCAACACCAACCGAGGAACTCAACCTAGATGAGGATGTTTATGATGTTGTTAGTAATGATGATACAGAGGAGATCTATATAGAAGATGAAGGGGAGAAAGATGAGAATGTTGAACAAGAGGAGAGGAGATATGTTGACATTATAAGATCATCTGAAGATTATGAGGCTGATACAACCAACAAGCCAGAACAACCAAGTCTTCCATACATGCACTAAGAAACAAAGATGAACTAGCTTTGGAAGTCTTACACTCTCAAATGTGTCTAAGTCTAAGATCTTCCGAAGCTAACAGTTCAGAAGGAGTTACTTCGGAAGTTTCACACTTAAACAGAAAATTATTCTAAGTGTGAAATCTTCTGAAGCCAAAGACCAGCATCTTCCGAAGCCGAAGATGAAATCTTCCAAAGCTTCAGAGACAAAGTCTTTCGAATCTGTGAAGACTAATTTCTTCAGAGGACAGAGAAAATATGCTTTCTCTGAATCAACTTTTGATAAAGCTGACACACTTTTCGCTGCCTGCTTTGGTATTTCACCTACTTTACATAAGTTGGTGAAACTTCTATGCTTTATCAAAAAGTAGGAATGGTCTTTGTCTGTAACTTACCTTACTTGTTACTATAGACTTTTTGTATTAGGAAAAGTCAGTGAGCTATGGCATGTCATAGTCACTAGTCAAAAGGCAATCTGTCTTTTGACTTTAGATTGATCTTGTTGTCTAGATTAGTCAAATCCCAACTATCTTTACATGTAGTGACAGTTGTAGGTTGTAGGATAAAAGTGTCTCAGGTCCTTGTATTATATTTATGCTTTGTAACACTTGTAAAAGAACTTGAGATCAATATACAACATCCTTGAAAACCAATCTTGTGTTCTTGTGTTGTTCTTAGTTCTGTCTCTTTAATTAACTTGTGTTCTTAGTATCTTCTGTTAAGTTACCAGTTCCCTATTTGAACTGTTAAGTGATCTAAGATCACTCCTTAGTGTGAAACTAAGTGTTAAGTAACCTTACCCGGTCCTGCATTTGGTATCAGAGCATTCCAGGCTCTTGATTGTAAGATCTCACCATCTTTAATCCTTTTAGCTTCACACATCACTTAACTCTTCAAATGGCAGCTATCTCTAAGGCTGATATGGAAACTGGAACTATGACAAAGTCCCCACTGATCACTCCTGAGGATTTTGACACTTGGTGCCAAAGAATGGAAGGCTTCATCATGTCTCAAGATTCCAGGATGTGGGAGTCTGTTGTCAATAGACCTCATGTACCATGCACTTCTTCAGCTGCTGCTGGTGGTGGCATGATACCAAAGGAGAGGGCTGACTTTTCTGATGAAGACTAGAAAAGGATTGATATTGATCAGAAAACCATAACAGCCCTCCAAACTGCTCTTCCAAACTCAATCTACATAGGTTTCAAGAAGTGCAAGATAGCTAAACAGCTATGGGATGCACTGAAACTGATGTATGAGGGGTCTAATGAAGCCAAGGAAAACAAAAAGGACCTCTTGAAGCAGCAGTTTGAAAACTTCACCTTCAAGACAGGTGAAACCATGACTCAACAATACTTCAGGTATGTTGAGATTGAGGATACTCTGGATGATGTTGGAGTAACTATTGAGAATAGTGATATTGTTAGGAAGTTCATGTTCTCTCTTCCCAGACAATGGACACACTACTATGTGGTCATTAAGAGGACTAAAAACCTCAAGACCCTTACTCTCACTGAGTTGTATGGGATACTCAGTGGATACCAGATGGAGATGAACATGCAAAATTCATCTGGTAACTCCAATACTCACCGGAGTTCAGCCCTTCATGTGGGTGAAAGAGATAGAAGAGAACCATAGCATCATCTTATCTGCTACCCTGAAACTTCATAAAAAGGTCCTTTCATCACCTTCCCAGAGACACCCAGAGAGAGCTACATCCAAGGAAGTCCCTTCCAAGAGACAAGTTCCTCTCAAGCCTTTGTCTTTACTGATGAAAGTTTAGGCAACTTTTTCTTCACTCTTGAAGACCTGGACTGTATCCATCTAGATGATCTGGAATATATGGAGATAGTTCAGCAGATGGCTCTTCTCACTCACAGAGCCCAGAAGTTTTACAAGAGGACTGGGAGAAGGTTTCCTAGCAATGCAGCCAGTGGCAAGTTTGGGCTAGACAAAAGCAAAGTAAAGTGTTACAACTGTAACCAGATGGGACACTTTGCCAGAGAATGCAAGGCACCTAAGTCAAATGGTGGCCAAGCATCATCCAGGCCAAACTACACTGAAGGAGGGCACCAAAATGAGAAGCCAAGACAGCAAACTACAGTTGCTGTTGAAGAAAGAGGCTTTGACTGGAGCTTCCAAGCTAAAGATGCTTCTCCAAATCAAGCACTCATGGCTGACCATGATGAAGCCAAGGTATTAGAACATCTTTGCTCTTCTGAATGTATTGCTAAAGTAAACAGATACAGGTCCTACAACTTAGAAATGAGATCTGATATTGAGTCTTTAAACATTTTAAAAGCTGATTTTAAGAGAGCTGAAAATGATTATAAGCTTAAAATAGAAGAACTAGAGAAAACAATTTCAACTCTTAAACATGAGCAAACAAACTACAAGACTCAAATAAAAGATCTTGTTACTAAGTTGACAGAATGCCAGGCTGAGCTTGTGATCAGCAAAGCCAGGGCAGAAAAAATGTGTTCTTGAAGAAGAGACCTTCAAGAACATAATATCCTCATCTCTGCATGCAAAAGTTTGTTATCAGAATAAGAAGGGACTGGGATCTTGTGAGATAGCTCCTCCACACACCCTACTATTAGTAAGATCTCCAAGGTGTGGAACTAGTCAAGATGAGCTGCCCTCTATAGACCCCAGTGATGAAGAGTATGAAGAGGAGATGGTGAGGAATGACTCTGAAATGAGTGAAGAGAGTCAATCCAAAAAGGGTCACCACGCTCCTGAGGAGAGTAAGAAGGCTGGTATGATAAAGACAAAGAGGAAGAACTTGATCAGAAGAGCAAAGAGAAGATCAAAGAAGGCTCAAGAGATCAAGGCCACTTTTGACTCCAAGCAGAAATAAGTGTTCATCTCTGCAGGGTTTGAAGTGGCAAAGGCTGAGGAATCAACTACAAACTCTAGTACCAGGAGTTTTAGTACAGTTCCAACTCATTCCAGCAAAGAGAAGGCTAAATTGCTGTGTACCACTGCTACACAGTCTGAACCATCCTCCTCCAAGAGCAATTCTCTCCCTAAGAAATTATTGTATCATCTGTGAAGAAGAAGCTGGAAAAAGAAAGTGTTCAAGTTCAGTCTTGCTCTCAGAAGAAGACTCCCAGAAGGAAGCAAATGAACTGCATCATGTGTGGTAGTACTTCTCATCTGGCTAAGGATTGCATCTACAATCCTAAAAGTACTATTCACATGGTCAAAGAGAAGGCTTTGGGAAGAAGAAGGAAAAAAAAGCTTCGAAAGGAAAATCTGTTTCCTTCGGAAGCTCTAAAATGAATAAGAAGGCAAGTGAAAAATTGCCTTCGGAAGAAAATTTGGTCTCGGAAGAAAGGAATGCTTTCGAAGTACTGAAGCTTGCTGCAGTGAAAGCAAGATCTTCCGAAGGTCCAGTCTCCAAATCTTCCAAAGCTGCAAAAGCTTCCGAAGATTTGAAGGTCAAGCCAAATTTTCCAAAGGTGGTGTGGAAGATGAAGGAAGACCATATGACTGAAGATTCTTCATCAGCAACAGCAAATGATCCTTAGAGCCTGAACATAGGATCACTTACTGTTTCATTGCCTTCAACTCATTTTAACAAGCCCAAGACCAATGAGGATTGGGTTTCCAAATGTAACTAAATCATCTCTTTCTGTGCACGAACAGCCAAAGGCGAACAGAAATGTGTGGATCATTGATAGTGGTTGCTCCAGGCACATGACAGGCAATGAGTCCTTACTTTAAAACTTTGAAAGATTTGATAGAGGACCAGTTGCTTTTGGAGGAGATGCATGAGGTTACATTACTGGCAGGGGTAGGGTTACAAATGGTAAGCTCAGTATTGAGAAGGTAAACTTTGTCAAGGAGCTTGGATACAATCTTCTGAGTATGTCCTAATTTTGTGACCAAAAACATCACATGCTCTTTACTGAGCATGAGTGCATTGTTCTCAAGCTCGGGGTTGACATTCCTCCAGAGCATATTCTGCTCAGAGCCCCCAGGAGAGGGAACATGTACAAGATGGAGTTGTAGGAAACATCTCCCTCTGGAGAAGTTTCTTGCTTTCTGTCTAAAGCAAATAGTGATGAGTCTTTCCTTTGGCATAAAAGAATATGCCATGTAAACTTTAAGAATATGAATAAATTGATTAAGAATAATTTGGTAACTGGAATGCCAAAGAAAGAGTTTACAAGTGATGACCACTGTGTTGCATGCCTGAAAGGGAAGCAACACAAAGTGTCTCACAAGCCAAAGGAATTGAACTCTATCACTAATCCCCTACACTTGTTACATATGGATCTGTTTGGCCCTATTAGTGTAATGAGTCTAGGAATGACCTCTTACTGTTTAGCGATCACAGATGATTTCACAAGATTCACTTGGGTGTTTTTCCTTAGAACTAAGGATGAAACCCCTGAAATCTTAAAGAACTTCATTCTGAAAATTGAGAATCAATCTGATCACAAGTAATCAAATCAATGCAAACATATCAGAAAAGTATAGAGAAAACAGTTATAATTCGTTCAACTGATTCTAAGGTGCACTCGTCTAGTCTTTGTGCTTACCTACACAATACATAATCTATGTTATTTATACTATCAAAGAAAACAAAAAAGGAACATATATTTACAAATAAATCCCTAAACTATGACAAAACTATTAATAAAGACAATAAAGACTAAATGTTAATCTTCAAGAGGCATCTACATTTAAAACTTTAGAAGTTTTAAAGCCCAAGTCTAATCTTCCAAAGATAGTGTGAAAGATGAAGGAAGGCCATTTGACTAAAGTCTCTTCATCAACAACATCCAAGGTTCCTCAAAGCTTGCATATAGGATCAATAACTATTGAACTATCTTCAGTTTATCTTGATGAGTCCCAGACCTGCATGGCTTGGGTTTTCAAATGTAACTAACCATCTCTTTTTCATGTGTAGGAATTTTTAAAGACCAAAAAAATGTACGCATCATTGATAGTGGTTGTTCAAGGCACATGACAGGCAAATGATCTTTGCTTCAGAACTTTGAGAAACTTGATGGAGGGCTAGTTGCTTTTGGAGGAGAATTAGGTGGTTACATCACAGGAAGGGGCAAGGTCATAAATGGTAAGCTCAGCATTGAGAAGGTAAAGTATGTCAAAGAGCTTGGATATAATCTCTTAAGTGTATCTCAATTTTATGACCAGACACATAACATGCTGTTTATTGAGCATGAGTGCATTGTTCTCAAGCCCGGGGTGGTCATTCCTCAAGAGAACATCCTACTTAGAGCCCCTAGGAAAGGGAACATGTACAAGATGGATTTACAGGAAACCTCCCCATCAAGAGAAGTTTCTTGCTTTCTATCTAAACCTAATAGTGATGAGTCTTTCCTTTGGCACAAAAGAATGTTCCATGTAAACTTTAAGAACATGAATAAATTAATTAAAGATGATTTGGTAACTAGAATGCTAAAGAAAGAGTTTACAAGTGATGACCGTTGTGTTGCATATCTGAAAGGAAAGCAACACAAGGCGTCTTATGAGCCAAAGGAAAAGAACTCCACTACTCCCCTACACTTATTACATATGGATCCCTTTGGCCCCACTAGTGTAATGAGTCTAGGAAGAAATTCATATTGCCTTGTGATCACAGATGACTTCACAAGATATACTTGGGTCTTTTTTCTTAGAAGTAAAGATGAGACTCCTAAATTCCTATAGAACTTCATTCTGAAAATTGAGAATCAATCTGATCACAAGGTCAAGACCATAAGATGTGATCAGGGAACTGAATTTAAAAACCAAATCCTTGATACATTTTGTGATGAAAAAGGTATTTCAAGATAATATAGTGCTCCAAGGACTCCTCAACAAAATGGTGTTGCTGAGAGGAGAAATAGGAAACTTATTGAAGCTGCTAGAACTATTTTGTCTGACTCTAAACTTCCTATCACCTTCTGGGCAGAGGCTGTCAACACAGCCTGCTATGTACAGAACAGAGTTTTAGTGGCTAAGACACATGGTAAGACTCCTTATGAATTGTGGCACAAAAGGATACCATTCATTGGTTTTCTCAGAACATTTGGATGTCCTTGCACCATCTAGAATACCAAAGATCAAATAGCCAAGTTTGCTGAGAAATCAGATGATGGACACTTTGTTGGATACTCTTCTCAAGCTAAGGCTTATAGAGTATACAATCTCAGAACTAGAATCATTGAGGAGTCAGCCAATGTGACTTTCAATGAACACACACCCTGTGTGAAAGGTTCTGGTCCAGATTGGTTGTTTGATCTTGATTTAGTTACCAACTGTTTTAACAAGTCTTGTGAGAATGTTTCAGGATTTACAGATAACAGATCAACAAAAGATCCTGATCCAAGATTTGAGCTGAGAAGACCAACCAAGAAGACTACTTCAGCTCCAGTGGTGACTAACCCTGTAATTAAGGCTCCTATCAGCACAAGCATGACAAATACTGCTGATTCAACTAAATTGCCTTCAAATTCCAGCTCAGAGGCTCAAAATTCAGGAGAAGAAACTTCTAATGCAGGAGGAACTAGAGGTGGTGACAGTGATCAAGAATTTCTTGATGCTGATAACCACTCCATTGAAGACAACATGAATGATGTCACACACTCATTGGATCAAGTTTCTCTTGATAAGTGTGCTGATGTGGTGGGAGATACCTCATTGCCAGATCAAAATTTCTCAAATTTAGATCTGTCCAACCAACTTGCTGTGATCCCTCAACTTAGGATCCACAAGTCACATCCCACCACAAACATCATTGGAAATGTTGACTCAAGGGTAAGAACAAGAGGACAAACTCATGACAGCCATGTTTGTCTACATTCTTGTTTCTTAACCCAGATAGAGCCGAAGAAAGTTGATAAGGCTATGAAGGATGGAAACTGGATTGAAGCTATGTAAGATGAGCTACTTCAAATCAGAAGACAGAAGATGTGGAACTTATGCCCCCTTCCTTAAGGGAAGACTGTCATAGGTACCAAATGGGTATTCAGGAACAAGAAGGATGATAGAGGAATTTTCATCAAGAACAAGGCTAGACTGGTTGTCCAAGGATACAGTCAAGAAGAAGGGATTGATTACACTGATGTCTTTTCTCCAATTGCAAGACTTGAAGTTGTAAGAATATTCTTGGCTTATGCTGCATCCAAGGATTTCAAGGTTTACCAGCTTGATGTGAAATGTGCTTTTCTCTATGGGGTGATTGATGAAGAAGTTTATATCAAACAACCACCTGGCTTTACAGACCCAGATCATCCTGATTATGTCTGCAAGCTTGATAAAGCTCTATATGGACTGCATCAAGCTCCAAGAAAGTGGTATGAGACACTATCAACATACCTTTGTTATCATGGAACAAAAGAGGTTCTATTGATGGGACTCTCTTCATCAAAGAAACAGGGAATGACACACTGCTAGTTCAAATATATGTAGATGACATCATCTTCGGTTCAACTAATTCAAAGCTCTGCAAAGACTTTGAGATGCTGATAAAGAATAGATTTGAAATAAGTGCCATGGGGGAACTCGGTTTCTTTCTAGGAATTCAAGTGAAGCAGGATGAAGATGGCATCTTCATTAGTCAGTCAAAGTATGTACAGGACATACTTACAAGATTCAAGATGACTGACTGTAAGGATGCAAAGACACCCATAGCCAGAAATCACTCCCTTGGTCCTGATCTTGAGGGGGAGTGTGTTGATGAACATCTCTACAGGGCCATGATTGGGTCACTTATGTACCTTACTGCTAGCAGGCCTGATATTATGTTTGCTACATGTATATGTGCAAGATATCAAGCCAACCCCAAGATGTCACACCTAATCACTGTCAAAAGGATTCTCAGATACCTCAAAGGTGTTCTAAATCTAGGCCTTTGGTATCCAAAGAATTTAGACTTTAATTTGTATGCTTATACAGATAGTGATTATGGTGGCTGCAACATGACTGCAAAGTCCACATCTGGGGGATGTTAATTCCTTGGTGGAAGGATAGTCTCTTGGTAATGCAAGAAGCAATCCTGTGTGTCTGCATCATCTGCTAAAGCTGAATACATTGCTGCTGCAAGCTGCTGTGCTCAAGTACTTTGGATTCAGAATCAGATGCTAGACTATGGGTTCAACTTCAAGGAGACTCCCATCCACATAGACAACAAGAGTGCCATCTCTATTACAGAGAATCCTGTACAGCACTCAAGGACCAAACACATCAATATCAGGTATCATCTGATTAGGGATAATTTTGAGAAGGGATTGATCAAACTAATCAAAGTTAACACAAATGAACAATATGCTAATCTGTTCACAAAGGCATTTGATGAACAAAGATTTAAATATCTTGTATCAGCTATTGGGATGATTAACTTTGAGTAGATTTTCTTTAATAACTTAATCAACTTTATTTCCTAAAATTGTGTGTCCTAAGTTGTCTATTTGATCACCTCATAAGCCCAGTTCTCTTTGGAAGAAAACTAACTTTTAACTGATACTCCTTAGATTTGTGAAAATTTACCTTTGGAAGAACTAAAATTGCCTTCGAAAGAAATTTATGTCTTTAAATCATTTAACTGCTTATCTAAGTTTTACCTTCAGAAGAAATTCTTGGAGTATCTTTCGAAGCTTAAATTTGTATATAAGCACTTAAATGCATTCAAAGAACAAATATCTTCCGAATGCAACTAAGTCTCGGAAGACTTATTCACTTCTTTCGAAGCCAAATTTTCAACATTCTTTGAAATATCTTCCGAAGCAAAAACTGCCTTCGAAAGCTTTGCTACAAAGCTTTCGGAAGTTTTACAACTTCCAAGAAAACTAACTTTTTGGGCGCACTTTTTCAGAATTAGGACCCACTTGTGAATTTTAAAGTTTATCTTTTTGTCATAACTTTGTCTCAAATCCACAACATATATCTTCCAAACGGTTTTATTTCGTCTCTCTACTCTCACTGATCCTTACCCTAAAATTACCCCTAAATTTCATCTTCTTCCTTTCTTCACTGTAAAGCTTCCTCAAATGGCCAACATTGATCATCGCAATGACCCTGATTTTTCCATGCACCTACACAGGCAACACAATCAGGTTGCCCTGCTATACTCTGAGAAGGATCCAAGCTTCTCAGATGTGTGTTGGTACCTTTCTTCGTAGCACTACTTCACCTCCCTTACAATTGATCCTCCTCTCTATGAGGATCAGTTGCTTGAGTTCTGGAGGACCTGTCAAGAGGTCACCATGGACGGGGAGAAGGCACTGTCTGCTACAGTGCAGGGGAGGACAGTTTTCATCACTCCGACCATCATAAACACCCATTTGTAGCTAGATGATGAAGCAGGTGAGCTGTCCTTTCCCAAATCTGTTGTCAATCACTCCTTTCTACAGATGGGCTATGAAGGTGACTTCTCAGTCAAAACCTTTAGGAAGGGGAAGGTCTCATCTCAATGGAAATACCTCCTCCATGTCGTTATTCACAGCCTTTCTAACAAGCATGGAGGATGGGATCAAGTTCCAGAAGACCTCTCCTTTATAGTCCATGGGATGGTACAAGGGGTCAAGTTCAGGTACTTTAAGTTTGTATATACTAATTTACGTGCAAACTTGGACTCCTTAGAGTATTACATGTTCCCTAGGTATGTTCAACACATTCTCAACTGTGAGTTGGGACCACAGTTGAGGGGAACAGGTAATATTCTTAAAATAGGACAAATGAGGCCCGACATTTTCAAAATCTTAAAGAAGCCAACTGTTGGCTTCTCTGGGGTAGAAACAGCCTTTGTCCCAAAAATGTTTGAGCTTATTACTTAGGGTGAAAACCTAGCAGCACCAGTTAGTGTTGAACCAACACCCTCCACCTCCTAACCACCTCAAACACAGCCTACCATCACCATCACCTACAAAAGAAAATCCTAACGAACCCCTGCACTTGCTACTGAGCATGTGCAGGCCCCCATATCAGAACCCATACAGGAGGAAGTGGAATCTCAAGCTCCCATTTCCCCTGAGGAGCAGACTACTCCCATCTTTCAACCACTCAGTGCTGAGGTTCCTCATTCTCAGCCTGATGAGCTCACAACCCCACAAACAGCCTTAAGCCATCACTCTGAGTCTCAATACTCTAGTGATCAACCTTCTGGGGAAAGCTACCATCCCCAACCTCTTGATCTAAACCGCCCCATTCCGAGCCTTGACTTCTATTTTGATAAAGATTTGGGCTTCAGTGAGAACCATGAGTCTCTCCTCTTTTCCCACACTCAAGGAGAGATGAGTACTCCTGCCTCCCCCATCTCTAGCCCACATCAAAACCCCCTACTAAAGTGGATCCTTCTGAATCTGTTCAGGAGATCCATATGGAAAAGGCTCTCACTTTAGAAAGTGATTACATAACTAAGACCTCAACCATGGCAACCCAGCCTCTTGACACTTCACTGGAAGTTGTCATTAGGCAGGGGAAATCCAGCAGCCAAGAAACCCATGCTGGTGGTGAGGAAGAAGACTTAGGTCCAATTCTCTCATCCCCAATGATTCTTCATCTGAAGATGAGGGGAGTCTACAACAAAAGGTGCACAAACTATCACATCTTTGCACCTATTTTGTTTCAAAGATAGCTCACCTGGAATCTCAGGTGACTATCTTACAGAAGAGGGTCAATGACCAGCAACTTGAGATCACCGATCTCAAGGGCAAGTTGGCTGAGAGACCCATGAGGAAAACTCATCCAGGTCCATAAGAACCTCTGGATGTCAAGGATCAATCTCCCAGCTCACCTATGCAAGAGGGTGATGCTACCAAAAAGGGGGAGAAAATTCTTACAATCACAGAACCTGGGAGTTCTTCCCAGAGTATGGACATAGAGGAATCACCATCCTCTCTTGCAGATGTTCATACTCAGCAACCTCCTCTAGACAGTGATCCACATTTGCTTATTCAACAACTGTTTGAGGAGGGAATACCAAGAGCAATGTCTGCCCCTTCTGAGAACCCAATCTGGGGTTGGGAGTATGACAGTAATAGGAGAGCTCTTGTGATCTCTAGAGCTCACGGTCAACTAGAAGTTCTCAACATTTCACACCTTAGTTTCTATAAGAGCATCAACTTGGTAGATCTACCACTTGTCAACCCAAGCAATAACAGACAAGCAGCAAGATTGGCAGAAAGAATCCAAGACAGGGTGCTAGAGGAGTTTAAATTGAGATCAAAATTATATAGACAGGGCTAGCAGGAGAGATCTTTGGTCAACTGGATGTTGAGGTAGACCCGGAGATTAGCTTCGAAGGGAAAACCTTGACTGAAGGCCCAGAGGTTGAACCTGTGAAACTTGAGACAGGATCTCCCTCTGCACCCATTACCCTCAGTGAAACACCAGCTGGTGATGGTGTTTCATAACCTCTCTCTAGCCAGAGCTTGACAGCTGAACCAAGTAATGAAGGCCAAAGCTCTCTCCAGCCTGAGTCACCAAAGCCTGTGGTTGACAAAGGCAAAATGAAAATGACTTCTGAGGAGATTGAGGAGGAGAAGAGAGAGAGGAAGAGGAAGCTGAGGGAGAGAGTTCAAGTGGTTCCCCAAAGTTTATGGAAGCTGCAATTAGGGCTGTCCCCAGGCTAAACACTCAGAAAGATCAGTTAAGGGCAGCCAGGCTAAACTACCTGGGAACCAAAAACTATAATGTTGATGAACTCATCTCTCCCCTTTGATGAGCTAAATGAACTGGCTGACACAGAGCTGTCAAAGGAAAGGAAGGAAGTAGAGGATGCAGCATTGCTCCTCAAGCACAAGGAAGAAATGAGGCTGAAAAGACTCTACAAGAACATTCCTGTCCTCTCCCCAGTTCAAGAAAGTCCTGAGCCAGAGACTGTGGCCACTGAACAACCTCAGGTAGCAACTAAAGAATAAAGACTAAAGATGATCAGCTACCTGAGTGCCACAGGTCTCTATCAGGCAGATGCACTTCTTCCCTTACCATCTGGGTACATATTGTTTGAATACAATAAGCAGATGGAAGAAAAATCTAAAAGAGAAGAATAAGCTGAAAAGAAAAAATTAAGGGAAGAAGCTGCAAAGTCAAGGGCCATCATCCACAAAAGCCAAAAGAAGTCTGCTGACAGACAAAGGATGATGAGCTTCTTGAAGCTGTATGGATTCTCCGGAAGGAGGCTTGGCCCTATGTCTCTATCCACAATGGATGAGCATATTAGGGTAATCAAGCAGAAGATAAAGAAGGGAGAGCTGGTGGACTTGCATTCTCTACCAAGTCCAGCTCAACCTGAAGTTGAGGTGAAGGTTGAACCCACTGAGACAACACAACCTGAACCTGGAGCTGCATCTCAGCCAACTTCATCTTCTGATCCATAGCAGGGTCATCCTCTCTCTCCTTCTGAACTTGTGAGAGAGGAGATCCCAACTGAGGGGCACTCAACTGAACAACCTGGTACTCAAGACCAGTTCCTTTAGTTAAAATCATCAGGGAGAAGAAAAAGAATGGCCAGAAGATCAACCTCAAAGAGAAAAAGAAGAAAGGCATCCACCTCCCAACCTCAGGATGAGTCAGAGCATCCTGAAGGAGTGCATGAAGAGGTCTCTCAACAAACTCCAATCATAGTAGAGCCTCTTGCTCTTGGAAGACAAATTATGTCATGGTCTTATGATGAAGATCAAGACAGATGGTATGTTATAAGAGATCAGGAAGGCATGTATGTCTATTCCTTAAAAGACATGCTCAATCTTCCTCTGCATGATCTCTTTGATATGAGAAGGTTCTATGTTAGTCTGAAGGATCCAGACCTAATGATGAAGAAAGGTATGATGAGGATCCTAGTGTGGACTATCAAAATCTAAAAAACTTATTTGTTTTGGTAGCATCAGCCTAGGGGAAGTTTGTAAGATCATCTGAAGATTATGAGACTGATGCAACCAACAAGCCAGAACAACCAAGTCTTCCATACATGCACTAAGGAACAAAGATGAACTAGCTTTGAAAGTCTTACACTCTCAAATGTGTCTAAGTGTAAGATCTTCCGAAGCTAACGGTTCAGAAGGAGTTACTTCGGAAGTTTCACACTCAAACAGAAAATTATTCTAAGTGTGAAATCTTCTGAAGCCAAAGACCAACATCTTTCGAAGCCAAAGATGAAATCTTCCGAAGCTTTAGAGACGAAGTCTTCCAAAGCTGTGAAGACTGATTTCTTCAGAGGACAGAGAAAATATGCTTTCTTTGAATCAACTTTTGATAAAGCTGACACACTTTCTGCTGCCTGCTTTGGTGGTTCACCTACTTTACACAAGTTGGAGAAACTTCCATGCTTTATCAAAAAGTAGGAATGGTCTTTGTCTGTAACTTACCTTACTTGTTCCTGTAGACTTTTTGTATTAGGAAAAGTCAGTGAGCTATGGCATGTCATAGTCACTAGTCAAAAGGCAATCTGCCTTTTGACTTTAGATTGATCTTGTTGTCTAGATTAGTCAAATCCCAACTATCTTTACATGTAAGTGACGGTTGTAGGTTGTAGTATAAAAGTGTCTCAGGTCCTTGTATTATCTTTATGCTTTGTAACACTTGTAAAAGAACTTGAGATCAATATACAACATCCTTGAAAACCAATCTTGTGTTCTTGTGTTGTTCTTAGTTCTGTCTCTTTAATTTACTTGTGTTCTTAGTATCTTCTGTTTTAAGTTACCAGTTCCCTATTTGAACTATTAAGTGATCTAAGATCTCTCCTCAGTGTGAAACTAAGTGTTAAGTACCCTTACCCGGTCCTGCAGACATCATTGCCTATAATGAAGATGACTTGAATGAAGAAGATATTGATGTGAGTAAGAGCTACTTGGCATCAAAATACAACAATTTGATCATTAAAAGCAACAACAAGTTAGAAAAGTTGAGGAAAATGAAGAAAGAACTGACAGAGAAAAACAGACTGATAGCTGAGAAAGATGCTATAATCACTAGTTTGGAAGGAAGGTTGAAAAGGCAGAGAGAAGATGTGGAGATAGATAATGAAGTAATAGATGCTTTGAATGACTTAGTTGATGAACAATCAGATCAGTTGAAAGCCAAAGATCATGAGATTGAGAGGTTAAAGAAGAAGTTATCTGAAGCTGAACTGATCAAAAGTGAGTCAACCATGATCACTTACAGTAGAAAACGAAAATACCTGGGGAAAACAACTGTTGTTGCTGGTGAATCACCAAAAAGAATAAAACTAGATTCACCAGAGCATTTAGCCCTAGTGGAACAAAGTAAAGAAGACAGTGATACGGAGTGGGAAGAACTGACAACAGAAGAGCCTACTGAAGTGGCTGAAGAAGTTGAAGATGATGAATTGTTAACAACAAAAGACATTCTAGAAGAAAGACCTCACTCTGCCATGTTCATGGACCTAATTAATAATGGCTTTCCCTATGACATGGTGGAGAAGATGAACATGTCTGAGTTGATTCAAACACTGAAAGAGTTTGATGCTGTTAGAATGATGCTCCCTGCATGCAACTATGAAACCTTCTCCAAGTTCAAGGCAATGGAGAAGATCAGAAAGGAGTTAGGACATTGTGACATAGCCAAACTGATAAGATACAACATGATCTGCTGGTTACAAAGTCATAATTATAAGCAGCATGAACCTAAGGGAAGAACAGTTGGTGAGCTGAGAAGAATGATGGAATATGTGATGAATACTGAGATGAACACAGGAGTGAAGTTCAGAACTGAGGTTCCCAATCCTGTTCATCAACATCAATCTAATCAAACTCCTGCTGAGTCAACTGTAGTTGAAGTCAAAGACATGCTCAGAGGAACTAAACAAATGATAAGAGAGCCAAGGGATGTGATTCCTAATAAGATCTAGCTTCTGGGGACTGCTGTCAGAGAGATCACTGAATAGAAGACTACTTTAATTCAACTTTTTGATCTGATAACAACTCCAAGTGCAGCAGTAGAAAACAAGATAATAGCATGGAAATTTGAATAGGACTATGTTATGCTGAAGAGAGCATCTAGAATGGTACAATACTTTCCATGGGTGGAGACTCTCCTTACTCTTCCAGATGCTGATCTCATCACTTTGCAAAACATCCCTATCACAAATTACCCAATCAGTCCAAGAGGTAGAGACTTCTCTGGACTTGTGGCTAAGCTTAGTCACAGGTTCAAGGGAGATGTGATGAAAGAAGCAAATAGAGAGGATGCTGAACATAAGAGAAGAAAGCTAAGACAGAAGAGGCATCAATCTAGTTCTCAATATGTTGATGCTGAATTTATGCAAAGACTTGGTTATGAAGATCAATCTGAAGCATCCATCAAAGTCATTGAGGGAAATCAGTATATATACCCTATCACTGAATGGGGTTATATTGAAAAGACTAAAGAGTTGGTGCTACAGAGGGATGATCCCCAGAAGAAAGCCTCAAGCATAAGGCTATTTGACCCTGTGGAGATCAAACTCCTGTACCCTAGCTACACATCATACTCATATGAAAAATTCTTCCCAAAGTTGAATAACCAAACTGCTCAGAATGACCTGTGCTTATATGTTCATCTGATTCAAGTCATAGACAAACTACATGCTAAGGCGCATAAAAGAAGGAAGTTTGAGGCTGGACAGTTGATTGGAACAGAGATAAAGCCCATAACAGAACTAAGAATTTCAGAATAAGATGAATTGGAGGTGGTGTCTAACAATAGTGTTGTTGCAACACTCACCACTGAAGAGGATATCCTGGGCTTGAAATACAAGACTTTGAAGAGAATGAGTAGACGGCAGATCAAGTATAAGTATGAAGATCAAAAGAATGTCGTGAACTACTTCAATACCAAGATTTTGGCAAGAGTGTAAGAACTAAAAGAACTAAACCTATGATTACTAGAGTCTAAACCTAAGGGGGAGTATTGTTAGGTCTAGATTTCTTGTATAGATTTAGATGATGGATCAAACTCTTGTAATCACTCTTTGTAATTATAATTTTGATAATATAATATAATGCATTGAGTACATGATGAGTTTATGAATTGCATGATATATTGTATCTCATAATATATATGTTGATTTATGTATGATTGCAGGAAACATTAAATGTAGTCAAGTTGGAAAAATTGACTAAGTGTTAGAACAACTGCGGATGAACAAATGGGCTCTTCCGTAGATGTTCTCGGTAATACAACTGGTGTACATCCGTATATCTCCTGCGGAAAAACAACAACAGCTGAACAAGTCCAAAGATCAAGTGGAGCTACTGAAGGAGAGCTTGCTGCTGAAGAACAAGAACTCCTGCTAAAGCACAATCACTGAAGAACAAGCACTGAAGACAAAGTGTTGCTACGGAAGATAAATTTCCTGTGGAAGAATAAATTTCTACGGAAGACTGTTTAACACTTGAATGATTTCGCGTCATCAAGTAGTCAACAGAAAGTCAACAAGTCAACGTGACAGATCAACAACATTAATGATAGCAAAAGACATTTAATTCAAGCGAAGATATTAAATCACATCAATAATATTATTTGTGTTTAATTCATTGTAAATCACGAACTCCTATGCCGATAAATGTGGCAAGAATTCGGATAGCTATAGGAAGTTAGCTTAATTATAGCAACAGAATAACGAAAGATTAGCAATGTTTTAGGAACAAAATAAGATCTCTATATAACAAGAGATCAAGAACATGTAAAGAGGGATCGATGAACAGACGATCAAGTAACATTAGATCATATAACAATCACAACAATAGAATCAATAGCAGTAGAGGCATTACAATCTATTGATTGTAATTATTGAGCAATCGTGGTTTGATTATTATTATATTTTGATTGTTCTTTATATTGTTTGATCAATTTCAAGTTCATTAATCAATTAAACAACAAGTATTGGTAATTCCGCAATCAATACTTGCTAAAATAAAATCTAATAATTCATATATCGATCCCTGGATTCTCACAAAAATTATATAACTCTATAATATGTATTACACATGCGAAATCATTATAACTGTTAACTGTCCAAGTGTTTTCACATAATAACAAAAAACTTGCTAAACTATCAATCTAAAAAAAACATTGCAAATGAAAATAAAATTAATAAATGTAAACCAACAATACTAGTTTTATACAATTTGGTTTCTAGCAATCGTGACAAAATAAAACTCATAATAATGAAACCATGTTTATACAAAACATAACAAAGATTTAAGAAGCTAAAATTAAGCTTTTGACAATTATTGTTGCACTTGTGGAGTAATAGTACTATTACGAATAGCTAGAACTATACTCTTTGACACAGTGAACAAATATAATATAACTTGACTATGAAATTAACATAATGTAATCTCATTAGCAATTAATAGTTATGCCGAACAAACAAAATTAAATCACTTTTCCTAAAAAAACTAAGAAGGTCTACATGTTTAGATTTGTATGTTTATATACCTTTTAATCAACATCCTATCAAGCTTTTGGTTATAAGTTAATTACTATCTTTCAATTTTAATAAGTATTTTTGATGTTTTTAGTATATTATCTGATATCATTTTTTTAAATACATAATAAATAAACACATTATTTATAACAAATTTTTGATATAAAAAATAATTATTTAGTTATTTGTTTTAACATTGAATTATATTAAATTACTCACCTCCTATTGAACAAACCCATTTATGCATTTATTACCGTAAAAATTAACGAAAAACAATAAATTTCTAATCAAACATAATTAATATACATAATAAAGTAGGGTGTAATTCAGAAATAGTGTAAGGTTCAATTAGAAAAATACTTACTCAAATTTCAAAATTAGTCATAAACACAGTCAAACGATTCACATTTAAAGTTAAAGTTGAATAAATGAATTTTGGAGAAAAACCATAATAAGATTGAAGTAGAGAGTCACATGTGTCTCATATATGTAAAAGTTTATTAAAAATACATAAGATATGATTGAAATTACATATAAATTAGTATTAATCCCCAAGCGTTGTTGGGGCGTAAAACCGTACTAAGTACCACCAATGGTCATCAATGGTGCTAGTGACCTCTAACACCAAAAAAACTCTTATTAAAAAAAGATATAAAAATGAAACCTAAAACATAACAGTAGACGTAAAAACGTTAAACAATGAAGGCAAAACATATAAAACGAGAAAAAATAATACTTAAAGATAAGTAAACATAAAAATGTTGAAACACGCAGACAAAACGTAAAACATATAAAATAATAAGTAAACAATCTGGAACCAGCACATTGTGATGAAGCCATTAAACGGGGAAAAATAAGTGGGAAAACGTTGCACCAGACACGCACGCTATGGCATGTTAATTCGCAAACTTTAGATTGGAACATAAAACGAAAAATTTATAACATATGAAAAGTATAGAAGACAAAAGTTTAAAGTATAAATTTTTGTGGCTAAATTTTAAAAGACGTATAAGTATTAGGTTAAAATTAAAAAGTTAAAGAATAAAAAAAGACAAAAAGGTGGGTACAACCAATTAAGCACACGGTACAACACTCTCAAGCACAATTCACTTGATAAGCATGGGGTCCTACACCTATATGCACAAACCACTTGATAATTAGTATTATATATAATAAGTACGTTTATCTGTTGATAAAATATTTTATAATTTTTAAAATTTTAGTTTTAAAAAATAATGCTGTGAAAGAATTTTATTTTTTTTTATCAATATCTCGTTGTTAAACTCCAACTTTTAATTAAGGTTTTAAAAATTTTATTTGGTAAAAATGGTTTTATATTAAACTTTTATTTTTTAAAAAATTGATTTTAAAATATTTTTTTAATGGACAAATACTATAAAAACCAATAAACTTTCAATTTTTTCTTAGAAAAGTCCATGTTCAACATTTTGAACGTAAAAAAACCAACATACTTTCTATTTTGTTCCACAAAAGTCACTCAACAATTTTTACACATAAAAAACCAGCATACTTTCTTTTATGTTTTCTCACATAAAAACCCCCTCAATAGAAATTATATTGATTTTTTACATTTAATAAATAGTTTGGAACTTTTATGTTGAGGAGTTTTTTTTTATGAAAAAACATAAAGTATATTGGTTTTTTATATGCAAAAATTGTTGACAGACTTTTATAAGATAAAAACGAAAGTATGTTGGCTTTTTACGTGTAAAAATTGTTTAAGAACTTTTGTGAAAAAAATTGAAAATATGTTGGTTTTTTGTAGTGTTTGCCCTTTTTTGATTTAAAAAGTAATGTTGTTTTAGAAAAAAATTATAGTGCTAAGAATTTTTTATTTTGAGAAAGTCTATTTTTAATCAAAATACATAGTTTTTGTAGGATCAGTTGTGGTTCAAACAATAGTTTCATAGTTGGAGATTTTCAACTATATACACTTACTAGATCAAATAGGGAACCAGATAGTGAAACAATGAACAACAAGTAAGAGCACTCGAGAAAAGAAAGATAGGTTTTCAAGAATGATGTATATTGCTCTCAAGTGTTTACAAGTATTGTAAAGCTTGGTCCTTAGACTAATACATGAGATACTTTATACTACAACCTACAGCCAGCCATACTTTGAAGTCTAGCTGGACACTAATCTAGACAACAAGATCAATGCAGAGTCAAAAGGCAGATTGCCTCTTGACTTGTGACTATGACAGGCCATACCTCACATCCTATTGTGTGAATCCTAGGATCGTTCAGGAATTATCAGAATTGATTTGAACAAGTATTGATCGCGGAATTATCAATACTTGGTGTTTAATCTATTAATAATAATAAAATCAATCAATCAAACAAATAAAATAAGAATAATCAAACCGAGAGAACTCAAGAATGTTGATCGTAATGCTTTCTTGTTGCTATTGATATTGCTGATCTTAAATACAATACTGATGATTCTAAAGAATCTCAATAGTTGTTATATGATTTATATTGATTACATCTGTTGATGATCTCGTATCTATTTATAGAGATCTAATGTTGTTATATTGCTAGTTATTTTGTTGCTATAATTAAGCTAATCATCATTATCCGAATCTTCGCCATGTTTATCGGCTTAGGAATTCGTGATTTACAATGATTCTACTCATGATAAAATTTGTTGATATGACATGGAATATCCGCTTGAATAAAACGTCTTCGATCGTCATTAATGTTGTTGATGTTCTGCCACGTTGACTGGTTAACTTGATGTTGACTTCTGAGTTAATTGGTCTTCCACAGGAATTTACTCTTCCGCAGGAATTTACTCTTCCGCAGGTAGTCTGTCTTCCGCAGCAACTGTTGTACAGTACTTGTTCTTTAATGGTTGTGCTTTCGCAGGAGTTCTTGTACTTGTTCTTCAGCAGCACACTCTCCTTCCGTAGCTCCACTTGATCTTGGATTTGTTCAGCATTTGTTGTTCTTTCGTAGGAGATCTACGGATGTACATTCTTCAGTAATGTTTCTGAGAACATCTACGGAAGAACACTTTATTCATCCGCAGTTGTTCCAACACTTGGTCAATTTTCCAAATTGACACAGTTTAATGTTTCCTGCACATTCACACATACATTTTGAAATATATCATATCATAGATGAATATATTAAATGAAGTGCAAAATAAATTTATTTAGTTCATAAACACAATTATAATCAAATATATTCATTTTATATCATTAAGAACAATAATTACAATTATGATTACAAGAGTGATATATATCATCTAAACCTATACAAGAGATCTATCCCTAACAGTACTCCCCCTTAGGTTTAGACTCTGGTAATCATTGGTTTAGCACTCTAAGTTCATTCACTCTTGCCAAAATTCTTGATTTGAAGTAGTCAGCAGTGGTCTTCTGATCTTCATACTGATACTTTATCTGTCTTCTATTCATCCTCTTCAGTGTTTTGTATTTCATACTCAGGACATCCTCTTCAGTGGTGAGTGTTGCAACAACATTATTATTTGACACCACCTCTAATTCGTCCTATTCTGAAATTTTTAATTCTGTTATAGGCTTTATCTCTGACCCAATCAGCTGCCCAGCTTCAAACTTCCTCCTCTTGTGCGCCTTGGCATGCAATTTGTCAATAACTTGAATAAGGTGTACATAGAAGCACAAGTCATTTTGAGCAGTTGAATCTTGCAGCCTTGGAAAGTGTTTATCATGAAGATAAGAGGTATAGCTTGGGTGCAGCAACTTCAGTTCTACAGGGTCAAAAAGTCTTATGCTTGTTGACTTCTTAGCAGGATCATTCCTTAGCAGCACCAGTTCTTTATTCCTTTCAACATACCCCCAGTCAGTAATGGGGCATGTGAACTGGTTGCCATCTATTGTTTTGATTGATTCAACAAATCTATCTTCAGCTCCAATCCTTTTCAAGAATTCATCATCAACCAGTTTGGACTTGGATTGAGACTTTGACTTTCTTCTAAAGTGCACAGCATCATTCATCATAGCTTCCCTGATCATATTTTGCTTGAACTTGTTCTTCAGACTGTTCACAATCCCAGAGAAGTTTCTTCCCCTTGGACTTATGGGATCATTAATGATGGGAAGGCATTGTAATGTATCAAGGTCTACATCTGGCAGTGACAGTAAGCTCTCTAGTCTTTGAAAATATTGCACCATGCCAGATGCCCTCTTGATCATTGCACAATCCCAATCACCATCATACTTCCAAGCAATAATCTGATTGTCTTCAGCTGATCTTGGAGTTGTCATCTGAACAAAAAGTTGAATCAGACTTAGTCGTTCTTGGGTGATCTCCCTCACAGCTGTTCTAAGAGGCCATATCTTGTTGGGAATTATATCTGTTGGCTCTCTGATCAATTGTTCTTTTCCTTCATGCATGTCTTTTGCTTGAACCACAGTAGGCTTAGCAGGGGTTTGTGATGATTGTTGTTGATAAGCAGGATTGGGGGCTCCGGATCTAAACTTTACTCTTATATCCAGCTCTACCTTCATAACATATTCCATCATCGCCCTTAATTCACCAATAGTTCTTCCTTTGAGTTCATGTTGGTCATGGTTGTGACTTTGCAACCAGTAAACCATGTTGTACTTTGTAAGCCCAGAGGTGTCACAATAACCTAACTCCTTCCTTATTCTCTCCATTTACTTGAACTTTGAGAAGGTGTCAAAGTTACAAACAGGAATCATCATACTCACAGCTTCAAATTCTTTTAGAGTTTGAATCATCTCCTCCATGTTCATCTTTTCCACCAAGTCAAATGGAAATCCATGATTGATTAATTGCATGAACATGGATGACTGTGGTCTTTCATCAAGGATGACTGTAGTAGTCAGACGTACTTCTGTTTCTTCTTTCTCAGTTTTGGGAGACTCTTCCTCCCCTTCTTTATTACTATCTTTCTTGACTTCTTCCTTAGGGGCTGACAGCTCTAGTGAATCTGATTTTGCTCTTTTTGACGATTCACCAGCAACACCAGTTGCTTTTCCAAGATATTTTCTCTTTCTGGTGTAAGTGATCATCTCTAAATCACTTTTGTTCTTTTCAGCTTCACTCAATTTCCTCTGTAACTTCTCAATCTCATGATCTTTCTGTTTCAGAAGTTCTACTTGTTCAGCCACAAGCTCATGAAGAGCATCAATTACTTTATTGTCCATCTGCTTCTCCTCTCTCAGTCTCTTGATTATTGCATCTTTTGCGCTCACAGACCTTTCCTTTTCCATCAGATCCTTCCTTATTTTTCTCATTTTCTCCAATCTCTTGTTTCCCTTCAGCACAAGTTTGTTATATTTAGCTACTAGGTAGCTCTTACACATATTAGTCTCCTCCTCCCTCAGATCATTCTCATGATGTGCTTCAATCTCAACCACCACTTCTTGTTGTTCTACTTCTTGACTCCCAGTCTCATCCTCTATACAGATCTCCTTGGTATTCTCATCATTAACAGCCTTTTCATCTTCCTCTAGATGCAGTTCTTCAGTTTGTGTTGGGCTGTCAATGGGTTCAGTAGGAGTAGGAGAGGTGATTGGTTCAGTAGGTAGTGGAGGTGATATGGGCTTTGTGGCACCAGTACAATAGAAGTTATGGAGATTGGTGAGTGTGGGAGTAAAGGTTGAGTTCTATCCTGACCAACTACTTCAGTAGAAGCAGTGTTGATTGATCTTGGTGATTGGTCAAGACAGATGGGTTCAGTATTCTCACTTGAAGAAGTCAAGTGGATGGGTGAAGGTGGTGGCTGTGATTCTTGTTGGGGTGATTTGGGTGAAGTGTGTTGTGGTGTTTGATGTTGGGAGTGTGTGGTAGATGGGGCTGATGAGCTTTCAGTTTGTGGTTCTTCAACCCACAGCAGTTCTTGAGGAATCTCCTCACTCTCATCCATTACATGAGCAAACAGTTGTACCTCCCCTCCTTGGTACGTCCCAGATAGTTTGTTCAGAAGTGATCTGCTCAGAAGGTTCGACACACACGAATCTCCTACTCTCTCGACCTCCGGAAGGTGTTCATTTATGATCAGTTGTAGGAATCAAGGAAACATGAACATTTTTCCTTCCTTCTGCACTCGCACATGGTCGCAGAGGCAGTTCATTATATATCTTGCGTAGTTGTATTTCTTCCCTTCGAAAATGCCGATGATTCCGGAGGAAATGTGTCACGAGAATCTATCCAATCTGGACTTTCGGTTGGAAATGCATTTCAGGTATGCGTGGCACAGGAATCGATATGGCTTACATAGCCTTCCCTTCTTGATTTCACCGTGTTGATAGTCACCATCATACCCCATCAGGTCGAATACTTTCTGGATGTATTCGTGGTCGAATACATCCGGATGACCTTGTTCTTCGTCTCCTAATTCTAGAGCCCCACGCATGATTCCTTCATTCACCCAGAGGGGTAGGTTCTTAATGGTTACGGTTATCATAGCCCCTTCATCTCCTTCTTCAATAGCTGCGGTATTCCAGAAATCCATCATATGCGACAGATATATGACCGGATCGGCAGTTAGTGCGAAGTGTAATCGCGATCTTCTTAAGTACTGTATGATGGGTCTACACTCATCATTGACATTCGGATCTAGATACGCACACACATTGTGTTCTTTCACGAATCGGTTAGCCATGATGGCGACGTTGATTACGTGAGAGGTGTAACTATTTGAGATTAGGTTGAGATTTTGGTAAGGGTTTATGGTGTTTAGTTTGGATGCTGTTTGATTTGGGGTTTTTTTTAAAGTGATAGAAAGGCCAACGGTCGAAGCGCCTATATATACCTTTTTCAGACAGCCTGTCAATTACACTTAGCCCCTCCGAGGTTTTACCTTTTGACCTTATCCTATTTCAAGGGGACCCAATTGCACTTAATCTCTCCTCGGTTTTACACTTTACCCCTCAAAGTATTAACTATGCCTATTAATAACTATGGACAATTAATAACTACGCACTTAATGATTAAACAATTAATAAGGCAAAGAGCAATTAATATCCAAACAATTAATAAAGTAAAGCAAAGTATGGTTATCTACGGAGATTACATCTACGGAAATTATAATGTCTTTCTTCCGCATTGCACCTGCGGAATTTGACATTCTGTCTTCCGCAGGAATTCTCCGGATAATTAAGTTCACCAAACATTTGAAGACAAGTTATCTTCCGAAAGAAAAATGTCTTCCGAAGGAAAACTTGATGTCTTCCGAATCTTCCGAAGGAAAACTTAATGTTGTCTATGTTTTATCTTTGTATGAATTGACTCATGGTCAATTAATTTGATGTTTTGCTATTGGACCTTGTGACTTGCTTCATGTTAATTGTGTACAAGTGGCAGCTTCCTGTTGCAGATATCCTTCAGCCTGCAGCCAAGTTAGTGCTCAAGTTGCAATTTTCTTCAACTTAGTATGTTTAACATAGGTTTTAATGAACTTATTACTCCCCCTAAATTTGTGATGAATCAGAAACTTAAGAATTTATCAAAAATTTAATAAGAGAAGTTCATGTGAACTGTTACATTGACTAACAGAATAAACACATAAAAGAGAGAAGCATATGCACAGGCACTTGTTTGATAGACTGAAGGATCATACTATGACACTAACACACTCCTGCAGATTATTGTTAGGTTTGTTAACTACTTGATCTAATGCAGATTGCAAATATTTGTGATCCGCAGAAGTTCAAACAAGAGTGTATGTTAAGTATGTCATGCTTATTATCATGTTGTGGTTAGTTTAGTGATGAACAGAGATGAGTGCATCATGCAAGATGTTGTGAAAGTGTGTCCGTTCCAGAAACTGCCCAATCCATCATGTTATCACACTTGACCCATGTTCCATAGATTATAAGCTCTATCTTAAGATTTCTTTGAAATCTTATTAATGCTGATAGTTTATTCATGCTCTTTGTATATTTTACTGTTGGTCCGTTTTGGATTCTTTCGAGAGCAGCTCCTGTTTGGAGTTTTATGATTTGCATCAGGTCACCAGGTCTTTACTCACGTAAAACAGAGGTGACCCATGACTAAGGTCTTTGCTTACACAAAACAGAGAGTCAAGATACACAAAGATAGAGGTTATAAGGTGTTACAACATAGTAAGTGTGCAAGGGCAATGAATTTTGCACATCCGGATTAGACTTACTTAATATACACCCATAATGACTTTATCATAAGAAGTCATCTAAAATTTAAGTTGAGCATGTCATACCTGAATTTCCACTTAAGATGAACCTATTCACACATCCAACACATCGGATCAGTAGATAGTTGTTAATTTGAAAGTAGGATATATGTCAGTTATAGCATACTATCATGTCCTTAGTATATCTGTGCCTTACATAAGTGGTCTCATATGTTCACAGTTAGTACACACCTATGTCTATTGTTGATATAATGAACTTATTCTAAGTTGATCATGCCTAATGATTCTATTAAGAAGTTAAATCTGACAGAATCAAATGCCTTAGTGAACAAATTAGCAAGCTGATTTATTGTATCTACTTTGACCAACTTAATTAGACCTTTTTCCGAGCAGTCTCTTAGAAAATGATATCTAATTTCTATGTGCTTAGTTTTACTCTATTGTACCGGATTAGCAGTTATAAACATAGCAGCTGAGTTGTCAATATGTATGGGAGTTTGAAGAAAATTGTAACCATAATCAAGTAATTGGTTTTCCAACCAAAGAACCTGAGAGCAGCCATCTGAAGCAGTTATGTACTCAGCCTCAGCTGTGGATACTGAGACATTTGTCTGCTTTTTGCACTGCCATGACACAAGTCTTGGTCCTATAAATTGACATCCACCAGTTGTGGATTTTTTGTTGTTGTTGCATCCTCCGTAGTCACTGTCTGAATAGGAGTAAAGCTTGAAGTCTCCTTCTTTGGGATACCATCCAAGTGATGGTTTCCCTTTGAGGTATTTGAATATTCTCTTTACTGCATTCAAATGAGACTCTTTTGGATCTGCTTGATACCTAGCACACACACACAGCAAACATTATGTCAGGTCTACTAGCAGTTAAATACATTAAGGATCCTATCATAGATCTATATAATCTTTGATCAATAGACTTCCCTGTTGGATCTGGTATAATTTTATCTATAGTAGATGCTGGTGTTTTGCATGATGTACAGCCTGCAAGGTTATATTTCTTTAATGTTTGAAGGATATACTTTTCTTGAAGATGCCATCTATTTTCTGATGAACTTGTAATCCTAAGAACAATAATTACAATTATGATTACAAGAGTGATATATATCATCTAAACCTATACAAGAGATCTATCCCTAACATATTATAATACAATAAGGATAAAAGTACTAAAGTAGGAAATTATAGAAAAGAGATCTTATTGTACAGTTGACAAAAGTAAAAAGTAATCACCAACTTGTATAAGTTGGTGAGTCTTTAGAGGTGACAGCGGAAAGATCTTCTGCTTTTATCAAAAGTATGCCAGAGTGTGTTTTTTCCAAGATTTTAGACTTTGGAAGAAACACAAGTCTTCTTATTCTTCAAAAGAGTTTAGTTTTTAAGCTTCGGAAGACTTTGTCTTTAAGCTTCACAAGACTTCACTTTGGCCTTGGAAGATTTTTGTCTTGGCTTCGGAAGATTTGCACTTAGTTATTTTCTTTGTACATAGTCAAATCTTGAGAAGTACTTCCTTCCTTGTACTTCATTACATGCTGAGAGATCTTTGGTTAGCATCAGCCTTTAAGATAATCATATTGATCTTACAAACTTTCCCTAGGCTGATACTACCAAAACTTGAAGATTACTATGAATTTGGATCTTCTACTTGATTAAAGCCACCAGAATCAAAGCCATTCCTCTTTTTATTTGCTGGTCTAGATTCTTCAGGCTTTCATAGTATCTTTTCATGTCTAAGAGATCATGCTTAGGCAGGTCAAGTATGTTTTTCCAAAAGAATATTTGTTGACCTTCTTAATCTCTTGTGACAAACCATCTGTCTGGGTTTGGAGAATACACCCAAGACATGATGGGTCTTTTAGCAGCTAGAGGCTCTACAAATAAGGGAGTTGGTTGACCAGCCTTTTTTGATTGACCCTCAGGATGTTCTTACTCATCCTGAGATGTAGATGTGGATGCCTTAGACTTCTTCTTCTTTCTTGACTTCAAGTCTTTTCTGATGGTCATCCTTTTCCATTTTCTATATTTTAGCTGAGAAGGTTGGTCTTGATCATCTTTTCTTTCTTTTTCATTCTCAGTTTGGTCCTTCCCCTTCACATATTCAGAAGAAGGTTCAGGACCTTGCTGTGGGTCAGAAGATGAAGCTGGCTATGGATCAGTAGTAGATATTGGTTCTGTTGTCTTTTTGGGTTGAACCTTGACCTCAGCTTCAGGTGCAGCTTGACTTGGAGAAGAATGCAAGTCTTGAAGCTTACCCATTTTGATTTTCTACTTGATCACCCTGATATGCTCATCCATTATGGATAGAGACATGAGACCAAGCATCCTACCGAAGAACCCATACAGCTTTAAGAAGCCCACCATCTTTTGTCTGTCATCTGACTTCTTCTTGTTGGCTTTGATGGTGACCCTTGATTTTTCAGCTTCCTCCCTTATCTTTCTCTTAGTAGATTTTCTTCATTTAAGAACTTGTTGTTCTAACTGCTTAAGTTACTCAAACTCTATATAATCATAAGATAGAGGGAGTAAAGCTTATGCCTTGTAAAAACCTGTGGAACTCAAGTAGGTGATCATGTTATGTCTATCCTATTCTTTGTCTACTTGAGTTTCTTCCTTTACAACCATAGCTTTCACTTCAGGCACCTCTTGATCTAGGGAGAGGACAAGAGCTTGATATAATTTTCTTTTCTTTCTTTCTTTTTTGGTTTTGAGAAACAAAGCAACATCCTCAGCCTCCTTCCTCTTCCTAGACACCTTTGTGTCTGCCAGTTCAGTCAATATATCCAATGGAAGAGAGATGAGATCATCAACATTGTAATTTCTAGTTCCCAAGTAGTTCTATCTGGCTTCTTTTAAATCATCTTCTTGAGTGTTTGGCCTTTGAGCAGCCCTGATTACAACATGCATGAAACTAGGATTCTCTCTTTGTCTTTCTTCCCTTGCTTTCTTCTTTCTTTCCCTTTTCTCCTCCTCAATCTCCTCTACAGATAGAACCTTCTTTCCCTTGTCAACCACTGGCCTATGTGACTCAGGGAGGAGAGAGCTTTAGCCTTCTTGCACTTATTATGTGTTATGTGTGTATGTCGTATATTGGTTTGTGTGTATGGTATGTGTTGATGTCGCGAGTGTGTGTGTGTGTGGTGTGGTTATGTGTGTGGAATATATATACATACATATATATACACAATTACATGTGTGATTTTGTGCATTGGTAATGATATTTTTTGAGCATATAATGTGGTGGTTTATGTTCTCTTTTTGATATGAACATGTCATTTTTTATTTATCTATAAAATATAATCATGATAATGATATTTTACATCAAATGCTTTTATTTGTGTTCAAATTATCAAATTTTGCATTTATCAAACAAATGGCATTACTGTTATGGATGGTATGTCACTCAAGGAAGTGCAAGAAAATATTTCTCAAGTTTTATATAATCGAAAATCAATTGAACAAAGAAGGTTGGATGGTGAAAATTATTATTCCGAGCTCAAATCTTTAAATGAAGATAGCGCGGTCTCAGGAGTGATTTCCCAACTCTCGTGCGGCACTTATAATCCTTCTAAGTTCATCCTTTATGATCAAATGAAGTAACAATTCAAGTTATGAGGCGGAAATGTTTTCAAACTTGGAATACAAATGATTTTGTATTGCTTACAAGAGCGTTAACAAGTATACTTTTACAAGTGCTCTACGAGACTTGTGTGAGTTTTTGGGTGCTTACAAATGATGCATTCTTTGCCTATTTATACCATTCCCATAGTTCTATATCATTCTTGATCTAGATGATTCTAATACTACAATACTTCCATGACATTTCCATGGATTAATCAATGATTTTCTGGAGATTTCCATCAAAATATCAAGCCTTTTCAAGGTTGTTCTAGGTGCTTCCTTTCAGCCCTTTCAAGCAACGTTTCTAGCACCTTCTATGGACCTTCATGGATGATCTAGAATGCTCCAGGGTTGCAAGATTGGTCCAGATACGTATAGACTATTCCAAAGACTTCAGGGCAACCCTAGATGTGGCTAAATATGTCCAAAAACTTCTAGAATCCGAGATTTTTGACTTGAGTTTAGGCAATTCATGATGTTCTCCCCCACCTAAACCCATAACATCCTCGTCATGTTTCTTGAGTGAACCTCAGCTTGTTCTTGTGAGTTGCAAGACGGGTAGCGTTTTACCTCGATGGGTAGTACTCGACTCCATCGTTGCGGTGTGTACCTAATCGCCCTTGTCAATATACAAAGTGTTTAGAAAAGTTACCGGAACAACCTTTTCTTTTCTGAAAAAGTCCATTCCGAGCATAATCTTGTAGTCCCCTAATGGTGCTATCGAGAAATCAAGCTTACCTTGCCATGTACCGATCTTAGTCTTGATAGCCCATGACATTCCCTTGATTGGTTTTTCATTACCATTGGCGTCTTTAAGAAATCCATCTCGTGTGGAGATTCTTAAGCCGAGTCTCTTAGTCTCTTCTCAGGTCATGACGTTATGACTTGCTCAGGTATCGACTAGTGTCTTTGCAAGTCAGCCATTTATTTCCATGTTCATAAACTAAAGTCCTTTTGCCTCCGTGTTTATGATGTTGCCTTTAATCTCTCTTGAGCAAGACTTAACCATTTTTAGCGGCTTTTATTCATGTGTCGTTAACGTCTTTAGGACTTGTAATTGCATTGCCCCGAAACGAACCTCCTTATGTTCATGAGATGCATCACTACTTTTTGCCCACCATGTCTTGTAGACTTTGCTTCTTTGGGAAATCCCAAGCATTTTGTGTTCCATCGCATATGAAACAAAATTTTAGAACTCACTTTTCATTATCGTATCTTAGTGGTTTTCTTGCTTCCACCTTCCGACCATGATTGGACTTAATTCCCCTACCTTTCTCATCATCACTTTCCTCATTCATAGGCCTATATGGTCATTTTTCTTTAAGATCGATTAGGCTTTCATCTATTGCAAGTGTTGAAGCAAGATCTTGAACATTTCATCGCTCTAGCTCTATCTTGGCCCATGATTGAAAACCATCGAGGAAGTAGAATAGGGAGTCATTGTCCGATAAATCCGGGATCTCAAGGACAAGTGCTGTAAACTCCTTAACATAGTCCTTGATGGTCCCAAGTTGGTTCGGGCAACTCAATAGTAGAAAAAACATCAGAGCTCAAACCGAACCTCAATATATGATGAAGGCCTAAATACCACCCTCCTATAACCCAATGCAATGCTCCATTGAAAATGCAATGCTCCATTGAAAAGGCACTGCTCAAATGGACACACAAATACCATTCAAATAGCAGGGGAAGTAATTAGCCGCGAAGTGTGCGTCTTCATGGTGTAAACGAATGTATCCGCATTGGCTATCCTCACAATCTTGTAATCATCAATGGTTGGGTCGAAACCAAAGCCGTGAGCGAAACAATTAGTCCATAAAAGGAAGCTCGTGTGCTGTTATTTTACGCCTAATTGAAGGGTTCCATAGATGAATAACACATTTTTCACATTCACAAACGCATAGGATTCCATACATGAACCAATAATGGTGGTCATACATCCGAAGGGGTAATCTATTAATGTTATGCTGACGTACGATGACAGTTGGTCTTGTGAATGCATTATGCAGATGCTTTCGATGTCTGAATCTCCTTCATAACCTATAATTCAGTGTATGATTATGAATTTCTTCAGAGATCAGAGAATACGCAATTGGATGAAATCGGGACTACTGATGCCGTCACATAATGATTTGGAAACTGATCTGAATCGGAGTAGAGATTTCGTTGGTAGTCTTTAGAAGATTTCAACCATCAGCTCTTAACATAGATCATTTGAAGACATTAGCGATTGTGGTTTCAAACCTAAAATGATGAACGATGCGTGTTTGATAGATCCGCCCTAAACTTTCACCCTCACACATTAATTAGCATATCCTTAATTTTACAAGGGTCGTAATGTAAAGTAAAAGACACCCCTTTGGATAAATCGACACCTACCTATACGTCACATATAGCACCATTCGCAGCGTATACGTTTCGCCCATTAATAACTGAAATTGTAAGTCAAATCAGTCGATTTCAAAAAGCCTACACATCTCATATAGGGCTATACACTGTGTATAGCCTTTTCAGATGACAAAACTAGGCTATGTCAAATCAGTACTTCAATAGAGCTATACGCGGCGTATAGGGCTATACCCAGTGTATAAGTGTTAGTCGACCTACCCACTCTAGTTGTACGTGGTAACGCTACACATGGCGTATGGTGCTATATGCTACGTATAGCTTGCTTTTATACAACCGTAGCGTTTAATTTCGAATTATTTGATGCGACCTAAGATTCCTTTCGATAATATATAAACACATTCGTTTCTTCCTAAAATTTCATTCGTGTTCTTCCCGCATCTAACGAGTGGTATTTTCGTTTTCACAATAATTTCAAATGTAATCGTTCGTGGTGGATAGTAATCAAAATGATTCATACGTTTAATCTTCTCACTACACACTACTATAAAATAATTGGTGTTATGTGGTTCAAAATTTATCCTTAAATAATTTAGTCGGTAAACAACTTTATTTGATTCTTACTTCACCTACATACATATACATACATATATAAATACATATGCATTGGATACTTAAGATTTAACTGACTCGGGTTTCATCGATGCTAGTCGATTACAGTTTACTTGCATAAGATTCAAGATTTTCTTTATCATAACCCACTAGTATCGTGAAACCCGAGTCAGTAGTCATAAAAGTCTCCGGCATATCTTCAATAAGAAAGAACTAAACATGAGGCAATGACGATGGATCAAATTAATTAACGAATATGACTGCGAGATTATTGATTTGCTCTTTTAATTAATCATCACATTGAATCATTATTATAGATTTTTCGACCAAACCGGTTCCTTACTGGTTCTTCAACAAAGCCGAAACCGGTTTACCGGTTCAGAACCGAACCGATTAGGTTACCATAAGGTTCGGTTCTAGTTTTCAGATTTAGGCCACGCGATTTTCCGTTCCAAGCGGTCCGAACGTTGCACACCCCTAGATGATGCGAGAGCGTGACGATCAAAGTGAAAAATGATGGACTTAAAGTAAGAACGAGAGACGATGAGACAATTGGCAAACTGTGCGGGTTAAAAACCGTCGATTAGCGACTTAGACTTTCCTTTAAGATTTAGTGTTAAATTTTCTATTGGTCAAATATATTTGTATGTATTGGATCAAATATACTAGAGTGACAATTATTTAAACTATAAATATAATATAATTGTATGTTTGTGTATGTATGTATATATAATTAAAAAATAAAAATTAAAAATAATTCAATCCGAAATAGCCTATTAAAAATCGAAACATGCTGCGAGCTGGGCAGCAGTAAACGGGGAGGGAAGAAGTAATTTCTAGTGAGGCTGCCTGCTGCAATCAGTCGATCAAGAGCCCTCCTCCGACGGCTTGGCAATCCATTGTTCAAAGTGCAAAGCTCCTACTTTGATACTCCGTAACCACACAAACACACCCACACCCACACCCACACCCACACCCACACCCACACCCACACCCACACCCACACCCACAGCGTAGAGATGGATTTCCAAGTTGTGGTATTGGCAGGGGGCACTTCCAAGAAGCTTGCCCCCCTTGTTTCCAAGGTTCATTGTTTCTTCCACCTCATTCACCTACATACTATCTTTTCTATTCTATATATATATATGATTCATTCATTCATTGATCCCTGATTGATTCTCTTTTCAACCTGCAGGACGTTCCCAAATCCCTACTCCCTGTGGCCAACCGTCCAGTTCTATCCTATGTTTTGGACCTACTGGAGCACAGTAACCTCAAAGATCTCATTGTTGTAAGCACCTTTTCATTTCCTCTTCATTTTCATCCAATCAGCTATTCTTATACAAACCCTAGATTTCCAGTTAGTTAGACCAAACTGTCATCTTCACTCACATTCCTCTGTCTGTGTTTCCACGCTTATTATCACTATGTAGACTTAAATAACCATACTAAGACCAAACGTAATGGGGCATTGAGGGGCATTATAGCATTTTAAAATGTCCTTACACCATCCCGTGGGCATTATAGGGGCGGTATAGGTGAGGGGCGTTTTTACTATAACGCCATAACATCTCATAAATCTCATAAATATGTAATGATTGAAGGGGCATTAACCATAGTGATGTTGAGTTGGTGCTGACGTGGCGGAAAATGCCCCTTAAAGTGCGTTAATCATTACATATGGTTTAAAGGTCACATAACAGAACTACCAATCTTAATAGGTCATAAACAAGTATGATTTAAAGATACATAAATTTTTAGACTTTTCTTATGATACTTTGGGGCACAGGTTGTTGAAGGAGAAGATACAGATTGTCTTGTTGAAAACTGGATATCAGAGGCTTATGTTGATAGATTACATGTTGAGGTAAACCTGACTTGACCATCCGTATTGCTAATCTTTTGAGTTTTGACTTTTGAGGCTTTGAAAATGTTTTTTTTGTGTTAATGAACAACCGTCAGATCACATATGTAAAGTTAAATTGGAAAAATTATCCTAGGGAGATGATAATTTGATTCCTAGCACCTCTGTATTTGACTGGGCTTGTTGAGATCTAAGTTGCAGGTTGTGCATATGCTTCTGATAATATAACATAATGCTTAAAAGAACCTCCTAAGCTTCTCAGTCAAAGTCGTTTGGTTCCTTCTTCATAGGTCCGAGAACATCTTTTGAAAATATCAGATACCACTTATCAGTAGACAGTAATAAAACAATCATTCTTAACTTCTGTAAGTATGTATCTTTGAAATGAAAGGGAACCCTCTTGAAAAGGCATTCAGTAATTTTTTAAAGTCTATTTATTTGTCTATGTACGCCATTAAAGGCTAAAGAGATTGATGTTACTTTATTGATGACCACTTCCAAAAGTGTAAGTGGGTTAGTATTCTATTGAAACCAGATGATGTGTGTTTTTTTATCTTTCATCTGTCTTTTATGCATTTAATAGGGTGTTACTTATCGTGGTTAGTTCCTTAAAAATGTTGAAGTTCCTTGAAGTTGTAATTCTTAAACATGTAACCTAAAGATTTAGGTCTAGTCTATTAGAATTGCTTCTTTAATTCTAAAACATATGATGGGATAGCTTTTATTTTTGGTTTGTTCTGCACTTTTGAGTGGGAGTTAATAGTTAGATTGTTGATTCATACTTACTAGTTACTACTAATTATAAGACTTTGATAGTGTTTGATTTTTGGGTATTGGGATTAAGGAATGATATTTATTTCTAATAGAAGTGTTTTGCTGATGGGTTTGGGTATTAAAAATGGGTATCAATCGCATAAATGATGGCATCTTATTGGAACTGTGGTAAGCTTTAACACTTATAGGTTGCTGCTGTGGGGGAGGAAGTTGGAACAGCTGGTGCTCTACGGGCAATTGCTCGTCATTTGACTGCATCTGACATCCTGGTTAGTTGGAGATCTCACAGCTTTGTCTTATGTGATATCTTGGTAATTTACAGGTGGCAATTTGTCTTGTGGAGTTCAATGAGGTAAAAGTAATAATATTAAGCTAAACAGAAAGTGGTTTGCTAAAAGCATATTTTTTTATTAATGCATACTTCTCTCTTAATTGCTATGTTTACAAAACAGTACTTTTATCATCATAATAATATAGTTTTGGTAATCACATGAAACACACAACGTATGTAGAAACTTCAAAAGTATTTTGGACAAAATTTACCCATCTGGCCTACACCTGTTTTGAATCGTCATTAAACCTGACCAATTTTGCACCACTAGTCATCAGAGTGAATATGTTGTGTTAGCAGACTACTAAATTTAAAGGGTGTGTGGTTGTAGGTTGTGAGTGGTGATCTCATTTGTGACATATCCCCTGGAGCAGTGGCAGCTGCTCATAGACGACATGATGCGATAGTAACTGCAATGCTCTGTTCTGTACCCGTCAGTGGGCCCCTAGAGTCGGGCTCTTCTAGTGGAAAGGACAAAACAAAGAAACCCGTACGCCATACTATTGTGGGCCTGGACCCCACTCAACAATTTCTTCTACATATAGCAGATGGTTAATTTTTCATTTCTTGTATTTTCTCATGCACATGTTTCCTATTGCAAGTGCTCTATCTTTTGTTAGCACATACATGATTTTCAGGTATGGAAATTGAGAAAGATATTAAAGTTCAAAAAAGCATCCTTCGTGCTGTAGGGAAGGTAGATATTACTTGTACAAAATCATTTAAACTTGTTTAATTTCATAGTATCTCTTACTTGGGGTCTTTCTTTGGACACATGTAGATGGAAATTCATGCTGATCTAATGGATGCTCATTTATATGCATTCAAAAGGTTTTTAGGTCTAGATTTTTTTGAATTGATGGTTATATGCACTTTATCTAATCTTAATTTGTTTTCCATATATTTTCACTTTCTTTTTTATAGGTCTGTTCTTCAGCAAGTTCTTGATCAAAAGCAAACGTTTAGAAGCTTAAAGCAGGACGTGCTGCCTTATCTTGTTAAAACTCAACTGGTTGGTTTGTTGGGATCCCACATGTATCTTCTTTCTTCATTTTTCTCAGCATTATTATGAAGTATATTCTTTTGCTCGATCAGAGGTCTGAAATATTACTGAATGGAATTCAAGCTGAAGAAAATGGGAATGAGGACAATTATAATAACAATAATAACGATAAAGTGATGCTATCTCAGCTGCTGGCTAATGCATCCACACCAAGTTTTCATGAACTCTATGCCCTGGGTCCTAATGGTTTTTCACCGGTTGAGAGAAAAACACACAAATGCTGTGTTTATATTGCCAGCAAGACCAAATATTGTGCAAGACTAAATTCTATTCAAGCCTATAGTGACATTAATCGAGACGTGAGTTCCATTTTGTTTCCTTTCTGCCATTCTGGTATTGGGTTGCTTGTGTTTAAAGGTGCCAATCAGAAACAAATTAAAATGGGATGTGTTAATATATATATATAAATGTATGTATGTACATAGTACATACATACATATATATATATGTATGTGTATGTATAGATACATGTACATACAAATGTATACCTTTTTAACTACAACACACAATACTATTAAAATACATCATTATATGGATTTATGTGTTAATTTACTTGTATTCATATATATTAAAAATTTACATGTGCCAATGGTAAAAACTTATACATGTGTAAATAGCAAAGTTACACGTGTAGAACTTTAAAATATACAAATACATCTAAACTAACACATATAAATTTATATAACAATGTTATGTTTAAATTATAATGATAGTTATCTAGATAAAGTAATGATTGTTCTTGCAATATTTAGAGTTCTCAAGATAACCCTTTCATATATATTATGTATATGATAGGTGCAGCAATCAGATTATTGATAAAGAAAAGCCTAAGGTGTTACATGTGTATTCTAGAAGGGGTAAGGGAGTAAATTGTAATAGTGGCTAACGTGTTTTGGGGTCCTTGAGTATTAGTAGGGGGAATAAGGGTGTTAGAGAGGTGTCTAGGTTATTGGTTAGTTTTTTGCAGGCTCCTGCAATTGTGTGCACGAAGAGAGGGTAAATCCCTGGAACTTTTTGTTCTCTTTCTTTCACCATTGTAACCCTACTTTTGGCTATTGAATTCAGTGAATCCTCTTTATTTTCCTTAAGTTGTTCTTAAATCCTATCATTGGTCCGACCTGCCACAGACCTGCCTTCTGTTCTTCATTGTTCTCCCATGGTAACACGTACTAATACTCGATTAGATGCTCAGGAAGCTCAGATTAAGCAATTACAATCTGATGTTTCTGAAATTAAAAACTCCTTACAAGCATTGTACGTGGAACGTGGAGAATCCAATGAGTTCCGTAAGGTTGTTTTGAGTTGGATGAAACAGCAGGATAAACGACAATCCTCGGGTTCGGGGGTTCCGGTCTCAGTCACGAGGAGGCGTTTTCCAATCTCAAATCTAAACTGGGATCGGAGGGGGATCCTACGAATGTTCTACCATGGGCGGTGAAGAAAGTGAAGTTACCGGAGTTTAGCGGATTTGATCCTCAGGGTTGGATTCAGAAAGCGGTACTCTATTTCGATCTCAACAACACCCTAGACGATGTCCGTCTCCGACTAGCTCAGTTGAGCATGGTGGGGGTTGCTCAACATTGGTTTACCATCCTTACACAGGTTCATGATTCTCTCTCTTGGATTGAATTTCAATCTGAATTGTTGAAACGTTTCAGTGGTCTCTCAATTCATAATCCTTATGAACAACTAGCGACGATCCAACAGGGCGATTCTATCTACGACTACATTGATGATTTTGAATATTTGCTATCCTTAGTACCTCGTTTACCAGATTCACAATCCTTAGGGTATTTTGTGGCTGGATTAAAGGAGGAAACAAAGAAATGGGTCCGTTTACACCGCCCTCAGACACTCCTAGAAGCGATGTATATAGCGAAGGATGTTTCGGAGATGCTCCGGCCAAGTGAGGGTTCGGACTCCGCTTCTCGTTTCCGATACCTTCACCGTTTTGGGCCATCATCATTTTCCCCGGGGAATGGGCCTCACAATTTGGGCCGTAGCGAGCCCAGGGTTTCGGCCCAACCTAAAGGGTTCGATAGGGGGTCCGGTGGTCGTGGGGACCTACCTCGTTCCTCATTTGTCCCGAAAGCAGAATCTCCCTCTTCTCGAGAGATTTCTTCCGTGTTTCCTCGCGATCGAGGGGTTTGTTCTTTATCTCGATCGGAATGGGAGGATCGGCGCAAGAAGGGATTATGTTTCCGCTGTGGTCAACAATATGGTCCGGCCCACAAATGTCCAGAGGGGCGCTTGCGGGTCTTGCTTTTGGGGGAGGATGAGTATGACCCAGGTGGGGGAAGTCTTTGTGCAGTTGGTGAAGATTCAGTGGCGGAGACGGCCACATTGGGAAGTTCGGAGGAGGGTACATGTATGTCTTTGGCTTTCGAAGGGGCTTTGGCTGTTCATGGGGGTGCTACAACCTTGAAGTTAGAAGGGGCGTTACAGGGTATCTCTCTCTATATTTTGGTGGACAGTGGGGCTACTCACAATTTTGTTTCTCGACGTTTAGTAGCTACCTTGGGGTTACCGTGTTCATCATTTGGTGGCATTAACATTACCTTGGGTGATGGGCATGTGGTGTTTGTTTCGCAGCAATGTAGTGGTATTCCTATCACCATCGGTCCTTGTTCATTCACAGTCAATGCTCTGATAATGGACACTGGGGGTTTGGACTTCATTTTGGGTATTGATTGGTTACAGTCATTGGGAGAGGTTGTGCACGATTGGCAACATGCTTGGATGAAGTTTAATTTTAAAGGTCAAATAGTACAGTTGCAAGGGGTTCGGACGAATCAATCTCCTCCCACAGCCTTACACCAATGGTTGTCATTGATTAGTGATTCTCCACAATTATCCCCTGTTGAATCTCCTCCTATAGGCGATCCTCTTCCATTTAATTCCAAATTATCTACTATCCAACGGGAAGCTTTATCTCACACCCTTGACCAGTACCCTCTTGTTTTTCAACCCCTTGCTTCCTTGCCGCCATCACGCTCCCATGATCACACCATCACCCTTACATCTGATGCCCCAGTTTGTGTTCGACCATATCGCTACCCTCATGCTCAAAAGGCTGAAATCGAGCGACAGGTTCAAGATTTGTTGGTAATGGGGTTGATCCGTCCAAGTAAGAGTGCTTATTCTAGTCCAGTGATCCTTGTGCGCAAAAAGGACAATTCCTGGAGACTCTGTGTGGATTACCGTGCGCTTAACAACGCAACGGTCCCGGATAAGTTTCCTATTCCGATGGTGGATGAATTGTTAGACGAATTACATGGAGCAATTTTCTTCTCTAAATTAGACCTGAAGGCAGGCTATAATCAGATTCGAATGAGTTCGGCAAGCATTGAGAAAACGGCTTTCCGAACACATGACGGCCATTACGAGTATTTGGTGATGTCTTTTGGTTTGATGAACGCCCCGGCCACTTTTCAGGCAACTATGAATGCTATATTCCGTCCCCTGTTGCGACAAAAGGTAGTCATTTTCTTTGACGACATTCTTGTTTACAGCCCGTCTTGGGAGGCACATTAGCAAGATGTTGCATTGGCTTTGAAGATCCTCCAAGATAATCATTTTCGGGTTAATCACCAAAAATGCTCTTTTGGTTTATCTTCTATTGAATATTTGGGTCATATTATTACTGGAGTTGGAGTTTCGATGGACCCAAAGAAGGTGGCTGCGGTTCTCGAATGGCCTGTTCCAAAATCCTTGAAGGGTCTTCGGGGATTTTTGGGCCTAATTGGGTACTACAGGAAGTTTGTGAAGAATTATGGGAGCATTGCTTGCCCTCTTACCGATTTAACGAAAAAGGATGCTTTCGTTTGGAGTCCCCTCGCCCAACAAGCTTTTGAGAAATTGAAACACGCACTGAGTACTGCTCCCGTTTTAGCCTTACCCAATTTTAAAGAACCTTTTATAGTGGAATGTGATGCTTCGGGTAGGGGCATTGGAGTAGTTTTAATGCAGAATCGCAAGCCCATTGCTTTCTTTAGCAAGGCGTTGAGCGACCGAAATTTGGCAAAGTCGGCTTACGTAAGGGAAATTATGGCGTTAGTTCTATCCGTGCAACATTGGCGGCCTTACCTTCTGGGTAATCACTTCACGGTTTATACTGATCAGAAGAGTCTAAATTTTTTGCTTCAGCAACGGGTGACCGCTCCTGATCAACAGAATTGGGTTGCTAAACTACTTGGATACAATTTTGATATTCTATATAAGCCGGGACGAGAGAATCGGGCAGCTGATGTGCTGTCCAGACGGGCGGATCTGGGTGAATTGGGCCAACTTATTTCTACACCCGTTTGGGTTCAAGGAGCCCAGCTTATTGCGGAGGCCAAAGATGATGCTGCCATTCAAAAATTAATACAAAAGTTTTTGGCAGCCCCGGATAAGTACCCGGGATACTCAGTTCAAAATGGAATTTTGTTCTACCGGAATCGATTGGTCATCTCGCGAACCTCGAAATTTCTGCCGGCCTTACTTCACGAATTCCACACCACCGCAACAGGAGGACATTCGGGATTTTATCGAACTTATAGGCGGCTGGCTGTAAACTTGTACTGGTCGGGCATGACAGCTTCGGTTAAACAATTCATTCGTGAATGTGAGGTCTGCCAACGTTGTAAAGCAAGTTCGGTTAGCCCCGCGGGCCTGTTGCAACCCTTGCAGATTCCTGAGGCAATTTGGGAGGACATTTCAGTGGATTTTATTACGGGTCTTCCCTTATCACACGGGTATAATGTTATTTATGTGGTAGTGGATCGGCTGTCAAAATACGCCCATTTTATTCTGTTGAAACACCCTTACACGGCGAAATCTGTTGCTGAAGTTTTTGTCAAAGAAGTTATTCGCCATCATGGGATTCCCAAATCTATTGTTAGTGACCGCGACCCATTGTTTCTTAGTAAGTTTTGGCAAGAGATTTTCCGTTCCATGGGGACGTCTCTTCATTTGAGCTCCGCATACCATCCTGAATCTGATGGCCAAACTGAAGTGATCAACCGTTGCTTAGAGGCTTACCTACGATGCTTTGCGGTTGATCAGCCCAAGTCTTGGGCAACGTGGATTCCATGGGCTGAATTCTGGTATAATTCCACCTTTCATGTATCCACGGGCATAACACCATTTGAAACTGTTTATGGCCGCCGCCCTCCATCAGTCTTTCAGTTTATGCCGGGTGAAATTCAGGTGGAAGCTGTCGCACAGGAACTTCGTGATAGGGAGGAAGCATTGAAACAACTCAAAATTCATCTAGCTAATGCTCAAAGTACCATGAAGTTGCAAGCAGATACAAAGCGTCATGATGTTAATTTTTCTGTACGAGAATGGGTTTATGTGAAGCTTAAACCGTATCGTCAGTTATCGGTTAAGAGCAGAATACATCAAAAGTTGGCTGCCAAATTTTTTGGTCCTTTCCTGGTAATTGAAAAAGTGGGGCCAGTGGCTTACAAATTACAACTTCCTCCAACTTCTAGAATTCATCCCGTTTTTCACGTCTCATTGCTTAAGAAGTCGATGACTGGGGATGTTGTTTCTATTTTACCCGCAGATTTGGACATGACTGCCAAAGATCCCTTAGTTCCTGCTGCCATTCTGGACAAACGTTTCATGGGGTCTGATTCGCAACAAACTGAGCAATGGCTGATTCATTGGCAGGGCCAACCTCCCGAAGAGGCGACTTGGGAAGAATCGTCATGGGTTAAAAACCAATTCAAGGATCAAAGTCTTGAGGACAAGACTTCTTTTGAAGGCGCGAGTAATGATAGGTGCAGCAATCAGATTATTGATAAAGAAAAGCCTAAGGTGTTACATGTGTATTCTAGAAGGGGTAAGGGAGTAAATTGTAATAGTGGCTAACGTGTTTTGGGGTCCTTGAGTATTAGTAGGGGGAATAAGGGTGTTAGAGAGGTGTCTAGGTTATTGGTTAGTTTTTTGCAGGCTCCTGCAATTGTGTGCACGGAGAGAGGGTAAATCCCTGGAACTTTTTGTTCTCTTTCTTTCACCATTGTAACCCTACTTTTGGCTATTGAATTCAGTGAATCCTCTTTATTTTCCTTAAGTTGTTCTTAAATCCTATCAGTATATATATACACGCGCACACACAGATATTGGTATGGTTAAACTGGACTGGAACAAGTATGACCCAATTAGTGTGTCATATAGTTATAAAGACAATTTCTATGACAAAGATGATTACAAATATACACACACACAAATTTGATAAGGATGTGATTGTCTTTTTACGATAATTTTAAGAGTTTATGGGGGCAAATTTGTATTTTATGAATTTGACTACCTTAATTATCTTTCACACACATGCTAGTTATGTGATTACAATTGTGACTTTTACAACAAATTTTTTAAACTATTTTTTAATGGCTATAATTTGTTCATACCGTAATATTTCATTTAAAAAATTACACCTTAAAAATGAGCATTTTATTCTCTTTAATTTGAGTAAGGTGCTAAAGTTTCTTTTTTTTTTTTTTTAAATTTAGAAAAAAATTAGCAGTTCTGTTCCGAGACGCATGGTGCGGGCGCCCCTCTAGTGTGTGTGTGTGTGTATATTAGTCAGAATCTAATAATCAAAATAATCCATGAGGTTTTATGCATTATAAGTACATTTGGGTGACATTTTCTAGATATTAGTTAGGAATAAAATTGCCACATCTACGCGTGTTTATGAAATCAAGGTGATTTTAACCCTTAAGCATGTCAGGTCATAGGAGATGCAAGTCACCTATCTGGATGTTCATTCTCTGTGCACAACAATGTTATTCATCCATCAGCTGTTCTTGGCTCAAAAACCACAGTAAGCTGTTATATTGTTTGTACGATATATATACATTCTTTTTTGAATGGGCGCATAAGCTTTTACTTTTTTATGCCTTTAAAGAGACTCAAAGTCACAACTTAAAGTTTGTAAGATATTCTTTCTACAAACTTAAATGTGAGAAGTTTAGGATCGTATGGTTCGTGATTGCTAGTGGTGTAGAATTTGATTTCTAAACAAGTGATAGACGCATACCATATTGCCCTTTATAAATAGAAGTACCACTACGATTTGTTTATCTTCAAGATTTCTCAAGGGTAGGAGCTTGCACGGAGTCCATTGTTTGACTGTTTTCCTACTTATTTCAAATAGGGTGGAAAACCGATGGGTTGGATAATGAGTCAAAATAAGTTTTCGTTAATTAGGACAATATGATTTAGTACCAGTCTCAACAAAGGACAATAATTATCTACATGTTTTTAATAAAGCCATTTAGAAGATTTTATGCATTTGATATTAAATCATTTTGGATGAGACTTTTCACCTGCTTGACCTATTTGACTAGTTTTTTTTCCAGTTAAATCCTTTAGCTTAACCTAGGAATTTGAGGCCTTTTCCATTGTTCATGAGTGTCTATTAACTTTTCTAGTTTATTTTTGCTACTTACTTATCTATATATAGGTTGGACCACAATGCATGCTTGGGGAAGGTTCTCAAATGGGTGACAAGTGCAGCGTTAAACGATCTGTTATTGGGCGTCATTCTCGGATAGGATCCAATGTGAAGGTATCATGAGATATTTTCGAATTTAATAAACCATAACCATCAACATAAGATAGCTACCATACGATGGTATATATTTTGAACAACAGTTGTTGCATAAATGCATATTAAAATCATGCAACAACACATATCACCATTACCATAAGAAAACACTTAACGTGGCTTGTTTTTGTAGGTTGTGAATTCAGTCATAATGAACCATGTTACCATTGGAGATGGGTGTTCTATACAAGGATCGGTGATCTCGAGTAACGTACAACTTCAAGAACGTGCTGTACTTAAGGATTGTCAAGTACTCTCTCTCTTTGTCTCTCCCTCCCTCTCTCTCTCTCTCTCTCTCTCTCTCTCTATATATATATATATATATATATATATATATATATATATATATATATATTCTTATGAATTTCAGATTTCATGAGCAACATCAGTAATCTCCACCACCCCCACCAACGTTTGCTCTTTGATGAGTAAACAAACACATAACCCTAAGATTGAACAAAGTAAAAACAGAACACTAAGCGAACAAAAGGTTGTAGGCTGATTGTAGAGGGTGATAGGAAAATCAAGTTAAGGGGCTTCAGGTGTCCTTTGCTACAAAAGAAACTAAAGCTTCCCTAAAAACCACTTTGTTAATTAATGTGGGATGAGGGTAATTTACAGAAAGTGGAATTTGAAGAAGTGGAACAAATCCATATTGGTGATATACTATTCAAAGTCGATATTATAAAATATATCATGTGGTAACTTGGTGTTTTGTAATTAGACCATTATTCAACATTACCATGGTTCTTAATAAAGGATCCAAATCAGTCAATTAAGTATAAATGGAGCATTATTATGTTCCATTGAAGCTTCTTGCACTAAAATTCAATAAAGACAAGATAATACCTTTTAATCCGAGGCATGGTTTTAAAAAACGGTTGAGGCGTGCGCCTCGAGGCGAGGCGCCCAGAAATCGAGTTTGAGGCGCTGCCTCAGGGGATTGCTGCGCCTCATATGACTGAGGCGTACGCCTCGGGTGCGCCTCATGTGCGCCTCAGGGGGTTTTTCACTTTGTTTTTGATGTTTTAGACTTTTTGTGTCAGTTTCAAACATTCCATGTCTTTTTAATGTGTGTTTTTTGATGTTTTTGATGAATCCTATGATGAAATTAGTCTATATTTTATTTTTTATAAGATATATAATTTTTATATTTATTTTTTAATTCCGCCTCGGCCTTACGCCTCGGTTCGCCTCGAGGCTTACGCCTCATGAGGCGAAGGGAAAACGCCTCGAGGCTCGATTCCGTACTTTTAAACCTTGAACAGAGGCTCAATGGAATCTTGGAGGAACCATTAAATTTGATGAAGTTTTTGCTTCCAATTGGTGTCTTTCTTAAGATGATTGTTTATGCTTTGCATAGGAAGTCCCATTGGAGTGGTAATATGTGGATACGTATTGTAGGTTAGAGTTTTGTTTGATGGATGTATGTATTTCGGTCTAGGCGGCATGGGCATGTCTTGAACCATATGTGGATGTAATTTGATGGATATGCCCATAGTTGTCAAAGTCGCAAGGTGCAACACGCAAAATAAGTGCACACCCGAGACAAATCACACTAATATGAAAATAGAAAGAGTGGCGGTTACGCCAAGTGAGGTGCCATGGGGTTATTCAATTTGCACTACTAGGAGCAATAGCAGTGCAAACTTGGTTCAGGTCAACGAATAGTTGTCAATGGCGACCTAGGCGCTTAGGCACGAGCAGAGGTGTAGGAAAAACGCCCCGTGGCTATCTATGCGCTATGGTGGTATGGTGGGGTTTCGACTAACTTCCGGTTGGAATTTGGCCATAAACAGCTTCAGAACTATCTGAAATTGGAGCAAACGTGCATGGGAGGTGTTTTTTATTTATTTTAATACGTTTTTTTATTCATTTTAATAACTAGGCCTTCAATTATCTAACAATAAGCATAGAGCTCGCTCATGCAGGGCGTAGTATCCCCACTTGGTTCTATAATCAACGTAAAACCATCTGGGGTAGAAGACAGAGGTTGGAGTGTAAAAGAAACAGATAGGGAGGAGACGAAGTGATAAAAAGATTAAGGAGGTGGTACTTTCTGTTTTTACATTGAACCAACAGTTTAAGTTGCAAATAGGAAGAGTGTTAAGGTTGCCAAATAGTAGTTATGCACTGCTTAAAAAAGCTGTTGCACTACTAAAAGATGTTGCATAGCTAAAAAAATTAACATATTAGCAAATTAGGTTTATATACAACCGTGCATACATGTATCTTATTAGGTTTATATGTGTGGGCGTATTTGAAATATGACTTGTATTCATAGCTTGTCTCGGGCTAGCGCTTTTAAGCGCCTAGTCCAAGACTCACTTGTTGCTCCTTGAACTTGGATATTTTTGAGTTGAGTGACGGAGGTGGACATGTCGATTGAGGGAGGGTGCGGGTCAACGTATGTAAAATTCTCAATTACCCAGTTTTTTCCTAATTGAAAGATTTGAATTACGTCATTCCTTCTTGGTTATAAGATTCCAATTACGTAATTGCTTTCTAACAGAAAGATTCGAATCACGTAATTCTTTCCTGATTGCCAATTTTTTTTTTATTTAATTAACAAAATCATTAAAATTAAAACAATTGTTTCCTACTTGTCAAATTAAGGCAAACTTCAATCAACTTGATAAAGGGAATCTAGGCTAGTGTTTAGTATTTTTGTAGTTTTAACCAATGATTATTATGTATTATGATACTTAAAAATATAACAATAATACATAAATATATTTTACTGATTCTTTTATTTTTTTAGTCTTTTATTTTTATACTTAAAAATAAAATAAGTTAGAATCTTTTCTGTTATTTTTTATTATACTTGAAAGTATGAAAATAATGACTAATACATTTATTATTACATTTTACATTATGCTTTGAAGAGCTTCTTAAGCTGTGCATCGAGTTTTTAGAAGTACATAAAGTTTATTTAGTTTTTTATATTTATACGTTGTGTCTATTTCTTTTCAGAGATTATTCAGTTGTTTATAATAGTATGTTGTGTCTATTTCCTTTAAATATCTTATTGCATACTTAAGAATTAACATGTAGAAAATGTTATCTAAACTTATTAAAAGCAGTATATGATACTTAAATGCCTCGCGTACGTGAAGCTCTTGCCTTGCGCCTCTAGTCTTAGGACCTAAGCTCATTGGAGCATGTCATGCTTTCTAAAATCAAGCCACATACTACCTTACAGGCTTACACACCTCTCTAATCTACCCCTTGTCTCCTCCGGTTTAGATTGGCTATGAAATCTAACTTTCGAAACAAATTTTTAAAAAATAATAATAAAAGTGGGCGTCACCATCACGATTTTTAAAAAACATGCACTTCGTGTATATCTGAGGCGTCTCGGCCTCGCCTGAGCATTCAGGTGCTCACGTTGTGCACATCATCGTTGCCTAATATATAAAATAATAGGAAGTCTAAGTTATTAAAGCAGAATTAAAAAAAAGATAAGTGGGCGCCTCCATCTTGATTTTAGAAAACTTGCACCTTTAGAAAACTTGCACTATGTGTAGGCAAATCTTACCTCTGATCCATGGGGTAGAGAGGCTGCTTCTAGTGAGACCCCCCTAATCCATTGCTCACCATATGATCCATCACCTAATACAAAGAAAACATCAGTTTAACGTAGCAATCAACATACAATATAAACCAAAAGCACACACTGGTAATAGACGATCTGGCAACATATAATAGGCAATCAATATGTAGTAGAAAACAAAACATACAATGCTTAACAATATACAAGGATCAGAAATCAATCACTATACCATTTACAACAAGAAGCACATAATTGACAACAAAATACAATGATCCAACTGAAACAAACAATGGCACTAAGCAAGTGACAATAATGAATCATGTACCAAGAAGCATACAATTGACAACAGGATACAATGATCCAAATGAGATTCCCTTTTCTTAAATGAGGAGTTTATAATACTTAGGTCATGGGCTACCGCAAAGTCTAGAGGTCCCTACCAGATTCGTTCCTATCTCCAAAGCCAAAACCTCCATGTACCATCTGAAACCCATCACTATCCATACCAATATGGCCATTAAAATCTCCTTCTATAAAAACTTTCTCCTCCTTAGGCATGGCCCTAACTACTACGTCTAGACTCTAGACAATCCAAAATTTTTTCTTCACCTGATCCCTTTGTCCCGATTGTGGTGCATACGCACTAACTACAGCCACCACTTCCTCTCCTAGTACCATCCTCATCACCGTGTTCTATCATTGTGACCTCAATCATGATTTTAAGCAATCTTATAGCCACTAAAAAGCGTACCCTATTTTTGGCCCCAACAGACCCCGAATGCAACAACTTATACCCATTGCGCTCTATCCCTTTCTGCCCCTTCCATCTAGTCTCATAAAGGCAAGCTATCTCTACCCCTGTCTTTTGAGTACGTCTTTTGAGTACGTCTGTCACCTTCGACAATTTACCACTTAGAGTTCCTACATTCCAAGAAGCTACACACAAATTATATCCTCTTTTCTTTCTCCTGTCTGCACCCGACACTATCTCAAGGAAAAGTCACGACTCCTACTTTTAAGTACTAATGAACTTTAAGGACAGTATTGGTTCTTTTTGACATATTGGACACATGCCACACAAACGAAAAAAATTCTAAACCTTTATTACTATTGTGTTGAATATGGTTACCAAAGGTATATTATTATAACAATAATCTTATCTCTGAATAAAGTGATTTTAATAAAATGATGTCTAACTTTTGTTCTAAGGGCACATGTTAAGAACCATTTGGTGCATGAATATAAATAACGATACATGATGTTAGTGGTCCCTTTTTTTTATCTTCCATTTTAGCTCTTGGATGGAAACTTTTTGGGTTATAATGAATTAACTAAGAGAAGGTAAAACACGTAGAACAAAATTTCATGAGATCGCTAATACCAACTAGCGTTTGTATTTATGTAAATTCTTCCGCATTAAGTGGTTCTTGACATGTGCCCATGGGGCACAAAATAGACAAACCCTTACTACAATCACATCTGTGTCTCTGATTTGACCCCTTCTTTTTTTGCCCTTTTTAAAGTCTAAGTTTTAACCATCTAACACATTATAAATAAAATATAACTTAGGTTACTTGTTCATGAGCAAATAGGTTGAAATTGGCACCTATTGGCTTTAGTATTTGTTTTATTACGGTAGAAGTTACTAATTTGGTTATCTCAAATGTATTAAATATGATTCCAGATTGGTGCTGGTTTTGTGGTTACTGCTGGTAGCGAGTACAAAGGAGAATCATTGGCTAGGAAATAGAAACCTCATTTTTACTGTATTTGGTTTTGATTTTACGTCCATGCTACAAGAAATTATACTTTTTTGTTGTACAACCAAGGAAATATGAAGTTTTAGTGATAATTCTTGAAGGTTATTGACATTTTTGGGTGATTTGGTATACCATCTTTTTTCTTCAGTTATACATGTTTGAGCCGAATTTTAACTAGATATAGTCCTGTGATAAATATACTAGTGAATTGGCTTGCTCTTAGGTATCCATCCTTCCATGCAGTATTGACTAATCCTTCTAAAGATCACATGTTGGGTGGGTCGGTCATGTGTCGGCACAAGTTTGTGTTGTAACGAGTCACTTTTTAGTACAGTTGATACAAGCGGGGTCTTATTTGACACTTTGCTCAATGCTGATACTATATCAAAGTGTAGATGAACCTATCATGAGATATGATCGGAAGGCTATTCAACACCTCATCATCCCAACTTACGCTGGTAGATTCATAAATGATCAGTGAGGCGGTTTTATATTTATGCCCCTATTGTTGCATCTAGTATTGTGAATTCCATGACATTTGGCCATGCAAAGTGTTGTTTTGTCACGGTTTAAAATGTCAATAAAATACATAAAGTTTCACACTTTTAAGTGCGAACGTATGATTTTTATCAAATTTTTTTAGTGTGGACAAAATGCACAAAACTGTAACATCATGGGGACAGTGTCATTTCAGCGAATAAGGTTGATTTATGAGTACTATATAATATCTAATATGAGAGAAGAGATTAGCTTTCTCAGTCAAAAAATCGTTTACACTTACGGGTGTACATGTCTTTGTTGCAGTAATAGATAGTACATGTGTTATACAATAAATAAAAACAAGGTGTGCAACCGGTTTGAACCGGCTTGAACCGAATCGGAACCGGTTGGAACTGAGAACCAGATAGCCTAAATCTCAAAAGTGGAACCAAACCTTATGGTAACCTAATTAGTTCGGGTCTTAACCGGGTAAACAAGTTCTGGTTTTGTAGAAGAACCGGTAAGGAATTGGTTTTATTGAATAATCTAAAATAATGACGTGGGTCAAAACCAAATAATAGAAAAGAATGTTTGACCGAATAGCGGTCGACTAATATAAAACTAAACTCAAGAAATATGAACTTATTCACATTCATATCACGCACAGTTCATTAAATGCTATTAGCACACAAAATTCATATACATAGATAATTTACTTTCATAACTCAAAATAACAAAATACGGTAAAAGTCTTACTTTGAAGATTGCAAGGATGATATTTACTTGATTACTTTTTGAATCTTAGCCGCGTAAAGAAGAATAAAAATACATGTAGAATGTATAAACATTCATGCAAAATGATATATATGAAGATTAGTTGATTAGATAACTTTTGAATGTTATTCGGTGTTTAAAATCCAATATCTACAAGGGTTTAGATATTAAAAAGAGGTTTAAATACAAAGTGTATTTTTGCTATAAAATATGAGAAGACACAATGAGTCAAAAAAATCACAAAAAAATTATATCTCACAATCTAAATCGAATTTCAAAAAAGTAATTCCGAGCTTTTGTTTCCCTAGCCTTACTCACTAAGAAAAAAAATAAACAAAAAATAAAAAAAATAAAAAAAATTAACGTTTGTTTTATTGTGTCATTTATGAAAGACACAATGACGTCATTGTATCATTATGAAAGACACAATGACATCATTGTGTCATGAAAGACACAATAAAATTTTTTTTTATATTTTTTTTCTGAAAGAGGACGACGAGAGGAACAGAGACTCCGAAGTACTTTTTTGAAATTCTATTTAGATTGTAAGATATAATTTTTTTGTGACTTTTTTAGCCTCATTGTATCTTCTCACACTTTGTAACAAAAATACACTTTGTAAAATACCCTCACCCTAGATATTAATCATTAAATGGGGTATTAAATCTAAATATGTTTAAAAAATTGGTTCCTGCCAGTTATTATATCGGTAAAAAGTTTTGAAACTAGAATCGAACCTGTACTACTAAAATTGATTCTTACGGTTCGCTCCAACCGGTTCTTTTGGTACAGGTGCAAAATAACCAGTTATTGCTCACGTCTGAAAACAATTGGTTTTAGTAACATGGCAATTCAAATGTTGGTTCTCGTATCGGTTGATCGGTTTTAGTAACATGACAATTCAAATGTTGGTTCTCGGATCGGTTTGGTTTTTTAGTTTTGAAATGAGTTCCACTAGTTTTATAAAATATCATATAACGGGGATAATTTCATACATACCCTAAAAACTTATCAAATATCATATATACCAAAATTAAATATTAAATATCATATATATCTATTTATAACCTCTAATAAACCAAAATTTTTAAAGCCACGTATTCATATTTTAAACCATCAAACCAACACACGGCGGCCTCTTACCCCACCTTTATCTCATTATCCCGCCTAAAAAAATGACCAAACGCGGATCTATTACCCAAGGATAAAACCAGGGTATCTAATCCCCTTCCATTCCTTCTTACTTCTTACAGAAACCCTAGACCACCATCTTCCATCCTTCCATGAAACTGTTCCAGATCTAACCTTTTTTTCTTTCTTACCCAAACCCTAGATCGACAATCTTCCATCGTTCACGTGAAACCAAATCGATCTAACCAGGTTAGCTTTTTCCCTAAATCTTTCATTATCTTCCTCAATGTCGCTGATTTTTGATTTCGTTTTAATCGATTATGTGGTTTTCCTTGCTCGCTAATCTTCTTTTGCTGTATGAAGTCTGTTGCTAATCGATTATGTGGTCATTTATGTGTTTTGATGAGAAGCCAAGGTTTTAGGGATTTCTTTTGTTTTATTGATTTTGTGTTTTTGTTGCTTTCTAATCGTCTGTTGTTGATGTTACAATAAGGTTTGTTTTGAATAAGTTGCAGCATTTGAAGAGTTATAATAGGGCGACAATTTATAATCTTCATCACCCATCATATGAAGATTATCATCACATATTCATCTATAATCCTTTCTCCATATACATGTATCAAATCCTTCAATTCTTCACTTAGGCAATAATGTTTAAGTTATTATACAAATATGAAATTTTTGCATCTATATTTATCAATTGTTGGATCTATTTCAATTCAGTTTTCTCTTTTGATTTGAACTAGGGCTCGAATCCAATTCTTCATAATTCACCAGGTATGCTTCGATTTTTGCTTAAAAGAGTTATTACTTACTGATGTACTTCTTTTGTATCATTTAACTTCTTAAGACTTGTTCTTCAATGTTAATTGGGGTTTTTTTGATTTTTAAGCATTATGTCAGTCAATCGGTATTCTTAAAAGGTATATTATATACAGGCTTATGATAATTGAGGTTTATATGGAATTTTGGTGAGAAAAATGACAATGGTAGACCCAGATGCAGTTTCATCACCCGAATCTATTCGTATGGCAATTGTAACATGAATCGAATTCACCATTCGATTCAAACTAGAACCTCCACAGGTACAACTTGTCGGATTGAATTAATGTGGTTATGCTTAGCTCTTATGAAATGACAGGAAGTTTTTGATCTCCTTCATTGCATCTAACTTCTTGATTAACATAGGAATGGATCTTACGAAAGAAAGGGAACATGAGGCCTCCACTACTACTACAAGCTAGGACACATAGCTTCTGAAAGAAAAAATAAAACAAAAGAAAATATTCGAGAAATAAAAGATATACGAGCATGGATGCATGGGACAAGTAGCATTGTAGCAAGGCAGTTATCATATCTTTAGCTCCACTCGGATAAGGTTGACCCAAATGGAAGACCCGATTGAATCTGATTGAACATAATGACAAGATAATTTGAAGGTGGAATTGTCTGCTCAATTGTCGGGCTATCAGTATGTTTTGATCTTTGCTTTAAAGATTCATATTTCAATGATTTTGTAACACTGTAGACTATAGTGTTTATTGTTTTTGTACCAATTTAAAAGTGGTACCATGGAATGTGTTTGCAAGTAATGTGCTTTTAGTTGCTACCACTTCTTAAGCTGGTTTGTTTTCTATAATTAATAATTCTCTTTTATTTTGATACTCAGGGAATGCAAGCCTGTGAAGAGATATTTTATCATAAAGAGGTCACTGAGTGTGTGCTTAAGCCTAATTAAACTTGGTATAAGAGATTGTCAATTGTATTATTGTATATACAAGGATGTACAAGAGAGTCCTTATATAGAATACATTGAGCTAAATATAGTAAACACTAATCTAGCCTAATCACAATCCTTGACATATATAAGCATATAAATTATTGTTTAACATTCCCCCTCAAGCTAAGGCCGGGGAACGACCTTTAGCTTGGATCTGAGAAGTTGAAATCGTTGAGAGGATAGAGGCTTTGTAAACACATCTGCAATTTGATCATCTGTCTTGATGAATTGTATAGAGAGCTTTTTTTGAGCGACTTTTTCTCTGACGAAATGAAAGTCTATCTCCACATGTTTTGTGCGAGCGTGAAAAACTGGATTGGTTGAGAGATAAGTAGCCCCTAGGTTATCACGCCATAAGGCTGGAGCTGATGTCACAGATGTGTGAAGTTCCTTTAGAAGCGCTTCAAGCCATGTTAACTCAGTAACAGTGTCGGCTAGAGCTTTATATTCCGCCTCTGTTGATGACCGAGAGACAGTACGTTGTTTACGAGCACGCCATGAAATGAGATTTGATCCAAGATAGATAGCATATCCTCCGGTGGATCGATGGTCATCAAGAGATCCAGCCCAGTCTGCATCCGAAAAGGCTGTGAGAGAGTGGCTATGGGCATCGGTGTAGGCATGAAGCACGGAGGCTGATTTTTGTTTAATCAGCAAGCCGTAGTTGGAGGTTCCTTGTAAATATCGAAGAATTCTTTTGACAACTGACCAATGATTTTCGGTTGGAGAGTGCATAAATTGACAAACTTTGTTCACTGCAAAAGTAATGTCAGGTCGTGTATGGGTGAGGTACTGCAGAGCTCCAACTGTTTGTCGAAATTTGACAGGATCATCAAAGGATGAATTGTCACCGGTAGCTAAACTTGAGCTGGTGTTCATTGGTGAGTCAACTGGTTTCGATTCAGAGAGGCCTGCTTTCTGAATGACATCGTGAATGTATTTTTGTTGTGAAAGCACCAAATCATTATTCTTGTGAAGAACCTCGATGCCCAGAAAATATGATAGCCGACCCATGTCTTGAATTGCAAATATGTTGCGAAGCTGCTCAATTGTATGATTAATCAACTGCGAATTGTTGCCGGTTAGGATAATGTCATCCACATAAACAAGCATGTACATTAAACAGCCGTTGTGGGAGTAAATAAAGAGAGATGGGTCAGTTTTAGATCCATGAAATCCTAGGTTCAATAAAACTCTCGAAAGTCAGTTGAACCAGGCCCTTGGAGCTTGTTTGAGCCCATATAGGGACTTGTGGAGCAAACACACATGATTTGGCTTTTGTGAGTCGATGAAGCCCGGTGGTTGGCGTAAATAAATGGTTTCCTTGAGATCACCATGTAGAAACGCATTTTGAACGTCCAACTGTCTCAGTGGCCAGTTCCTTGTGACGGCAAGAGAAAGAACCACACGAATGGTGGTTGATTTTACCACAGGATTGAATGTCTCATGATAATCAATTCCCGGTTGTTGACTAAACCCTTTTGCTACCAAACGAGCTTTGTAGCGCTTGATATTGCCTTGTTCATCACGTTTCAACCTGTACACCCACCTACAATCAACAACATTAGCATTTGGAATAGGTGGTACTAAAGTCCATGTGTCGTTTCTCGTTAAGGCTTTGAATTCCTCGGCCATGGCAGCACGCCATTGTGGACTTTTGTTGGCAACAGCAAAAGATGGTGGTTCGGTTGAAGAAGATTGTGTGGTTGTGTGAAAGGCTGTGGCATTGTAAGGGGTTCTTTGTTTCGGATTTTGTCGAAGATTGTCCGGTCGTGGACGTGGTTGGTTTGCATTTGTTGTGGTTTGTTGAGGTGGTTGTTGTGTTGGTTGTCGTCTACGGTAGGTGTATTGGAGAGGCGGTTGAGATAAATTGTGGGCTGGTTGTTTGTCCGGTGGTTGGATGTGGGCTGGTTGTTTGTCCGGTGGTTGGATGTGGGCTGTTTGGTGGGCTGGTGGTTTGATCTGGTGGGTTGTTTGATGACTCAGTTGGGCTGGTTGGTGGGCTGTTGGTTTGAGTTGTTGAGTTGTCTGGTGAGTCTGTTGGGCTGGTGGGTGAGTCTGTTGGGCTTGTGGAGCTGCTAGAGTTATTGGATGGTGAAGCTGGTGGAGTGGATGAATGTTGGGTAGGGTTGTTTGGGCTGGTGGATTGTTCTGATGTAGTTTGTGGGCCATTGTGTGGGTTGGATTGTTGTGATTGTGGAACAGGTGGATAAAAAGAGAAATACGGATCAGGTGTGGATGTGGGTGATGGAGACAAGGAGTGGAGAAAAGGAAAATGTGCCTCGTGAAACCGCACATGTCGAGCGACATAAATTCGGTTAGTGGCAGGGTCAAGACAATGGTACCCGTGATGAGAAGAGCTATACCCTAAGAAGACACAGGGTAGAGAGCGGAAATCCATCTTGTGTGGATTATATGGGCGAAGGTGTGGAAAACATTGACATCCAAAAACACGAAGAAAGGATAGGTCGGGTTTACGTTTGAAAAGATGCTCAAATGGAGAAATATTTGAAGAGGCTCGAGAAGGCATACGATTTATCAAGTATGTAGCTGTGTCAAAGGCAAAATTCTAAAAACGCTTTGGAACACCCGATTGCGCCATAAGAGTGAGCCCAGTCTTAACAACATGACAGTGTCGTCGTTTGACAAAACCATTCTGTTCACTGGTGTGAGGACAGGAATGGCGATGAATAATCCCATGATTTGTTAAAAAGGAGGATAAGCTTCGAAATTCTCCCCCTCCGTTTGTTTGAACGGCTTTAAGTTGTGTTTGAAATTGTCTTTCAGCCATTTTGTGGAATTGTTGAAAGGTAATGAAAACATCGGATTTTTGTTTTATAGGAAACAACCACATATACCTAGTGAAGTGATCCACACATAATAAAAAGTAACGGTGACCATAAAAAGAAGAAATGGGGTCGGGCCCCAAACATCACAAAAGACTAAATCCAATACACGAGTGCTTGTATGGTGTGAAGAAGATAAATGCATTTTTGATGATTTTCCCATAGGACAGGAATTACAAGAAGAAAATACAGAATTAAGTGTAACAGGAAGGTTATTTTTTGAGATCATAGACTTTAACAGTTGCGAATGAGGATGGCCAAGACGTTGATGCCAAGTTGTGGGAGATGCTCGAACGGTTGAAAAAGCAACATTGGACACAGGATGGAACTTTGGTAGTTTGAAGGAGTAGAGACCATCTTTACTTGGACTCATGAGGAGGATAGTGCGAGTAGCCGTATCCTTCACACAAAAAAAGGTAGAGTGAAATTCAAAAAATACATTATTGTCTTGATAGAATTGTTGCACAGAGAGAAGATTACGTTTGATTTGTGGAACGTGTAAAATTTTGGTAAGTGAAAGGGTTTTGTTTTGAGAATTAAATTTGGTAGAAGCAATATGAAGAATGGGTAAACTTTTGCCATTACCAACAATAAGTGTATCCTTACCATGATACGGCTCGAATTCTTCAAAGCCATAAAGATCAGGCGACGCATGACTACTTACACCTGTGTCCGGCAGCCATGATGATGATGCTTGTGAGCGTTGATCAGCAAAGTTTGCTTGAGGCGCCTGCCTTGGTTGACGAATTGTTGTAGGGTCACGGTTAGGACAATGTGAGGGAATGTGTCCAATTCCACACCTGTTGCAAGAACCTTAGACGGTATTTTGATTAGATGCCCAAGCAAATCTAGAATTTATACCTGTGGGAGAAGCAGCCTGACGGCTGTTCGGATTGTTGCTGTTGTGGCGAGCACGACCACGACGACTGTAAGAACCACGATTTGGTGTTCCCCGGTTGGTATAAAGGGCCTGATTTTGTTGTTGTGCAGGTTGTACAGTAAGACCTAATTGGGTCAGCAATTGTTGAAGAGACTGAATTGTTTCCGGTGGAAATTGGGTACTTGCTGAATCACGGTTGCTGGTAGCCATGAAGGCCTGAGCAACAGGCGCGATCGGATCAGGCTTTTTGACCATGTATTCATGATCAGCAAGTATGCTAGGAAGTTCCAACAAGGTAACAGAGGGTTGTCTTGAAATGAGAGTAGACTTCAAGGAGTTGTATTCTTCTCGAAGGCCTGAAATAGCCAACATCACGACATCTTTTTCTTTCATAGGCTCACCGATATTAAAGAGAGCGTCTGCATGCTGTTGAACACGTGTGATATAATCAGCGGATGTTTCTTCAGGCTTCATCTCGATCTTCAGCAGTTGGGTTTTGAGAGTATATTCTCGTGAAGAAGTGTGAGGTGCATAAGCACGTTCCAAGGCAAGCCACAGATCACGAGAGGTGTCTCCTTGTACATGTTTAAATGAGGCTTCGGAGATCGTCGAAAGAAGTAACATGCGTATATGAGCATCATTAGATATCCAGGCTGAATATTCTGGATTGGAGATCGGGTTTGTCTCCGGACTGCTTCCGGTAATAGTTTTGTGTGGGCATGGAATAGATCCATCGACGTAGCCGAAAAGATCATTGGTAATGAGAAAGGGTTGGATCATTGTTTTCCAAAAACCATAGTTGGTAGGGCTTAATTTGAACCCAAACTTGTGAGAATTGTGATTTGTTTTGTGTTCTGAGGTGAAGGCTGTGATGGCCATTGTGGATCAAGACAAGGAATTAGGGTTGAGGGCTGCTGAACAGAAAGAAAGAAGACGCAGCGGGATTAGGGTTGACCGACAAAGATAGCTCTGATACCAAATTAAACTTGGTATAAGAGATTGTCAATTGTATTATTGTATATACAAGGATGTACAAGAGAGTCCTTATATAGAATACATTAAGCTAAATATAGTAAACACTAATCTAGCCTAATCACAATCCTTGACATATATAAGCATATAAATTATTGTTTAACAAGCCTATCTATATATGCATGTTGGTAATCAACTTGATTATTCATTGGGTTGTGATAGTGGAGGTATGAAAGAATTATTTTATATATCACTTATACATTTCTTATTCTTTTATTAACATATTACATATTTAAATGTGAGTTTTTTGGATTCATTGAAAGTCATCATTTGATACAGATCTGGCTTCTAATGAAAGTCTGCTTGAAAGTTCGGTACTGTGTCTAAGCATTTACGTCTTCTCAATGATGTTCCTTTTGGAATCTCTGGTGTGCATCCTCTAGACTCAGGTTTAGTACTATCAATTGATTAATTTTTATTTCTTTGCTATCTTAGGGAGAAACTAAATACTGAGAACACTTGCATAGAGTTAAATATTAAATAGATATATTATTTTGGGCATACTTAGGTTGATGGTGTTGCTTAACTAATGGATTGTAGTTCTGGATACCTCTAACTTTTTTATCTCATATACTATTTATATGGTTATCTAACTTTTCGATACACGTATGTCTTTCTTCCAAAACCTCATCTATTGGATAATGAACCCAAAACTAGATATAGAATTAGATCAATCTGTATATGGGATTTGTGATTCAGACGTGCTAAATTATCCATTATTAATATTTGCAACATTTTTTGGACTTAGTTCTCTCCGTAATGTAGCTTGAAGGTTCGAAAACTGATTGATGGATGATGCAGCAATTAAGAATATGAAAGCTAATTTCTTGCTAAAAAGTATCCATGAGTTTAATGTTTTGTTATTAAACCATTCTCAAATGATCCACTTTAATCTTTAGGTTCTTTATCAACATGTGTTTCACTAGCAATGATTCTTAATTTGTAACCTGAAACAATTTGATTACACAGGTTTAAGTTTAATATATGTAAATATTCTCTTTCATGACTGCTTAGTGAGTAAGGTGGTTGTTATAAATGTTATTATCCAATGCATGAATTAGTCTACTCTCATAATCTCTGAGATGGTATCCATTGGATGGTAACATTTTTTATCTTTTTAATTTGTTAAAATGAATTGGTCCATTGGGTGGTAGAGGTGCACAAAACGGGTTTGGGCCGGACCCGGGCCCGGGTACAAACCGGGTTTGGACCCAACCGGGTTTTTTGTACCCGGGTATTGGTGAACCCGGGTACGAACCCGGGTCGGGTTCAGCGAGATACAAACCCTACCCGGTATACCCGGGTAGGGTCGGGTCGGGTTCGGTTCGGGTATGAAACCCGGGTTCAACCGGGTTTTTGCTTTTTTTTTTTTTTTTTTTTTTTTTTCTTGTGTGTGTGTCGAACACCGGGTCGTATGTTTTTTTTTTCTTATATTTTCTTTCCTTTTTTTTTCTTTTTATTTTTCTTTTCCTAACCGGGTTCACTTGAATGACAAAAATTTAAACAACTTAATATATAAATATATACAAATCTTGAGCAGAAAATGTTACACTTATAATATACAAATATTAAATACTTTTTATATAAAACATTTGAATGACAAAGAAATTTAAAAAGAACATAAAAGACATATAATATTAAAACAACTTAAAAATAACAATATCGTCTAATTTTATCTACTACGAGATGCTTGATCAAATGCTAATTCTTCATCGGATATGCCAGAAGATACTCCGTCTTCTACCTCTTCATCATGTATTTTAGCTTCGAGTGTAATCTCGTCTTCGAGGCTTGTTTGGTCTTGTATACGATCCGTTGCGTCTAAGTGATCCTTTAAACAAATGCACATCTCCACTGCTTCCGGAGTTAGTCTTGTTCTTCGTAATGATATTACCCTGCCACTAAGAGAAAAAGCAGATTCCGAAGCTACCGTAGAAGCTTGGACGCTTAGTAAATCACGGGTCATAGCAGAAAGAATTGGAAATTGAGATTCTTTTCCTTTCCACCAAGCCAAAATATCGAATGCACGATAATCTTCGGTAGTCATAGTGGAAATAAAATTCGTTCCACTATATCTACCAAGCTCACTTGTTGGGGTGTTACCCTTTTGACGTTTAGCCATCACATCCCGAACAACATTCAACATAGTCAAAACAGGGTCTTTAAACGAGGTACTAGCACTTGAGGTTGATCCGCTTGGCATGGTTATGTTTACGTTAGGCCCATATCTATTTAAATAAAAATTATAAATTGTTTTCAAACTATGATTAAAATTTTCTTTTGCCTCGTTTGAAAAATCAGGGTTTTCGTCATGCATATCCAAATTGTCATTTATCTCATCTATCAAACATTCAACCCCCGCAATATTTAGAAAAGGATTTAAAGCGGCGGCACACGTAAAAACGCGTGGTAAGTCCTTAAAATATTTTTTAAACTTTCATTTCATTGGTTCTATCATTTGATTAAACATATTATTTTTATTTTGAAAAGTTTTAAAATTCAAAGACAAAATATAGTTCTTAAAGCACCGAATAACTAGTGGAATAATAAACTCCCGATAATTTTGTTGTTGAGTTTTTAAAAACCTCAAGAAACTCGGATAGACGTTGAAGATTCTCCCAACCCGCATCCGGAAATGGGTCGGCTTCACCATTATCCGAAAGACTATTATGAAAAGCTTTCAAAGTGCCCTTTTGTTTTAAAGCACATTCAAACATATGACAAGTCGAATTCCACCGAGTAGTTACATCCCAATTAGGACCTAAAAATGTAGAGTGCGTATCCTTACAAAGTTGTTTATAATCTTGATATCTTCTTCTACTTTTTTTAAAAACGTCATGTAACATAAATCGAAAAGATGTAATAAAGTTATTAACATATTGCCCGGATAGTCCGTCTTGCACTACTAAATTAATAATATGTGCAACACAACGAGTATGGAAAAAATCACCGTTTGCAATCGGAAGATATTTTAATTTTAATTTTTCAACCGCGGTTGTGTTGTTAGAGGCGTTATCAAATGCAATTGAAAAAAGTTTATTTTCTAATTTAAAAGTACTTATTACATTATCTAAAAAGTAAAACAAAAATTATCCGGTGTGTGGATGTGGAAAAAGATCAAATGCAATCATACGTTTCATCAATTGCCATGAATTGGGATCCACCCAATGAGCGGTGACGCAAAGGTACGATTCGGGTAAACCGTGTGGAGCCGACCAAACATCACTAGTTAAGTTTACACCGGTATTTAAATTTTCAAATAATACAATTAAATCATTTTTTGCTTGTTTCCATAATTTTAAACAATAACGTCTAAGTGTAGTACGACTTACGTGAGTGTAACGATGTTGAAGCGTCTCTCGAATTAAGTTGGTCAACCGAGGATTGTCGAAGTGACTAAAAGGCAAAGCTTCTTGAATCACGAACTTCGCCATTCGATCTCGAACCGTATTAACATCGTAATTAAAGATTCTACCGTCTCCACCCAATTGTGTTTGTTGCGAATCCGGATTACTTTTCAACGACTTACAAACTTCTTGCTAATGTGTTTGTTTAAAGTCGTGTTAGAATCTTTAGCAAGCAAAGCTCCACAAAACTTGCAACGAGCCTTTACAGACCCGTCACTCAACTCAACCATATCCCAATTGCACCAAACATCCATGTTACGATTGTGTGCAAGAACACGAACGACGGTTGGAGCGTTGGACGAACCTTGACCAACGGAAGATTGTGAGTGAGCCATATCAAGATTGAAGAGAGTGAAAGTGTAAAACGAGAGAGTGAACGTGTAAAACGAGAGTAAACGAGAGTATTTTTTTGCGTTTTTTGCGTATATTTTTGCGTTTGAGACTTGGGTACTAAACCATATCAACCCACACCTATTTATACTAACTTATAGGGCAAAAATGACCAAAAAAACGGTCACAAATCGAAGGTAACGGCTATATAGCCGTTAAAAAACGGCCACTTTTTAAAAAAAAAAAAAACGGTCGAAACCGGGTCCAACCCGGGTTCAACCGGTTCCGGGTCGGGTCGGGTCGGTTCGGGTCGGGTTCTAAGAAATTCTAGAAAATCATACCCGGTTCCAACCTTACGGGTTTATTTCGGGTCCAACCCGGGTATGCATATACCGGGTCGTACCCGTACCTGGTTCCGGGTCGGATCCGAACCCGGTTTTTATGCCCAAGTCTATTGGGTGGTAAGATTTGTTCATCTCTTCAAAAATCCACTATAACTCCATTGGTTGTAAAAGTGAATTTAGCATTCCTATTACTGTTAATTCCTAGACTTATCATTCTTCAAGGCTGGCCAAGCTTAGATGCCATTTGCATAGCTTAAAATGGGTCAAGAGCAAATAACAGATGTAGTTGTATTAATAAGGATCACAGCAGATGCTTCTTTCTGCTTTTGGTGTGAATTTTTTTTATTTTGTCATTTTTAGTGGCTAATAAACATATGGAGTATGTTATGTTTCCAGTTAGCTCCCTTTTCGTCTTTGTTAATTATCAAGAGTAAAAACTACAGACGAAGTGTAATCACTAGATGAAAACGGTAAAGTTACTAGCGACGCAAGAAATATGGTGTACAAAGAGATTTATAAGACATTTTTTCCTCTCAATGTAATTGGATTTCTATTATCAACCATCAAAAGTGATGTATTATTTTTTGTTTTTGATGATATTTATATTGTTTCATCAATTAACTGATGACGTGCAATTCTTTTGACTGATCGTATAACACACGGGTTCTAACCTCGTATTATATATAACATAACAAATATCATATATATCCTACAAAATTTATCAAATATCGTATACAAACAAACTAAATTCTAAATATCATATATATCTATATAAAATAATTAAAATATCACATATATTATATATTAACATATTCCATAAGAACATTATAAAAATGACCAGTTTACTTTTAATTTTCTTAAAACTTTATTTTCAACCATTTTGTACTCATCTTTCTACTTACATTTTTTATCGTTCTTTTATTTTTGAGTTTTGATTTTTGATAACGGCTTTTTAATGCTTTTTGCAGGACCGGTTAAGGTTATGTAACAGTTTCACAAGGGTGGAGAGTACAACACTTAACAGATCAAATATGGAACCAGGCAAATGAAACAAAAAACAAAAGTAAGAACACACAAGAACAAAAAGATTGGTTTTCGAGGATGATGTATATTGCTCTCAAGTGTTTTACAATTATTATACGGCTTAGTCCTAAGGACTGGTTACATTAGACACTTTATATTATATCCTACAACCGGACATACTTTAAAGGCCAGTTGGACACTAATCTAGATAACAAGATTAATGTAAAGTCAAAAGACAGATTGTCTTTTGACTACTGACTATGATATTCTATAGTTCACATATTATTTTATTATAATAAGGATAAAAGTACAAGAGTGGAAAGTTACAGATTCAAACACCATAATGTACAATTGACAAAAGTATGCAGATAATCACCAACTTGTATAAGTTGGTGAGTCTTCAGAGATGTCAGCGGAAAGTGTTTAAGATTTTGTCAAAAGTAGTGTCAGAGAAAGCATGTATTCTCTGTCTTTGTAAGAAATCAGTCTTCAAGCTTCAGAAGACTTTGTCTTGAAGCTTCGAAAAACTTTATCTTTGGCTTCGGAAGGTTTGTGTGTTTGGATTCGGAAGATTTGGTAATTAGATAATTTCTTTGTGCATTGTCAAATCTTTTGAAGTAACTTCCTTGTTCTTCAGAATGCATGTTGAGAGATCTTTTGTTAGCATCAGCCTTTAAGATAATTTTTACAAACTCCCCCTAGGCTGATGCTACCAAAACTTGAGGATGACTATGAGTCTTGATCTCATCATCACCTGTTTACCGCCATCATCAGAACCATAGTCATTCCTCTCTTCATCAGTTGGTCTGGATTCTTCAGGCTCTCATAGTACCTCCTCATGTCCAAGAGATTATGCTGAGAAAGGTCAAGCATATTCTGCCAGAAGTATATGTCTTGACCTCTTTGATCTCTTATGATATACCATCTGTCTGGTTTGAAGAGTAAGCCTAGGACAGGATGAGTCTTTTAACAACAAAAGACTCTACTTGTAGTGGAGTTGGTTGAGCAACCTCTTCTGGTTCACCCTCAGGATGTTCTGACTCATCCTGAGGTGCAGAGGTGGATGCCTTAGACTTCTTCTTCTTCTTCTTTAAGTCCCTTTTAATGGCCATCTCCTTCCTCTTTCTATACTTTAATTGAGAAGGTTGGTCTTGATCACCAGATCTTCCTTCTTTAACCTTCTCAGTTTGGTCCTTCCCCTTCATAGGTTTAGAAGAAGGTTCCGGACCCTGCCGTGTGTTAGAAGATAAAGCTGGCTGTGGATCAGAACGAAGTCCAGGTTGTGTTGTCTTTTGGGGTTCAACCTTAATCTCAGCTTCAGGTGCAGTTTGACTTGGTGGAAACTGCAAGTCTAGAATCTCACTTTTTTTAATCTTCTGCTTGATCACCCTAATGTGCTCATCCATTGTGGATAGAGACAGTGAACCAAGCCTCCATCCGGAGAACCCATACAGCTTCAAGAAGCTTACCATCTTTTGTCTATCTGCAGACTTCTTCTGATTAGCTCTGATGGTGGCTCTTGACTTCGCAGCTTCCTCTCTTATCTTTCTCTTAGCAGCTTTCTTTTCTTTGAGAACTTCTTGTTCAATCGGCATGAGGTATTCAAATTCAATGTACTCATAAGATAGAGAGACTAAAGCTGAGGTCTGATAGAGACCTGTGACGCTCAAGTAGGTTATCATGTTTTGTTTGTTTTGTTCCCTACCTACTTGAGTTTCTTTCTCAACAGTCACAGACTCCATTTTAGGCCTTTCTTGAACTAGAGAGAGGACAGGGGTTTTATACAGTTTTCTTCTTTTCCTTTCTTCTTTGATCTTGAGGAGCAATTCAGCAGCCTCAGCCTCCTTCCTATCTTTAGATACCTCAGTATTTGCCAGTTCATTTAATTCTTCCAAAGGAAGAGAGATCAAATCATATATGTTGTAGTTTCTAAACCTCCGATAGTTCAATCTGGCTGCCCTTAACTAATCTTTTTGAGTATTTGGCCTAGGAGCAGCTCTGATTGTAGCTTGCATGAAGCTAGGGTCTCTCTCATCCTCTCTTCCCTTGCCTTCCTCTTCCTATTCTCCTCCTCAACCTCCTTAAAGGTTAGAATCCTCTTTCCTTTGTCAAGCACTGGCCTGTATGACTTAGGGAGGAGAGAGCTTTGGCCTTCTTGAGTTTGTTCTGCACTTGAGCTCTAGCCAGGGAGAGGCTATGAGACACCTTCATCAACTGATGTCTTACTGAGGGTAATGGGTGCTGCAGGAGTTGTAGTATCAAGGTTCGTAGGTTCTTCAGCCGAGCCTTCAACTGAGGTTTCTCATTCGAAGCTAATCTTAGGGTCTGCCTCAATATCTAGTTGACCAACTGTTTTCCCTGCTAGCCTCTATCTATATAAACTGGTTCTTCTCTTGAACTCCTCAGACACCCTTAACTGAATCTTCTCAGCTAACCTATCATCTTGCTTATTATGGCTTGGGTTGGCAAGTGGCAGGTCAACCAGAGGAAAACTTTCATAGAATCTTAGGGTTTGGAAACTAAAAACTTTTTGTTGACCTTGAAACTCTTGCTTAAAATGATGAAATTAAACTTAAAATTGTTAAATTGTGTTTTCAGGCTTGACAAAGACCAAGATGGACAAAAGGAGCATAAAAAGTAGAAATTGAAAAAAAAATCGAGCTTTAGAGTCCAAACATGGGTTGTAAGACACGCTCCCATACCTAGCCTAAAACACCCTCCAATTTTAAAATCAACACAGTCCTGTGTTTGTAAGTCTGACATGACAAAAGTAATGTCCCTTGAAAGCAAGCACGGAGGTGTGTCACACCACAACATGGGGCCGTGCCTGACAATGTCAACGCATACGAGCCAACCAACTTTCATGTAGATTGTACTAGCATAGGACCATGCCCGACACTACAGAAAGCCTATATATAGAAGCTCAGTTTCAATTTGAAGAGAGCTTTTGGAGGGGTGCCCGTTGACCGTGACTAGCCGTGATTGACTGATATCAACACAATGCAGCAGAAACATTAGTTTAGACTTACAATGATTTCAAATCCTAAAGCAAATAACCTACATGACATTACATTTCAAATAAATTATCCACATCTAACATTGTCTAAAACCCAATTAACATATTATATTCAAACTGTCTCCAAATTAATAAATGAATATGGTGGTGGCTAAAACTTCAATTATCCAACTAAGGTAGCTACTATCTATTGATATCTGCTAAAGTTATTCTTCTCCTGAAATAGATACCCAAAATATATCAACATAATATAGGTGAGCTCATTAGTTTAAGACAAAAGACTTCTGTCACACCTCGAAATACGTAGCGAAAGAGACAAGTGTGACGGTGGTATCAAAAGTTGAATTTTCCAACAATTATCAAGCAAACATATATTATTAATATCATGGGTATCATCGTTTTATTCTAAAGAGTTAAAGTTATTACAACACCATAAATAAAATTTTAAAGTTATAAAACATAAATGTAAGAAAATAAACTTAATTTTAAAAACGGAATTGGCAGCGGAATTTGGTCCCAAAGGTAGAATTTATATTTTTGTCATAAAACCTTTCAAAACATATAGCAGGTGAGTTCACATGATTAGTAAAAAGGAAAGTAAAGTTTTCTTTTATAGGAAGATATAATTATCCCGGGACAAATAAATGGATCGTCAAAGACTAGCTGGGTCTAATGACTATAATTGCAACCAAGAGCCCATAATCAAATGACATAATTTTGTCCCTCATGTTCTTTTCAAAATATATTCCCTCGTCTAAAACCGACCGGTGCGACCGATCACGAGGGGCGGTTATCAAACCTGATAGATCTACCAATATAATCTGTGACCCCTCAAGGGTTGATGATTATGGCCGAGGTCTGTCGTGTATAATAAACAAAATAACTCAAGGCCATTATAATGATCACATAGTTATCCCACGATTAAATCGTATCAAACAAAAACGATATAGCATGTTTCCCCCTAAAACAATAAATAAAACTTTATTTAAAAAGGGGCTACGCGAAAATGACAACCTAGCAATGACAAGCCCAAATGATAGAACTGACCAATTAATGCTTTAAATAAGAAGGATCCATTAATAGTTGAATGACAAGTCTGCCATGCAAGTTGTTCACCCAACCATTTATCAAACAACCCGTTGATGACTTTAGATTTGGTTAAGTTTTTTTATATTTATAAGTATTAAAAATTATTTTCTTTAATATATCATTTAACGCTTTAATTTTAAACCACACATTCAACTCATATAGTTACTATTAATGCATATATGGATGGATACATGTATATACAAAACCCTAAGCCATACATCTACTATAACATAACACATTCATACTTAGTAATATTTCATCCATAATTATTAATGCCTTAAATTTCATAAGAATATATTTAAACTTGTTCTTTATGAGAAAATCATTTTTCTATAAATATTATATATATTTTTTTTATAAAATATCACTTATTATTATTATTATTATATACCAATAATAATAATAATTACTTATTTAACAAATAAATATATATTTTTTTTTTATCAAAATACACTTGTTTAATCATATTAAGACATGTTCCATTCATAAAAATATCAATTTTTAAAATAAACCAAAAATCACACAAATATGTCAATTTTTAGTATAAACGTACGGTTTTACGTAACAAGAACCGCACATAAACACATGTACATATCATTAGCATTATATATGCTTTAATATATATATATATATATATATATATATATATATATATATATATATATATATATATATATTGTTACTTGAAATAAAACAAAATACTCTGTCTAAAGTCAGATTTATATCAACTCCAAACTTTAACTCGAAAATTATCGGTTTTTCGGCTTTTCAAGTGTACAACGCCAACGCCGATGCACATAAAGATAATAATTCAAATACACACTTAAAACATGAGGTTTTAACTTTAAAATATGGGGTTTTATTCTATAAAAAATAGGAGTTTGTAAAACTTTCATTTTTAAGTTAAAATACATGGTTTTAGACGTCATTTTATGCATAAAACCCACATGCAATTAAATCCAACCATAAAGATTGTTATTTTATGTAAAAGTAAGTATTTTACATATATCATACACATTTTAAAACCATTTTTCCAGATCTACAAAGATCTTATTTATGCAACTTTTTAACTTTGACAAATTCACCTTTTTTGAACATGATCATTAAATACATGATCATCATTATGCAAGAAACCAAACATACATTCTATCATTTGATTTAAACCATATAAACACTCATAAAATCAGATTTAAAATCATAAATTTATGGGTCATCATTTGCATGTTAAGATTCATCATCAAGAACCCATTTTGCTAACATGCTCCACACACACATACATACATATACATGACACATCACACACCCTTATGGATGTGTTTCTTTGTGATTTTAGATTTCATATGATGTATTTTTAACAAAAATCAAATGTAGATCATCTTTCATGTTAGGATCAAACATCAGCTTTGAAGATTCAAGACTTCTTTCATCACACACACATATACCTTTGAAAAACCCTTTTTTTCTTTGTTAAAAATCATTGTTGGAACCTTGAATTTTAAAATTTTTGAATTTGGTTAACAAATTATGCATAAATTAAGTCTAAATCTTGCATGCAAGTTAAATAGGGATGAAGGTTCATACCCTAGATGAAAACTTTGAACAGTGAAAGAGATGAAAGGTTTCTTGGGGTTTTTCTTCCTCCTTGAGCTCAAATCTTGCAAGACCCCACCAAAAACATCTTGGATCTTTAAGACATAGATGATTTATGCTATATTTAAGCTTGGATCATCAAAACAAAGCAAGAATATGGTGTATTTGGGGGTGTTTTGGCCATGAGGTAGAAATAGAGGGGAGAGAGAGATGAGAGAGTGTGTATGTGAAATGATGAGGAGTGTGAAATGGGTTGAGTGTTAAAGTGTATATATAAACGTAATTAGGGGTTTAATTTAATACTAGTAATGATTGCAATTTAGTAGATATTTTGGTAGTGGGTCCCCCATGTGGGACGCCACATAGGTAGAGGAGAAGATTGGTCTTGATTGTTTTATTAACTTTAAACGTTCATTTAGTTAGTTTACATGAATTTTAAAAAATAATAATACTTATTTGAGGGTTTTTCATAATTTCATAAATAAATAATAATTCTCAGTAGACAACATATTATCTATTAGTTATTTGATATGGTATGTAACAGACTGCATATTGCCCCAAAGTAAGTTTCGTAAGTCTTAAATACGCGTAATAATATCATCAATTATTAACTTTGCATGAATAAATAAAAATTTATCTTAAAATGTATTAATTCATGAAAAATCTAAACACATTGACCAAATTTTGAATTCATAAATAACCAAGTTGTCACCAACACTCGTTAAAAGAATTTCATCGTAACGTCACACGGTAGTTCCCAAAATTACAAAATATGAAACCATGCACAAAGGGCTTGCTAGACCTTAGTTGACCTTAATTATCAGAAAATTAAGTCTAGGGACACATTTAATTAAATTAACACGCTTTATTAGCATACAGATATTAACCTGAAAATGCCAGATGTCAAAGATTATCATAAACAAAATATAATACTGTTATCATTGGTCCACTAGAGAAAGTATCACAACCAAACCTTGACACGGGGTACTCTCCCAAATGATAAAACATCCCCTAACCCATACCACTTATTGTTATGCGTTTATGTGTGTTCTATTAACCATGGTTAATCTGTGCTAATTTATGACACAACGATTATTAAATCTCAATAGGGGATTTACCTATCAAAAGGGCCCATTATGTGCGGGTGATTCCCTAAATAGTACTATCCACAAATCACGAGGTTCTTGATGGAGTTAATGATTGTGCTCATGTTTAGGAACAAAAGTAGTAACTATCGCATGATAAAAATGATTAAAGAGCATGTGTCTCAACCCTAAAGTTTTAAGTAACAAAGGGTTATGAGACTCACCTGAGCTTTGTTCTTGGCGTAAATGCTCGGGATCTAGAATGCTACCGACCGGCAAGGTTCCTAAGTTCATTTCATATGTATTAGTATCCCATTTAGTATTTATCTAAGTCCACCCCATGAGTTTTAATTTTGCTTTACTTGCTTTGATGGTTCTTGTTATATATGTGTAATTGGGCTTTTAGCCTTGAGTTTTGAAGTCTTATCTTGAAAGTTTTATCTAGGTATATGTCAACATATTAAAGTTTCATATTATAACGTTTGCTATAAGTATATTTTAGTCCCAAAACAATAAGGTTTTAGTTGTTTACAATTTTGGTCCCTAGACTTTGTAGAATTAACATTTAAACCCTAAAGTTTGTAATTTTCTACTTTCTGGTTATGATGACATTTGTTATTTTTTAAGGAAGTTGTACTACCCTCCCGAGTGATAAAACATCCCCTAACCTATACCTCTTATTGTTATAGGCTTAAGTGTGCCTTGCTAAGCACTATTAATCTGCACTAATTTGTGACATAACGATTACTGGATCTCAATGGGGGATTTCCCAGTCATAAGGGCCCATTGTGTACGGGGGATTCAGCAAATAGTACTATCGACAAATCACGCCACTCCTCATGGAGTTAATGATTGTGATCATATTTGGGGACAAGAGCATGTAATATTGCACCATAAAATAAGTTTCAAAGAGTATACATTCCACTCAATGTCCACGCTATGTGTTAAGTTTACTTGTGTTGTTGTTTCTTGTTACATATGTGTAGATAAGCTTTATGTCTTATGTTTTGGAGTCTTATCTTATGTTTAATCTAAGTGTAAGTTTGTACTTAATAATTTCAGATTGTAATAATCATTATAAGTGTATTTTAGTTTTAAGAAAGTGAGATTTCAAATATTAATAATTTTGGTTCCTACACTTTATTAAATTGACACTTTCAATCCTAAATTTGGGATTTTTGAACTTTACTTAGTTATGATAATGTTTATTATTTTTTAGTCAGTTATCATACAGGAATAAATTACTTTTGATCTTATTTTAGCTCCTTTATAACTTTTAATGATTTATATTAGAACTAGTTGTTTTATGTCGATTAAAATGCGGATACTTACTTAGTAGATTACGAATGTCTTAATAGGTGCTTATATTTTTGTTTATATATGTTTTAAGTGTAATTTATTTTCTTAAATGTTAGATTATGCTTATGAGATTTTCGTGTTGGTTTTTATATATTAAGCCCGTATTGGACGCGTTATGTAAATTAAAATAATTTATCAAATTTAATTTATGGAATATGTGAATCACTCATCATCATCATCATCATCATCATCATCATCTTCATCATCATCATCATCATCATCATCATCATCATCATCATCATCATCATCATCATCATCATCATCATCATCATCATCATCATCATCATCATCATCATCATCATCATCATCATCATCATCATCATCATCATCATCATCATCATCATCATCATCATCATCATCATCATCATCATCATCATCATCATCATCATCATCATCATCATCATCATCATCATCATCATCATCATCATCATCATCATCATCATCATCATCATCATCATCATCATCATCATCATCATCATCATCATCATCATCATCATCATCATCATCATCATCATCATCATCATCATCATCATCATCATCATCATCATCATCATCATCATCATCATCATCATCATCATCATCATCATCATCATCATCATCATCATCATCATCATCATCATCATCATCATCATCATCATCATCATCATCATCATCTCATCATCATCATCATCATCATCATCATCATCATCATCATCATCATCATCATCATCATCATCATCATCATCATCATCATCATCATCATCATCATCATCATCATCATCATCATCATCATCATCATCATCATCATCATCATCATCATCATCATCATCATCATCATCATCATCATCATCATCATCATCATCATCATCATCATCATCATCATCATCATCATCATCATCATCATCATCATCATCATCATCATCATCATCATCATCATCATCATCATCATCATCATCATCATCATCATCATCATCATCATCATCATCATCATCATCATCATCATCATCATCATCATCATCATCATCATCATCATCATCATCATCATCATCATCATCATCATCATCATCATCATCATCATCATCATCATCATCATCATCATCATCATCATCATCATCATCATCATCATCATCATCATCATCATCATCATCATCATCATCATCATCATCATCATCATCATCATCATCATCATCATCATCATCATCATCATCATCATCATCATCATCATCATCATCATCATCATCATCATCATCATCATCATCATCATCATCATCATCATCATCATCATCATCATCATCATCATCATCATCATCATCATCATCATCATCATCATCATCATCATCATCATCATCATCATCATCATCATCATCATCATCATCATCATCATCATCATCATCATCATCATCATCATCATCATCATCATCATCATCATCATCATCATCATCATCATCATCATCATCATCATCATCATCATCATCATCATCATCATCATCATCATCATCATCATCATCATCATCATCATCATCATCATCATCATCATCATCATCATCATCATCATCATCATCATCATCATCATCATCATCATCATCATCATCATCATCATCATCATCATCATCATCATCATCATCATCATCATCATCATCATCATCATCATCATCATCATCATCATCATCATCATCATCATCATCATCATCATCATCATCATCATCACATCATCATCATCATCATCATCATCATCATCATCATCATCATCATCATCATCATCATCATCATCATCATCATCATCATCATCATCATCATCATCATCATCATCATCATCATCATCATCATCATCATCATCATCATCATCATCATCATCATCATCATCATCATCATCATCATCATCATCATCATCATCATCATCATCATCATCATCATCATCATCATCATCTCATCATCATCATCATCATCATCATCATCATCATCATCATCATCATCATCATCATCATCTCATCATCATCATCATCATCATCATCATCATCATCATCATCATCATCATCATCATCATCTCATCATCATCATCATCATCATCATCATCATCATCATCATCATCATCACATCATCATCATCATCATCATCATCATCATCATCATCATCATCATCATCATCATCATCATCATCATCATCATCATCATCATCATCATCATCATCATCATCACATCATCATCATCATCATCATCATCATCATCATCATCATCATCATCTCATCATCATCATCATCATCATCATCATCACATCATCATCATCATCATCATCATCATCATCATCATCATCATCATCATCATCTCATCATCATCATCATCATCATCATCATCATCATCATCATCATCATCATCATCATCATCATCATCATCATCATCATCATCATCATCATCATCATCATCATCATCATCATCATCATCATCATCATCATCATCATCATCATCATCATCCTCATCATCATCATCATCATCATCATCATCATCATCATCATCATCATCATCATCATCATCATCATCATCATCATCATCATCATCATCATCATCATCATCATCATCATCATCATCATCATCATCATCATCACATCATCATCATCATCATCATCATCATCATCATCATCATCATCATCATCATCATCATCATCATCATCATCATCATCATCATCATCATCATCATCATCATCATCATCATCATCATCATCATCATCATCATCATCATCATCATCATCATCATCATCATCATCATCATCATCATCATCATCATCATCATCATCATCATCATCATCATCATCATCATCATCATCATCATCATCATCATCATCATCATCATCATCATCATCATCATCATCATCATCATCATCATCATCATCATCATCATCATCATCATCATCATCATCATCATCATCATCATCATCATCATCATCATCATCATCATCATCATCATCATCATCATCATCATCATCATCATCATCACATCATCATCATCATCATCATCATCATCATCATCATCATCATCATCATCATCATCATCATCATCAATCATCATCATCATCATCATCATCATCATCATCATCATCATCACATCATCATCATCATCATCATCATCATCATCATCATCATCATCATCATCATCATCATCATCATCATCAAATCATCATCATCATCATCATCATCATCATCATCATCATCATCATCATCATCATCATCATCATCATCATCATCATCATCATCATCATCATCATCATCATCATCATCATCATCATCTCATCATCATCATCATCATCATCATCATCATCATCATCATCATCATCATCATCATCATCATCATCATCATCATCATCATCATCATCATCATCATCATCATCATCATCATCATCATCATCATCATCATCATCATCATCATCATCATCATCATCATCATCATCATCATCATCATCATCATCATCATCATCATCACATCATCATCATCATCATCATCATCATCATCATCATCATCATCATCATCATCATCATCATCATCTCATCATCATCATCATCATCATCATCATCATCATCATCATCATCATCATCATCATCATCATCATCATCATCATCATCATCATCATCATCATCATCATCATCATCATCATCATCATCATCATCATCATCATCATCATCATCATCATCATCATCATCATCATCATCATCATCATCATCATCATCATCATCATCATCATCATCATCATCATCATCATCATCATCATCATCATCATCATCATCACTCATCCATCATCATCATCATCATCATCCCATCATCATCATCATCATCATCATCATCATCATCATCATCATCATCATCATCATCATCATCATCATCATCATCAAATCATCATCATCATCATCATCATCATCATCATCATCATCATCATCATCATCATCATCATCATCATCATCATCATCATCATCATCATCATCATCATCATCATCATCATCAATCATCATCATCATCATCATCATCATCATCATCATCATCATCATCATCATCATCATCATCATCACATCATCATCATCATCATCATCATCATCATCATCATCATCATCATCATCATCATCATCATCATCATCATCATCATCATCATCATCATCATCATCATCATCATCCATCATCATCATCATCATCATCATCATCATCATCATCATCATCATCATCATCATCATCATCATCATCATCATCATCATCATCATCATCATCATCATCATCCATCATCATCAATCATCCCATCATCATCATCATCATCATCATCATCATCATCATCATCATCCATCATCCATCATCATCATCATCATCATCATCATCACTCATCCCATCATCATCACATCATCATCATCATCATCATCATCATCATCATCATCACATCATCATCATCATCATCAGCATCATCATCATCATCATCATCTCATCATCACTCATCATCATCATCATCATCATCATCATCATCATCATCAATCGATTATTGCTACGGGCTATTCAACGTATTTAGTCTTTCGTCTATCTCCACGTCTTCCAGGGAACATTAGCATCTTCATCTACTAAACACTTACGAAGATGTGATATGTGGAAGGTAGGATGAATTCCATTCAACTTATTTGGTAGTTCCAGCCTATACGCTACTTCCCCCACAAGGGCTACGATCTTGAAAGGTCCAATAAATCGAGGACTTAACTTCCTCTCTTCCTGAATCGAATGATTCCTCTCCAAGGTGACACCTTTAGCATCACTTTGTCACCGACGTTAAACTCGATCGGCCTTCGACGTTTGTCGGCATAGGATTTCTACCTATCTTTAGCAGCTTTCATGTAGGCTTTAATCCTGTCCAACTTCTCATTGGTCGTCTCGATGAACTTGACACTCCCTAACTCCTTCTGACCGATCTCCCCCTCACAACCGGGGTCCTACACTTTCGCCATACAACATCTCATATGGGGGCATACCAATACTGGCATGGTAGCTGTTATTGTATGAGAACTCTGCCAATAGTAGATGACTATCCCAGCTCCTACCAAAGTCTATGATACATGCCCGAAGCATGTCCTCCAAGGTCTGGATAGTCCTTTCGGATTGGCCATCCGTCTACGGGTGGTATGCTATACTGATGTAGTCTAGTTCGTATTACATCGTTGAACTTCTTCCAAAATTTGGATGTAAACCGTGTATCTTTGTCAGAGACGATTGACACCGGCACACCATGACAGGTAACTATCTCATCGATGAACAATTTGGCTAGCTGTTCCGAGGTATATGTCTCCCGATGGGTAGAAAGTGAGCACTTTTTGTCAGTCTGTCTACTATGACCCATATGGCATCATAACCTTTAGCTGTGCGAGGTAGCTTCATTATGAAAACTATAGTAATGTGCTCTCACTTCCATTCGGGAATTTCTAAGGGTTGGATTTTCTCATATGGCTTCTGGTGCTTAGCCTTAACTTGGAGACAGGTCAAGAACCTTTCCACATACCTTGCCACGTCGGCCTTATTCCCGACCACCAATAGTTTTTCTTTAGATCTTAGTACATCTTGTGGTTCCTGGGTGAATGGAGTAGTGAGTCTTGTGAGCTTCATCCAACACTTTCTCTCGTAGATTTGCCCTTTCATTTTTTCTTCGTTAATGTGCTCGGGCTTTAGAGCCTCTTCCTGAGCTTCACCCACTTGCTTTATCATATCAAGAGTCACAATCAACTGGTAAGATCTCACCCGGATTGGTTCCTGGTGCTCCTTCCGGCTTAGAGCATCAGCTACCACATTACCTTTACCCGTGTGGTAATGAATCTCATAGTCGTAGTCCTTTATGAGCTCTAACCATAGTCTCTGTCTCATATTGAGATCCTTCTACTCGAAGAAATACTTTAAGCTTTTGTGGTCTGTGAAAATCATACATTTGACACCATATAAGTAGTGTCTCCACATTTTCAAAGCGAATACCACAACAACCAGCTCTAGATCGTGGGTAGGGTAGTTCACGTCATGAATCTTTAGCTGTTGAGATGCGTACGCTATGACTTTGCCTCGCTGCATTAGCACGCACCCCAATCCAGTGTCAATATAGAAAACCAAGTCCTCATTCCCTTCCGGTAACGTTAACACTGGAGCTCATGTCAATCTTTTCTTTAGTTCCATGAACGCATTCTCTTGACTGTCGCCCCATTCGAACTTTACATCCTTCCTCATCAACTTGGTTAACAGCGAGGCAAGCTTGGAAAAATCCTGGATGAATCTCCGGTAATAACCCGCTTTAACACCTCGATTTTATTAAAAAAAAACGAAAGAAAAGAATTTAGAAAGAAAAGTAAATGGGCACAAGATGAGGGGTGTAAGGTGTAAAAGTGCCAAACTCATTATTTAATATAAATGAGGGTATGGCCCGCCCCATAAAGCAGCAGATCTGCTTTTTGACCTCGGCTGAAGAAGAAGAAGAGCAAGAAATTGGGTTTTTTGGAGAGGAAGAAGGAAGAAGAAGCTACAAAAGGCTAGTTCTCGAGTTTATGTTCAGTTTTAGCTTAGTTTGCAGCTTGTAACCAAAGCTCTCGATGTTTTAAAAGGTTGTTCTCGGGATTCTGAAGCTGAAATCGCAGGTGGAAGTGTTTAGTTTGAAGAGCTGCTTCAAGGTGAGTTTCAAGAACCCCTCTTTTACAGATTTTAAAGTGTTTTGGGGCTATTATGCGTACCGGGTAAAAGGTTTTTTAAGATAACCGTATGTTTCAGCCTTTGTTTGATGTATGTGCTGTGGTTGTATGTTCTAGGCTTGTTTATGGTTTAGGATGGTGCTTGGTAAGTTTTAGATGCCCTTAGCATGTTAGATCTATGTTTGGATGGTGTTAGAATGATGTTGGATGGTGTTTATGGTTTAGGATGGTGCTTGGTGAAGTTGGCAGTGTTAGACATGTTTCAGAATGTTTTCATGCGCTCAAGTGTTATGTGCCTAATTGTTCTCATGCGCCTAAGGGTGGTGCGCCCGAACAGGGCTGATGCGCCCAGGTCATGCGCCTAAATAGTGGCTGTGCGCCCAGAAAGTATAAAAATTGCTAAGTGTGGGTCATGTGCCTGCATAGTGCTGATGTGCTCAGAATTGTTTCTGTGGCTAAGTGTTGGGACGCCCGAACAGGGCTCATGCGCCCAAATAGTGCTGATGCGCCCCGGAGCTTTTATACTTAGAATTTTCTGCTGATGCGCCTAGAATGACTTGTTGTGCCTAGTTTTGGACTTAGGGATTTCTTAGGGGCTTTGAGAGTTGATGTTTGAGATAGGTCCCGTTGGGATGTGTTGGCTTATGTTTGATGTGTGCATGATGGTGTGATGATGTTTATGATTTATGGGTGTATGTGTTGTCTTTCTTCGTTTAACAGTTTTCAAACATATGTGTTATGTTTTATAATACGTTATGTATGATGTATGACTTTACGTGGTATGGCTATGAATAAACGTTAAGTATTATGTAACGAAGTGAAAGATAACAATAATGAAAAGTGGAACGTAATAATAGTCTTGCAAGCAAGACTGAGGTGAGTGACTGTGTGTCACAAAAGACTCGTAAGCCAAGGTTGGGGTGAGTGACTGTGTTGTCACAACAGACTTGTATGCTAGGCAGAGGTGAGTGACTGTGTGTCACAACAGACTCGTAAGGGGTTTAATGCATGAGATTGACCCGAAGGGAGTCCTTGTGGCTTGAAGGGTGTCTTTATGACTCGAAGGGAGTCCTTGTGGCTCGAAGGGAGTCCTTGTGGCTCGAAGGGAGTCTTTGTGGCTCGAAGGGAGGCCTTGTGGCTCGAAGGGAGTCTTTGTGACTTGAAGGGAGTCTTTGTGGCTCGAAGGGAGTCTTTGTGACTCGAAGGGGATCCTTGTCGCGTACCCCGGTACTGTCGGTCTTCGGGCATGAGTCGGGTATTGCATGAGACAGGATCCATATTGAAGTGAAAGATAATGATGAATGTACGAAATGTACGAATTGAACAATGATGAAGATAATAATAATATTATCAATGTGTACGTATGATGTATGATCGCATACGATTACGAAGGTTATGTTTTAACAAAAGTAAAGTATTTTATTTATAAAACTAGAACTCACTCAGCGTCGCTGACTTTTTGTATGCATAATAGTTGGCAGGTATTTTGTTGATGCTGAGGAGTTGCAGGCATGGATGCATACGCTACTGGGAGTGTTTCGAAGACTGGCATCCACATTTTGGACATGTTATTGTATTTTGAAATGTAAATGATTTATGTAATGAGATAACATGTTCTAATTATAAATGAAAGTTATTAATTTCCGCTGCAAAGAAATGAGTATTTTAAATTATTTATGCGATGACGGTCCAGCTGTAAGCGTCCCGGGAATGGGGCCTTACAAGTTGGTATCAGAGTTAAAGTTTAAGAGAATTGGGTAAATATTTTCAAAAGAACCTAATCTTAAACTGAGAATGGGACGAAAAGGAAAGGGATGCCAGTCCTAGTAGCTACGTGCCTGCAGGTAAAAGTTTTATGTAAAAGGGTTTTATGTAAGTTAATGTTAACCGGTATTATGTGTGCATGTTATGTGGCTTGTGTGCTTTGGTGTAGAATTAGATACTGATGTAGTCAGGACAGAAAATGCTTGGGGAATGAACAGTAAAGTAAGTGGCTAAACACAACTGGCCACTGTGATTAGGGACTTACTATACTTGACATATCTTGAGCTATTACCTTGATTGATCATGTTGGTGTTTGAATCTTGTAGTGTTTAGATGGCTGGCGGTAAGTCTTCTGAGGCTTCGCTAGGTGGTGGTCATGGTGGAGGTGGGGTTATACCGCGTGTCACGAGGAGCAGAGCTAAGACTGCTGAGACGACTCCTGATGAGCCAGCGCTTCGTCACCAGGACGGTAAGGACGGGAGTGCTAATCTGAGAGCCTCAATGAAGGAGGCAGTAGCAGAGGAAGTCCAACAGGTCATGCAGACGATTCTGCCAACTGTAGTGACTGGTGTCATTAGAGCTATGAAGGAGGATGAGAAGAAGGAGAGTGAGAAGAGGAGAACTGCACGACGAGGAGGTGAAGTCAGAGGTTCTAGGGGTATGGAGCAACCCAATGCTGACAAGGTTGTCTCCAGTGATGATGAGGAGGATGAGGAAGCTGTGAAGGAAACTGCAAAGGGATGCAGCTATGGAGCATTCCAAAGGTGTAGGCCTCCTGTGTTTGATGGAAATGGGAGTGCTGCTGCTACACAACGTTGGGTGAGAGAGATGGAAGCAGTACTTGATATCAGCGAGTGCTGTGAGGATCAGAAGGTGAAGTTTGCTACCCACTCATTTGTGGATTCAGCCTTATGCTGGTGGGATAACATTGTCCAGGCTGAGGGCACCAGAGCAATCGGAGGATGAGGTGGAAGGAGCTGAAAAGGTTGGTGATCGAGGAGTTTTGCCCTCATAGAGAACTTGACAAAGTTAGAGGGAGTTCCTGCAGCTGGAGGCAGGGACGATGACTCACCAACAGTACACCACAAAGTTCAACGAGATGGCAAGACTGGTGCCAGATCAGGTGACGCCAGTGTCACGAAAGATTAAAAGGTATATTCAAGGTCTGCCCGTAGATATCCGCAGACTCTGGTCGTTGCCCGCCAAGCATGTTAGGTTGGCGGTCGATTTGGCGGGGAGGCTGTATGACGCGAGAGACGGTGGCGATGATGGATGGGGAGGAAGAGCATAGTTTGTTTATGAATAGGAACGGAAGGCGGGACGATGATGATGGTGAATTTGTGGTTGGAGGTAACATGATGAGGTTTGATGATCGAAGAGGATGTCTGAGAGGGAAGAGGTATGCAAGAATGTGGGAAGGAGCATGCAGGAGTATGTAAGCGGGGATCGAATCTCTTTTTTAGTGTGGAAAGGAGGGCCACTTGGCGAGGATTGTCGTACAATAAGATGTTACAGGTTTGGTGAGTGGACACAGGAGCAGAGATTGCACGAAGTCAAGGGCTGGAAGCTCGGTGCAAGGAAGGAGAGCAGAAGATGAAGGTTTAGCATTCGCTACGACCAGGAGGAGGCTAGAGCGGACTTTGACGCGACGTCAGGTACGTTTCTGGTAAGTTAAATTTGTGCCTTGTGCTTTGATTGTGGTGCTAGTAGTAGTTTCATTTCTGCTGCCTTTGTGTTAAGTTGCACGTTAGGAGTAGGAAGATCGATGCATCCTTCGATGTAGAAATTGCTATTGGTAAGTCCACTAGGTTACCGGATGTCCTAGAGAATTGCGCGATAGTATTGAGAGAGCTCGTGTTTCCTACTAGACTGTTCAGGACAGACATGGATGGATAGACGTGCGCCTTCGGAAGGATTGGCTAGCAGCCTATGAGGCAAACATCGAGTGTTGCAACAAGGTGGTTTGAACAGCCACGCCCGAAAATAGTTCGGTGCTGACCTACGACGATGGAGTAATGATGAAGGCCTCGTTTTGGGAGAGAAGATCACCCGATTTCGAAAGTGAGTGAAGCTAATACTGAGGTGTAAAGAACTAATCTGAACCGTTGCTCAGGAAAGAAAAGTGGCATGTCAAATGGAGCTACTCAACGTGTTAAGTGAAGTGTCCGACATTTCATGTATCTCGTCTAAGAAAGTGCTCAATCAGTGAGGATACGATCGTGCCACTTGAGAATGCCGAGATGGATGAGGGATTCAACTACGTGGAGCAACTGAGGGTCATTCATGGTAGAAGGAAAAGAAGGGCTAAGGAGAATGGTGGTTCCACCTGTGCGAGTACAGTGGAGCCCAGAAGGGGACTAAGCCTATGTGTAAGATCAAGGAAGAGGTGAGACAGCGTTACCCATGACTGTTCAAGAAGCGACAGGTTACGGGGACGAAACCTATATAAGGGGGGTGGACTTGTAACACCTCAAATTTTATTAAATAGAAAACGAAAAGAAAAGAATTCAGAAAGAAAAGTAAATGGGCACAAGATGAGGGGTGTAAGGTGTAAAAGTGCCAAAACTCATTATTTTAATATAAATGAGGTATGGCCGCCCCATAAAGTAGCAGATCTGCTTTTTGGCCTATGCTGAAGAAGAAGAAGAGCAAGAAATCGGGTTTTTTGGAGAGGAAGAAGGAAGAAGAAGCTGCAAAAAGGTTAATTCTCGGGTTTATGTTTGGTTTTAGCTTAGTTTGCAGCTTGTAACCGAAGCTCTCGATGTTTTAGAAGGTTGTTCTCGGGATTCTGAAGCTGAAATCGTAGGTGGAAGTGTTTAGTTTGAAGAGCTGCTTCAAGGTGAGTTTCTAGAACCCTTTTTTACAGATTTTAAAGTTTTTTGGGGCTATTATGCATACCGGGTAAAAGGTTTTTTAAGATAACCGTAAGTTTCAGTCTTTGTCGATGTATGTGCTATGGTTTTGTATGTTCTAGGCTTGTTATGGTTTAGTATGGTGCTTGGTAAGTTTTAGATGCCCTTAGCATGTTAGATCTATGTTTGGATGGTGTTGGAATGATGTTCGGGTGAATTGGCAGTGTTAGACATGTTTCAGAATGTTCTCATGCACCCAAGTGTTATGTGCCAAAGTGTTCTCATGCGCCCAAGGGTGGTGCGCCCGAACAGGGCTGATGCTCCCAGGTCATGCGCCTGAATAGTGGCTTGCGCCCAGAAAGTATAAAAAATTTGCTAAGTGTGGGTCATGCGCCTGCATAGTGCTGATGCACCCAGAATTGTTTCTGTGGCTAAGTGTTGGCGCGCCGAACAGGGCTCATGCGCCCAAATAGTGCTGATGTGCCCAGGAGCTTTTATACTTAGAATTTTCTGCTGATACGCTAGAATGACTTGTTGTGCCTAGTTTGGACTTAGGGCTTCTTAGGGGCTTTAAGAGGTGATGTTTGAGATAGGTCCATTGGGATGTGTTGGCTTATGTTTGATGTGTGCATGATGGTGTGAGATGTTTATGATGTATGGGTGTATGTGTTGTCTTTCTTCGTTTAACGGTTTTTAAACATATGTATTATGTTTTATAATACGTTATGTATGATGTATGACTTACGTGGTATGGCTATGAATGAACGTTAAGATTATGTAACGAAATGAAAGATAACAAATGAAAAGTGGAACGTATAATAGTCTTGCAAGCAAGACTGAGGTGAGTGACTGTGTGTCACAAAACTCGTAAGCCAAGGTTGGGGTGAGTGACTGTGTTGTCACAACAGACTTTTTGCCAGGCTGAGGTGAGTGACTGTGTGTCACACCAGACTCGTAAGGGGTTAATCATGAGATTGACCCGAAGGGAGTCTTTGTGGCTCGAAGGGAGTGTTTGAGACTCGAAGGGAGTCCTTGTGGCTCGAAGGATCCTTGTGGCTCGAAGAGAGTCCTTGTGACTCGAAGGGAGTCTTTGTGCTCGAAGGGAGTCCTGTGGCTCGAAGGGAGTCTTTATGACTCGAAGGGAGTCTTTGTGCTCGAAGGGAGTCTTTGTGACTCGAAGGGAGTCTTTGTGACTCGAAGGGGATCCTTGTCGCGTACCCCGGTACTGTCGGTCTTCGGACATGAGTCGGGTATTGCATGAGACAGGATCCATATTGAAGTGAAAGATAATGATGAATGTACGAAATGTACAAATTGAACAATGATGAAGATAATAATAATATTATCAATGTGTACGTATGATGTGTGATCGCATACGATTACGAAGGTTATATTTTAACAAAAGTAAAGTATTTTATTTATAAAACTAGAACTCACTCAGCATCGCTGACTTTTGTATGCATAATAGTTGGCAGGTATTTTGTTGATGCTAAGGAGTTGCAGGCATGGATGATACGCTACTGGGAGTGTTTCGAAGACTGGCATCCACATTTTGGACATTTATTGTATTTTGAAATGTAAATGATTTATGTAATAAGATAACATGTTCTAATTATAAATGAAAGTTATTAATTTCCGCTGCAAAGAAATGAGTATTTAAATAATTTATGCGATGACGGTCCAGCTATAAGCGTCCCGGGAACGGGCCTTACACCCCCAATCCGAGGAAGCCTTGGATTTCAGATGGCGTTTTAGGTGAACTCCACTTCATCACCGCCCCACCTTAGTAGATCAACCATGATTCCCTCTGGGTTAATCATATGACCCAGAAACTGCACCTTGCGTAACCAAAACCCATATTTGAAGAATTTTGCATACAACTTCTCCCTCTGAGTTTCCAGCACCTCACGGATGTGACAGCCTGGTCTCCCTTATTTTTCAATTGATCAGGATATCGTCTATGAACACTATCACTGATTTTGTCGAGCATCGATCGACAAACCCTATTCATCGGGTCTTATAAATGCCGCAGACATTGGTTAGACCAAACGACATAACTAGAAATTCATAATGCCCATATCACGTCCGAACGCAGCTCTTTGGGATATCCTGTTCCTAACCTTTAACTGGTGATAACCTGACAGCAGATCGATCCTCGAGAACCAACTAGAACTTGCAACTGGTAGAATAGATCGTCTATCCGAGGTAACGGATGGTTGTATGTTCTAGGCTTGTTTATGGTTTAGTATGGTGCTTGGTAAGTTTTAGATGCCCTTAGCATGTTAGATCTATGTTTGGATGGTGTTGGAATGATGTTCGGGTGAATTTGGCAGTGTTAGACATGTTTCAGAATGTTCTCATGCACCCAAGTGTTATGTGCCAAAGTGTCTCATGCGCCCAAGGGTGGTGCGCCCGAACAGGGCTGATGCTCCCAGGTCATGCGCCTGAATAGTGGCTGTGCGCCCAGAAAGTATAAAAAATTTGCTAAGTGTGGGTCATGCGCCTGCATAGTGCTGATGCACCCAGAATTGTTTCTGTGGCTAAGTGTTGGGGCGCCGAACAGGGCTCATGCGCCCAAATAGTGCTGATGTGCCCAGGAGCTTTTATACTTAGAATTTTTCTGCTGATACGCCTAGAATGACTTGTTGTGCCTAGTTTTGGACTTAGGGCTTCTTAGGGGCTTTAAGAGGTGATGTTTGAGATAGGTCCCATTGGGATGTGTTGGCTTATGTTTGATGTGTGCATGATGGTGTGATGATGTTTATGATGTATGGGTGTATGTGTTCTTTCTTCGTTTAACGGTTTTTAAACATATGTATTATGTTTTATAATACGTTATGTATGATGTATGACTTACGTGGTATGGCTATGAATGAACGTTAAGTATTATGTAACGAGTGAAAGATAACAATAATGAAAAGTGAACGTAATAATAGTCTTGCAAGCAAGACTGAGGTGAGTGACTGTGTGTCACAAAAGACTCGTAAGCCAGGTTGGGGTGAGTGACTGTGTTGTCACAACAGACTTTTGCCAGGCTGAGGTGAGTGACTGTGTGTCACAACACTCGTAAGGGTTTTCCATGAGATTGACCCGAAGGGAGTCTTTGTGGCTCGAAGGGAGTGTTTGAGACTCGAAGGGAGTCCTTGTGGCTCGAAGGGAGTCCTTGTGGCTCGAAGAGAGTCCTTGTGACTCGAAGGGAGTCTTTGTGGCTCGAAGGGAGTCCTTGTGGCTCGAAGGGAGTCTTTATGACTCGAAGGGAGTCTTTGTGGCTCGAAGGGAGTCTTTGTGACTCGAAGGGAGTCTTTGTGACTCGAAGGGGATCCTTGTCGCGTACCCCGGTACTGTCGGTCTTCGGACATGAGTCGGGTATTGCATGAGACAGGATCCATATTGAAGTGAAAGATATGATGAATGTACGAAATGTACAAATTGAACAATGATGAAGATAATAAAATATTCTCAATGTGTACGTGATGTGTGATCGCATACGATTACGAAGTTATATTTTAACAAAAGTAAAGTATTTTATTTTAAACTAGAACTCACTCAGCATCGCTGACTTTTGTATGCATATAGTTGGCAGGTATTTTGTTGATGCTAAGGAGTTGCAGGCATGGATGCATACGCTACTGGGAGTGTTTCGAAGACTGGCATCCACTTTTGGACATGTTTTGTATTTTGAAATGTAAATGATTTATGTATAAGATAACATGTTCTAATTATAAATGAAAGTTATTAATTTCCGCTGCAAAGAAATGAGTATTTTAAATAATTTATGCGATGACGGTCCAGCTATAAGCGTCCCGGGAACGGGGCCTTACACCCGCCAATCCGAGGAAGCTTTGGATTTCAGATGGCGTTTTAGGTGAACTCCACTTCATCACCGCCTCCACCTTAGTAGGATCAACCATGATTCCCTCTGGGTTAATCATATGACCCAGAAACTGCACCTTGCGTAACCAAAACCCATTTGAAGAATTTTGCATACAACTTCTCCCTTCTTAGAGTTTCCAGCACCTCATGGATGTGACAGGCCTGGTCTCCCTTATTTTTTCAATTGATCAGGATATCGTCTATGAACACTATCACTGATTTGTCGAGCATCGATCGACAAACCCTATTCATCGGGTCTATAAATGCCGCAGGAGCATTGGTTAGACCAAACGACATAACTAGAAATTCATAATGCCCATATCACGTCCGAAACGCAGTCTTTGGGATATCCTGTTCCTTAACCTTTAACTGGTGATAACCTGACAGAAGATCGATCCTCGAGAACCAACTAGAACCTTGCAACTGGTAGAATAGATCGTCTATCCGAGGTAACGGGTATCAATTCTTCACTGTTAGCTTATTCAGCTCCTTGTAGTGAATACACATTCGTATGCTGCCATCCTTTTTCTTCACGAACAGCACCGGAGCACCCCAAGGAGAAATGCTTGATCTGATAAATCCTTTATCAAGAAGGTCTTGTAGTTGGGCTAGCAGCTCATTCAACTCTGACGGAGCCAGACGATACGACGCTTTAGCAACGGGCTGAGCTCCTGGCACAAGGTCAATCTGAAACTCTATCTCTCGATCGGGTGGTACCTCTGTCAAGTCATCAGGGAACACATCCGGGAAGGCACACACCACGGGCACATCTGTTAACTTTACAGTTTTAGCTTTAGCATCTTTAACGCATGTCAAGAATGCACCACACCCTCGTCTCATAAATTTCTCTACTTTTATCATCTTCCTCCGTTGGGCGCTTTCATCTAAATCATCTTCCTCCGAAAAACAATGTTAGCCTCGTAGGCGGCTAACCAGTCCATACCCAACACGACATCAAATCCTCCTAGGGTCCTAACAAACAACCTAGCGGGGAATTTATGACCTTCCAATTCTTTGCTACAATCCTCTAAGGCCTCAGCTATCTTAGTAGTCTTTCCAATGGCAGTTTCTACCTCAAACACATGATCTATTTCTTTGGCCATAGCATTCATCATATCACAGAAGGTGGCAGCTATAAAACTCTTACTTGTACCAAAATAAAAAATAACAGAAGCAAGTATGTTGTTAACCAGAAACATACCTGACACAATATCAGGTTCCGCTCTGGCCTCCTCTCTGGTCATCGTTAAAGCCCTAGCCTTGGTCCTTGGCTTATCACCAGCTCTCTTTTCTTTCTCAGCCTCCTTTCCTCTAGCCGAGTCAATCATTTTCGCCTCTTTGCAATCTCGGCTGTAGTGCCCCAACTTGTCACAGTTGTAGCACTTTCCCGCACTAGCGCAATTCTTAGAGAAATGCCCCATCTTCCCATATTTGTAACACAGACTCAAACCGAGCCTGCATTCACCAACGTGCTTCCTCCCACATTTCCGGCAATCACTGGACGATTCCACCTTTATCTTTTTGGCCTGAATAATAAACTTCTCAATTCTCCCTCGCTTCACACTCACTGACCAGCTCTTCTTCTTCGCTTCCTTAACGGGCTCATCAGCCATCACATTGTCATACACTATCCCACTCAACTCTACCAAAGACTCATAGGTCTTTGGCCCGCTTGCCTTCACATACGTCCTAACCTTCGAAGGCAAACCCTGCATATAACACATCATCCTTCTCTCCTCATTACTCACCTGGTGAGGCACCAGCCTGGCCATCTCATTGAAGCGAGATGTGTATGCCTGTGGGTCATACTCTAGCTTTAAAACCCAAGAATTTCCTTTCCACGCTGTCGATCTCATTCTGAGGGCAGAGCTTTCTCATCACCAAATCTTTTAGGTCATCCCACTTCAAGTTCCTGAACTCGCGAGGGTCTTTAGTTTGCTTGATGGTGTTCCACTAATAAATAGCTTCGTGAACAAATGAGTGAGCTGCAAACTTCATGGCCTGGTCAGCTCTACATTCACTAATCTCATTCATTGCCTCCATCTCAGACACTCACTGGAGAGTGGCAATAGTACCACCCTTGCCATCCAGGGATGGAGGATTGCACCCTTTGAAGATACGATACGAACACCCTTTAGCTAAATCCTTATTAGTTTCATCCCCCTCATCCTTCCCATCCTTCTCCTAGCCTTCCCCGGCACCATCACTGTCCTCCTTGCTAGCTTTATTCTTAGCCTCCAACATCCACTTCTTGGTTACTTCCTTCATGGACTCAGTCATGATCGAAGGCATGATGTCCTGAAGGATCTTATGGACCTCTTCGGCGATAGCCTCCCTAACAACGGGCTCCAAGGTAATCCTCTCTTTAAAATGATGAGAGTTTTCCTCGCTAGCAGTGTGAACAGAGCCCACATGCACCTCCTCAGTCATCCGCCTCTGGTTTCTGGTGACTGGTGGTCTACCCCTACCACCACGAGCACCTCCTCGAGTAGCTTTTCTTCCAGCCATAGCTTGCTATAAGATATGAAAAGCTAACATTATCATTCCAGGTAATGGTTCAGATCATGTCAAGTAATGTAAGTTTCTAATGACAATGGCCAGTTGTAATTAACTACTCACTTTACTCTTCATGCCCTAAACGTTTCCTATCCTGAGTCACATCAGCTCTCAATCTCACTATGAGCAATATAATATCAAGGAACCTTTATCAGTCATAACTCTCCTGGCATGGAGCTACTGGCACTGGCAGCCCTAAATTGATCCCATTCTCAGTTCGAGTCTAGACATCGAAGTGTCTAAATCTCTCAAACTATGGCTCTGATACCAACTTGTAAGGCCCCGTTCCTGGAAACCTCACAGTTGGGTTTGGACATCAGAAAGGCACGTTTTAGAACATCAAATTTCGTTAATATATGCAGCGGAACGTACAATAATTTCTATCATTTGACATTTACATCAAAAGTTCACTTAAGCTATCCATCTAAAGCTCTATTCCAGGATACCAGTCTCGATCATATGCCAGGTAGCTCTCTCCCATCCATGCTAAGCTCACCCCTAAAAATGCATAGCATACCTGTTAATCTAATATGCATACAAAAGTTAGTGATGCTGAGTGAGCTCTAGGTTTGCTATAACATAACTTTATCATAATCAAACACTTTATCAACTTAACGTTCATAAACATTATTGTACCCACCATCTTACCGAACTTGTTCGAGGACCATACATTAACTTTTCCTTTCCCATTCACTTTCCCATTACATTACCCATATATAACTTTACATTACTTTACAATTTACCATTACATTACCCATACTTTACTTTACCTTACTTTACACTTTACCATTACATTAACCATACTTTACTTTACGTTACTTTACACTTTACTGTTACATTACCCATACCTTACTTTACCTTACTTTACACTTCACCGTTACATTTCCATACTTTACTTTACCTTACTTTACACTTTACTCCATCATTTGAGCATAGCACGAAGCTTAGTTCCTATCGGGTGAGAATGCATGAAGCATGTCTACTATCAATTTGAGCACACCAAAGGGTAGCTCCTATCCTAAGAATGCACAAAGCATATCTCCTATCACTTGAACACACTAAAGTGTAGCTCCTATCGGGTGAGAATGCACGAAGCATAACTCCTATCAGTTGAGCACACTAAAGTGTAGCTCCTATCGGGTGAGAATGCATGAAGCATAACTCCTATCAGTTGAGCATACTAAAGTGTAGCTCATATCGGTAAGAATGCATGAAGCATAACTCCTATCATTTGAGCACACCATAGTGTAGCTCCTATCAATTGCTTGCAAGACTTCTTTAGCGCTTTAATGTTTTCACAGCTGTGCTATATCGGGTAACAGGGCACTATTCTTTAGCATTTCATATGTAAATTATCATCGTTCTTTAGCCTTTAGCTAACATGATATATATAATATATCTACATTCATACTTTAATTCTTTAGCATTATGTTCATCATTAAGTCATTATTATCGTAGACATTACGGGGTAACATAACACATAACAGTACAAAGTTTTCACGCGAGAACCCACATTCGCGCGAGAACTTATCCCTTCAAGCGACAACTCCTCCTTTGCGCGAGAACCCACATTTGCACAAGAACTTCACCTTTCATGCAACAACTTTCAAAAAGTAACCGTTAGCCGCGAAAACAACATTTCGCGCGAAAACTTGCTTCTCACGCGATAACTTTTCTGTTGTACACAGCTTGCTCCCCAAGTTATCGCTTCCTTTGTCCTTTTAACACCCAAAACATGCTATAACAACTATAATCATCATTCTTTAACAAAACATTCATTAAGTATGCATATTAGCCCTAAAACATGGATAAAACACGTTAAAGAGGGGTCTACAACTCACCTAATGATATCCTTGCACACGAACAACACAAAACCGAGAGTAAGAAGAAGCTACATAATCATGTGAAATATCATTACATACGGTTCATACATGCATAAGTACATCAAACATCAACAAATACATACCTTAGACACCACCTAGAGCCAACTTCTTTCTTCACAAGTACAACAACAATACTTTTCGCATGAAGCAAAGAATATTTGGTGCATGGGTCTATTTATATTGTCTCTCTCCTCTCGTAGTCGTTCTCGTGCAAGAACTTCTGTTCGCTCGAGATCCTGATGACTCGCGCGAAAACTCTACCTCTCATGCGAGAACTTTGTCTTCATTCAAAATTTCGAGCGTTAGATTATCATTATCATTATCATTATCATTATCATTATCATTCTAAATTTCATTCTCATTCTCATTCCCATTATCATTCTTATTCTCATTCTCATTCTAATTCTCATTCTCATTCTTACTCTCATTGTCATTGTCATTATCATTCTCATTGTCATTATCATTGTCATTATCATTATCATTTTTATTATCATTGTCATTGTCATTGTCATTATCAATGTCATTATTATTGTCATTATCATTATCAATATTATGGTCATCACACTCGTCTTTATCATCGTCATCATTGTCGTCGTCATCATCCTCGTCCTCATCCTCGTCATCATCCTCGCCCTCATCATCCTTGTCGTCGTCTTCCTCGTCGTCGTCATCGTCGTCATCGCCATCTTCATCCTCCTCCTCCTCCTTTCTGCCAAATTAACTGACTATCACCAAATTAAGTCCAACAGAGAGGTGATCTACACTTTCTGCCATAAAGTGCCTTAAATGGTGCAGCTTTGATGCTCGTGTGGTAGCTGTTATTATAAGAGAATTCAACCAAAGGAAGATGGGTCTCCCAACTATTTCCAAAATCAATAACGCCCGCCCTAAGCATGTCTTCTAGGGTTTGAATTATGGGTATTGTCTGACCATCTGTCTGTGGATGATAAGCCGTGCTCAAATCCAAACGAGTGCCTAGTGACTTCTGTAATGACTGCCAGAAATATGAAGTGAATCGCGCAACACGATCAGAGATGATCGAGAGTGGCATGCCATGTCGTGACATAATTTCCTTCAAGTAAATCTATGCCAGTTTATCCTTTTTGTAGTTCTCACGAATAGCCAAGAAGTGTGCTGATTTGGTCAAACGATCCATAGAGATGTTTTCCCATTTCCACATGGGAAACTCCAGTTGTTGAAGCAGACTTGATAGTTTTTGATATTCCACCTTGACCATAGAATAAGTCAAACACTTTGACACGTAAGTGGCAATTTCAGCTTTCATGTTATGCCACCAATAAATGACCTTTAGATCTTGGTACATCTTGTCAGATCCAGGATGTACTGAATAGCAAGACTTGTAAGCTTCATCCATCACCAATTCTTGAGATTCCCGAACAATGGAACCCATATCCGGTATTCATAGTAACAAAGTCCATCTGATTTCTCCTGAAATTAATACTCAGCTCCCCTAAGAGATTCCGACTTGTTGTTCTGCTCTTTTTAATACCTCAACCTGGGCATTCTTAATCTGTAAGGGTAGGTCAGAATAAATGGTTAGCTGTAATGCACGGACACAACGAGGCTTTAGGGTTTCCCTATGACTAAGGGCATCGCCTACCATATTAGCCTTTCCTAGATGATACTTGATGGCACAGTCGTAATCATTCAGTAATTCCAGCCATCGTCGTTGTCTCATGTTTAGTTCCTTCTGTTCGTAGATGTGCTGAAGGCTTTTGTGATTAGTGAAGATCATGCACTTAGTTCCATAAAGGTAATGCCTCTAGATCTTGAATGCAAACACCACAGCTCTCAACTCCAAGTCATGAGTTGTATAGTTCTTCTCATGCACCTTGAGCTGTCTTGATGCATAAGCTATCACTTTCTCGTGTTGCATCAACATGCAACCCAAACCCTGGATTGACGCGTCACAATACACCATGAAGTCATCCGTTCCTTCTGGCAACGCCAAGATTGGTGCACTACACAACTTGTCTTTATGCTCTTGGAAAGCTGCTTCCTCCTTATTACCCCATTTGTAAATAGTTCATTTATAAGTTAGGGCATTCAAAGGCTATGCAAGTTTCATGAATCCTTCGATGAAGCGCTGATAATAACCCACTAATCCAAGAAATTAGCGCACCTCAGTAGGCGTCGTCGTTGCAGGCCAATTCTTGATTGCCTCAATCTTAGCTGGGTCAACATGAATACCTTTCTTATTAACTACACGCCCTAAGAACTGTACTTCTCTCATCTAGAAGTCACATTTGGAAATTTTGGCATATAGTTGTTTGGTTTTTAGAAGCTCTAATATAAATCTTAAGTGTTCCTCATGTTCCTCCTTATTCATGGAATAAATGAGTATGTCATCAATGAAGACGATGACAAACCTATCTAAATAGGGTTTGCAAACATAGTTCATGAGATCCATAAAGACAGCTGGAGCGTTCATCAAACCAAATGGCATGACTGCGAACTCAAAGTGCCCATATCGAGTTCTAAAAGTTGTCTTGGATATGTCTTCTTCTCGAACCCTAAGCTGATGATATCCAGACCTTAAATCAATCTTTGAATAGTAACTCGATCCTTGCAGTTGGTCAAATAGGTCGTTGATACGTGGAAGAGGGTAACGATTCTTTATGGTAACCTTGTTCAATTCCCAATAGTCCATGCACATGCAAAACCCAAGCCTTATTGATCTTGGGGCTGTTAAAGTGAACAGAAGATAAAGCAACAGTAATTGATCCTATATGCAAGTTCTAAAGATTATTTTTTATTGTTGATGAAGAACTTTCAGTCACAAGGCCTTCCTTCATCTTCCACACCATCTTTGGAAGACTAGACTCAGCCTTCAATACTTCGGAAGTTTTGATGACTTTGGAAATTTTGGAGACTGGACCTTCGGAAGCTTTTGCATCCACTATAGCAGACTTCAGTACTTCGAAAGCATTCCTTTCTTCTGAGACCAAATTTTCTTCCAAAGGTAAGTTTTCTTCTTCATTTTGGAACTTTCGAAAGGAAGAGATTTTCCTTCCGAAGTTGTTTTCTTCTTCTTCTTCTCAGAAGTTTTCTTCTTGTTCATATGGATAGTACTTTAGGATTGTAGATGCAATCCTTGGCAAAGTGAGAAGTACTACCATACATGATGCATTCAGTTGGCATGCTTCTGAGAGTCTTCTTTTGAGTGGGAGGCTGAGCTTGATCACTTTCCATTTCCGTCACCATCTTTTCAGATGATGCAGCAAGCTTCTTAGGATAAGGCTTGCTCTTGGAACTGGATTGTTCAAGTTGTGTAGTAGTGGTGCACATTTTATCAGCCTTCTTCTCCTGATCAGGATGAGTTGGACATAAACTAGGACTCCTGGTACTAGAGTCCATAGTTGAGTCTTTAGTCTTTACCACTTCAAATCTAGTAGAAATGAAAACCTGTTTTTGCTTGGAGTTGAAGGTGTCCTTAATCTCTTGGGCTTTCTTGGACTTTCTTTTGGTTGCCCTAATCAAGTTCTTCCTTGCAGACTTGGTCATCCTTGGTTATTTCTTTTCTTTAGGAGAATAGTGTCTCTTCTCAGGTTCATCCTACACTATCTCTTCTTCATCTTCATCATCTTCTTGAATGGGATCCATGGAGGGCAGCTCATCTTAACAAGTTCCACACCTTGGAGGTCTTACAGATAACAATGTGTGTAAAAGAGCTATCTCACTTGAACCCAATCCTTGCCTATTCTGAAAAGAAAGTCTTTGCATGCATGGATATAGATATTTTGTTCTTGAAGGTTTCCTCTTCAAGAACACATTTTTCTGCCTTAGCTTTGCTGATCACAAGCTTAGCCTGCATTCAGTTAACTTGGTAATGAGATCTTATATTTGAGTCCTGTAGTTTGTGTGCTCATGCTTAATAGTTGAAATAGTTTTCTCTAAATCTTCTATTTTATGTTTATAATCATTTTCAGTTCTTTTGAAATCAACTTTTAAAATGTTTAAGGACTCAAGGTCAGATCTCACTTCCAAGTTATAGGACCTATACATGTTAACTTTATTAATGCATTGAGGAGTATAAAGATATTCCAATACCTTGGCTTCTTCATGATCAGCCATCAGTGCTTGGTTTGGAGAAGCATCTTCTACCTAAAGTTCTAGTCAATGCCTCCTTCTTTAATCGCAACAGCAGCATGTTGTTTTGGTTGGCTTGGCTTCTTAGTTCGTGGAGCTGTATCAGTGTAGTTTGGTCTAGATTGTGCTTGGCCACCATTTGTCCTTGGTGCCTTGCACTCTCTAGCAAAGTTTCCCATTTGTTTATAGTTGTAAGACTTCACTTTGCTTTTGTCTGGTCCGAACTTTCCACTAGCCACATTGTTGGGAAACTTTCTTTCTGTCCTCTTGTAGAACTTCTTGGCTCTGTGAGTGAGAAGAGCCATCTATTGGACTATCTCCATGTACTCTAGATCATCTGAATACATGTAGTCCACGTCTTTAATAGTGAAAAGAAAGTTACCATAACTTTCATCAGCAGACACGAAGGATTGTACAGAGCTTGTCTCTTGGAATGGGCGTTTTTGGATGTAGTTATCCCTTGGTGTCTCAGGGAAGGTGATGAAAGGACCCTTTTTGTGAGTTTTTAGGGAAGAATATGAGATGATGCTATGGTTCTATGCTATCCCTTTCAACCACATGAACGGCTGAACTCTGCTGATTGTTGGAAGAGCTGCTTGATGGATTTGGTAAGTTCATCTCCATTTGGTAACCACTAAGGATACTATACAGCTTTGTGCGAGTAAGAGTAGAGAGGTTCTTAGTTCTCTTGATGGCCACACAGTAGTGAGTCCATTGTCTGGGAAGAGAGAACATGAACTTCCTCACTATGTCCATATTCTCAAGTTTTACTCCAACATCCATTGGAGTATCCACAATCTCAACATACCTGAAGTATTGTTGAGTCATGGTTTCACCTATCTTGTAGGTGAAGTTTTCAAACTACTACTTTATTATGTCTTTCTTGTTCTCCTTGGCTTCCTCAGAGCCCTCATAAATGAGCTTCAATGCATCCCAGAGTTGCTTAGCAGTCTTGCACTTCTTGAAGCCTCTATAAATGGAGTTAGGAAGAGCAGTTTGAAGAGCATTCAAGACTTTCTAATCTACATTTATTTTCTTCTAGTATTCTTCAGAGTAGTCTGCCATTTCCTTTAGTATCATCCCACCTCTAGCAGTGGCTGAAGAGGTGCTTGGGATATGAGGTCCTTCAACAATAGATCTCCACATCCTACTGTCTTAAGACTTGATGAATCCTTCCATATGTTGGCACCAAGTATCAAAGTCATCAGGAGTGATCAGTGGAGACTTTGTCATAGTACCGATTTCCATATTAGCCTTAGAAAAAGATGCCATTTGAGTTGATAAGTGTTTTGTGAAACTAAAGTGATCTAAGATGGTGAGATCTTACAATCAAGATCCTGAAATGCTCTGATACCAATTGCAGGACCGTTGAAGGGTGGTCAATACAAGAGTTTCATAAGGTGGAGAGAGTTAGAACACTTAGCAGATCAAATAGGGAAACAGTTAGTGATGAAACAATGAACATAAGTAATAAAACAATAACAAGAACAATCAAATATGGTTTTCAAGAATGATGTATATTGCTCTCAAGTTCTTACAAGTGTTACAAAGCTTAATCAGAAGATACCAGTACTTGAGATACTTTATACTACATGCTACAGCCGGCCATACTTTAAAGGCCAGCTGGAAACACTAATCTAGACAACAAGATCAATGTAGAGTCAAAAGGCAGATTGCCTTTTGACTAATGACTATGACATGCCATAACTCACATCCTAATATGTTACAAAAAGGATAAAAGTATGTAGTTGGAAAGTTACAGACAAAAGACCTTAATCTACAATTGACAAAAGTATGGACTTTTCACCAAACCATGTTGGTTGGTGAGTCTTCAGAAGTGGCAGCAAAAAGTGATTCAACTATTATCAAAAGGTGATTTAGAGAAAGCATGTCTTATCTGTCTTCAGAAGAAGTCAGCCTTTGGCTTCGAAAGACTTTGTCTTTGAAGCTTTGGAAGACTTCATCTTTGGCTTTGGAAGATATGGTCATTTGGCTTCAGAAGATTTGATACTTAGCATAATTCACTGAGTTATATCAAATCTTCCGAAATAACTTCCTTGTACCTCACATGTGCATGTTGAGAGCTCTTTGGTTGATCTTTGGTTGCATCAGCCTTTAAGTGTATTCCTTACAGTGTGTGTACAAGGGAGTTAGTGTGCGAATGTGGATGTGTGTGTAAACTATGTGTGTGTTATGGAGTGTGTGTGAGTTAGTTTGGTATGTGTGTGTGTGTGTTCATATGTGCCCTGGTGTGTTTTAGGATATGTGTTATGTATCAATATTGTGTGTGTGCTTATATATATATATATATATATATATATATATATATATATATATATATATATTCACTGTGTGAGTGTAAGCATGTTGGTGTGTGCCTATATTTGTGGTGTGTGTATATATATATATATATATATATATATATATATATATATATATATATGTGTGCCAGTCAATGTATATATACATATATACGGGTATGTGGGTGTGTTAGTTTAATTATGTGTGGGTTGGAATGTATATGAGCTAATGATACTATATATATATACCTATAAATATATACATGACTACATATACCCACTTATCTATTTAAGTAACTAATTTGAATATATTACTTGTGTGTGTGTCGCTCGTCGAACCTGAACAGACCCGAATCTGAACGGATGTATCTATGTCCATTAGACGTATTTTTAAGATTTATTTACCTTTAATTATAGGTGTTTGATCGTTGGGTTGCTCTCATCATAAGAAGCCTTTTTGGTTTGCATTTTTTCCGAATCATTACAAGGTGAGTTTCACGGCTTCGTTTTCATTTCAAATGTTTCTAAAACCTAGGGGGAAAAGTATGCTCACCCTTTTATGTTGTTAACTCATTTAATCTTTAGGATTGTTGTGTTGTACTATTTTGTAATTTAATATCTGGTATATGAAACTGATTTTGTTTTAGCTTAGAATCACTTATCTATAGCTATTATAACATTTGATTTTATCAAATTCCATCAGCAACCCAAGAATTAAAAGTTTGTTTATTCAAGAACATGAAGTTTGACTTTTTCAAAGTCAAACTGTTTTGAAATCTCAAAATTCGGCCAAATTTTTGATTTAATCCAAATTTTATTCGTTTGTTCATCATTCAATCGTTCAAGAATCATTCAAACATCAATTTGTGTATTTTACAAAGAATACACAAAGTACACTTGGAATTCAAATTTTGACCAAGTGTTCTATCATCCACAGCTGATGCACTATTTTCACAGCCGATGCACTATTTCCATAGCCAATGCATTATTTTCACAGCCAATGCATTATTTCCACAGCCGATGCACTAATTCCACTGCTAATAAAACATACAATTTTTCTAAGTATTCACAGCTGATAAAGAAAAACATCCACAGCGGACGCTTAAGAACGTCCACAGCGGACGCTTAAGAAAGTCCACAGCAGACGCTTAAGAATCTCCACAGCGGATGTTGAATCATCAATTCCTCAGCGGATACACCCACTCATCCTCATCCACAACGGACATACATTTCGGTCCAAAGCAGACGACCAAACACAACATCTACAGTGGACATTCATCTGTCCACAGCGGATGTTTAAGTAACTTCACAGTGGACATTCATCTGTCCACAGCGGATGTTAAGTAACTTCACAGCGAACATTCATCTGTCCACAGCAGACGTGTAAGTAACTCCACAACGGATATTGAACAAACACCAGGTCCACAACAGACATTAAACATACACAGCGGACATGTAAACATCACAGCATTAAGAGTTGGTCTCGGAAGATTTTAGCCCACTAACCTTTCTCCAAGATTAAAGGAGTTTGGAATCTTTTCATTTGACAAACTTTTGAAGTTTGTTCTTGGAAGTTATAGTGTTCTTGGAAGCTTTACAGTTTGATCGACTTTTAAGGATTGTTCTTAGAAGAATTCATTGCTTTTGGAAGTTTTCAATCTTGACCAACTTATAAGTTGTTCTTGGAAGATTTGTCCAGGACCGGTTAAAGGATGGTCAATACAATCAGTTTCATAATCAGGAGAGTGTTAGAACACTTAACAGATCAAATAGGGAACTAGGAAGGATACTAAGAACACAAGTAAACAATGAGACAGAACTAAGAACAAGAACAGATTAATATGGTTTTCAAGAATGTTGTATATTGCTCTCAAGTTCTTTTAAAAGTGTTACAAAGCATGAAAAGAAAATACAAGAACCTGAGATACTTTATACTACATCCTACAACCGGCCATACTTTGAAGGCCAGCTAGAAACACTAATCTAGACAACATGATCAGTTTAAAGTCAAAAGGCATATTGCCTTTTGACAAGTGACTATGATATGCCATAGCTTATACAAAAAGGATAAAAGGTACAAAGTAGAAAGTTGCAGAATCTAAACCATAATCTACTGTTGCAAAAGCATGGACCTTTTCACCAACTAATAGAAGTTGGTGAGTCTTTAGAGATGCAGCGGAAAACGGGTCAGCTTTATACAAAAGTAGATCAGAGAAAGCATGTCTTCTCTATCTTCGAAAGAAATTAGTCTTCACTTCAATGGCCTTGGAAGACTTTGTCTTTGAAGCTTTGGACTTCATCTTTGCCTTCGGAAGATTTGGTCTTTGGCTTCGGAAGATTTTACACTTAGAATATTTTTTTGTGAGAAGTGTAAAACTTCCAAAGTAACTTCTACTCTGCATAATGTGCATGCAAGCTGGAAGCTCTTTGGTTGCTTTGGTTTCTTTGGTTGCATCATCCTTTCAAGTATTACCTTACAAACTCCCCCTAGGTTGATGCTACCAAAACAGAGAAGTATACTTAGATATTGACAATCCTTATCAGGATCAAGAAAATTCCTTTCTTCATCAATTGATTAGGATTCCTCAGACTCTCATAATACCTTCTCATGTCATAGAGATCATGCAGAGGAAGATCAAGCATGTCTTGCCAGCATTAGACATCTTGACCCCCTTGATCTCTGATGACATACCACCTGTCTGGATTAGTAGCAAAGGTCCAGGATAGGATGGGTCTTCTAGTTGCAAGAGGCTCTACTTGAGTTGGAGTTGGTTGAGCAGCCTCTTCTTGGACTACCTCCGGATGCTCTGACTCATCTTGAGGTGTAGAGGTGGATGCCTTGGACTTTTTCTTAGAAACACTCTTCATGACCATCCTTTTCCTCCTCTTTGAAGTCTTTAACTGAGAAGACTAGCCTTCAGCACTCGGTTGATTTGTTGCATCTTTCTCAGTTGGGTCCTCTTCCCTCACAAGTTCAGAAGGAGAGGGATTTGGACCCTGCTGTGGATTTAAAGATGAAGTTGGCTGACATGCAGCTCTAGGTTCAGGTTGTGTTGTCTCAGGGGTTTAAACTTTTACATCAACTTTAGGTGGAGCTTGACTTGGTGGAGAATGCAAGTCAACAAGCTCTCCCTTCTTAATCTTTTGCTTGATCACTCTAATATGCTCATCCATGGTGGATAGAGACATTGGACCAAGCCTCCTTCTGGAGAATCCATACAGCTTCAAGAAGCTCATCATCCTCTTCCTATCAGCAGACTTCTTTTGACTCTTTTGGATGATGGCTCTTGACTTTGCAGCTTCCTCCCTTATCTTTCTTTTAGTAGCCTTTTGTTCTTTGATAACTTGTTGCTCCAGCTGCTTTAGATACTCAAATTCAACATACTCATATGATAAAGGAAGAAGTGTATACACCTAATAGAGGCCTGTAGCAATCAGGTAGCTAATCATATTTTGTCTATCTACTTCTTTATCTACCTGAGGTTGTTCAGTTGCCACAGCCTCTTTCTCAAGGCTTTCTAGAACTGGGGAGAGGGTAGGATCATACTTGTAGAGCCTTTTCTGTCTCCTTTCTTCATTGATCTTTAGGAGAGATTCTGCATCCTCTGCCTCCTTCCTTTCCTTTAACAGCTCTGTGTCTGCCAGTTCATTGAGTTCCTCTAAGGGAAGAGAGATGAGTTCATCTATGTTGTAGTTCCTGGTCCCCAGGTAGTTTAATCTGGCTACCCTCAACTCATCATCCTGAGTATTTGGCCTGGGGCAGTCTTGATAGCAGCTTCCATGAAGCCTAGAGACCCTCTTGAACTCTCTCCCCTTAGCTTTCTCTTCCTCTCTCTCTCTCTCTTCCACCTCAATCTCCTCAAGAGTCTGTTTCTTTTTCCCTTTATCACTCACAGGCATTGATGAGTCAGGGTGGAGAGAGCTTTGGCCTTCATTGCTTGGTTCAGCAGTCAAGCTCTGGCCAGAGAAAGGTTGTGAAACACCTTCACCAGCTGGTGTCTCACTGAGGGTAATAGGAGCTGAAGAAGTTCCTGTCTCAAGGTTCACAGGTTCAACCACTGGGCCCTCAGCCAAAGCTTCACCTTCAAAGCTAATCTTAGGGTCCACCTCATATTCCAGTTGACCAATGATCTTACCTTCTAGCCTCTGTCTATATAATCTGGATCTCAGCTTGAACTCTTCAAGCACCCTTTCTTGAATCCTATCTGCTAAACTTGCAGCTTGCCAGTTTGACTTGGGTTGACAAGTGGAAGATCAATCAGATAGGTGCTCTCATAGAATCTTAGGTTGGAAAATTTGAAGATTTCCTGTTGACCCTGAGATCTAGAGATTACCAGAGCTCTTCTATCAGTGTCATACCTCCAACTCATGATTGGATTCTCAAAGTGATAAGATAGGGTAGGCATAGCTCTTGGAATACCCTCCTTAAACAAACTTTGTATGAGTGAGTCCACATCCATGTAGACTTGAGGAGGTTGCTAAGTATGGATAATTGCAAGTGAGGGTGGTGAATCCTCAAAGTCCATACTTTGTGAAGAACTCCCAGGTTCTGTGATTGCTTGGATTTTCTCCCCCTTTTTGTTAGCATCACCCTCTTGCATAGGTGAGCTAGGGGTTAGGTCTATCACATCCACGGGTTCTTGTGTTCCTGGTTGAGTCCTCCTTAAAGGTCTCCCAGCTAGTTTATCCTTGAGATCAGAAATCTCATGTTATTGATCATTGACCCTTCTTAACAGGGTTGTCACCTGAGATTCCAAGTGACTAACCTTTGAGACTAAATAGGTGCAGGTGTGAGTCAGCTTTTGCACCTTTAGTCTTATGTTCCCCTCATCTTCATCAGAAGAATCATGGGGGATGAGAGAATAGGACCAAGGTCTTCTTTCTCATCACCAGCACTTTGTTCTTGGCTGCTGGATTTCCCCTGCACCATGATAGCTTCAAGTGAAGTGTTAATGGGCTGGGTTGCTATGGTTAAGGTCTTAATGATGTAATCACTTGCTGAAGTGAGAGCCTCTTCCATATGGACCTCCTGAGCAGGTCCAGGGAGATCCACCTTAGTAGTAGGTGGATGATGTGGGCTAGACATGGGAGAAACATGAGTACTCATCTCTCCTTGAGTAGGGGAGGAGTAGAGAGACTCATGATAATCACTGAATCCCATGTCTTCATCATCATAGAATTCTAGGTTTGGAATGGGTTGGTTTAGATCAAGAGGCTGGGGATGGTAACTGGCCCCTGAAGGTTGTTCACTAGAGTTTTGAGACTCTGTGTGGAGGCTTAAGGCTTGGGGGTTGTGAGCTTATCAGGCTGAGCATGAGGAACCTCAGCACTGATCATTGGTAAGATGGGAGTGGTTTGCTCCTTAAGAGAAGTAGGAGATCCAGTGTCCACATCCTTCTGTATGGGTGGTGATATAGGAGCCTGCACAAACTGAGTAGCATGTGCAGGGGTTTGTTTCGATTTTCTTTGGTAGGTGATGGTTATTTGTGGCTGTATAGGTGGTTGAGAAGTAGAAGGTATGGGTTCAACACTAGCTGGTGCTGCTAGGTTGTCACCTTGAGCAATGAGCTCTAACATTTGTGGGACAAAGGCTGTTTCTGCCCCTAAGAAGCCAACAGTTGGCTTCCTCATAGTCTTGAAGATGCCGGGCTTCATCTGTCCCAATTTTAGAACATTACATGTTCCTCTCAACTGTGAGCCCAATTTACAGTTGAAAATGTGCTGGACATATCTAGGGAACATGTAATATTCTAAGGAGTCCAAGTTTGCAAGTAAACTAGTGTACAAATTGTGAATACCTGAACTTGACTCCCTGAACCATCCCATGGACTATATAGTAAAGGTCCTCTGGAACTTGGTCCCATCCTCCATGCTTGTTAGATAGACTGTGGACGACAGTATGGAGGAGGTATTTCCATTGAGAGGAAACCTTCCCTTTCCTGAAGGTCTTGACAGAGAAATCCCTTTCATAGCCCATCTGACCAAAAGAATGCTTAACAGCAGACTTGGGGAAGGACAAATCACCTTCTACATCATCCAGCTTTATATGTGTATTTATGGATGCTGGAGTGATGAAGATTGTCCTCCCCTGCACTATGGCAAACAGTGCCTTCTCCCTATCCATGGTGACCTCTTGACAGGTCCTCCAGAATTCCAATAGTTGATCCTTATAGAGTGGAGGATCGATGGTGAGGGAGGTGAAGTAGTTTGATAGAGTGAGAAAGAGGCAAACCTCTAAGAAACTAGGATCTCTCTCAGAGTTTAACAGAGCAACCTGATTATGTTGCCTGTGAAGTTGCATGAAGAAATCAGGTTGGTTTCTGCGATTAAGGTTGGCCATTCTGAGGTAGCTTTGTTGTGAAGGAAGATAAAAACAAGGGTGAGTTTAGGTTAAAGAATTTTCAGATGAAGAAGATAGTGAAAGAGGGGAAACCGTTGAGATAATATATATGAAATGGATTTGAGAAAAAGTTATCTTCTATGGAGTGGTTATCAGCATCAAGAAATTCTCGATCACTGTCACCACCTCCATTTCCTCCTACATTTGAAGTTCCTTCACCTGAGTTTTGAGTCTCTAAGCTGGAATTTGTAGGCGCCTTAGATGTATCAGCTGAATTTGTCATGTTTGTGCTGATAGGATCTTCACTTGCAGGATTAGTTACCACTGGAGCTGAGGTAGTATGCTTGCTTGGTCTTCTCAGCTCAAATCTTGGGTTAGGATCTCCTGTTGATAAGTTACCTGTAGATCTTGAAACATTCTCACAAGATTTGTTAAAACAGTTGGTAACTAAATCAAGATCAAACAACCAATCAGGACCAGAACCTTTCACACTAGGAGTGTGCTCATTGAAAGTCATTTTGGCTAACTCCTCAACTACTCTAGTTCTGAGATTGTATACTCTATAAGCCTTAGCTAGGGAAGAGTATCCAATAAAGTGTCCATCATCTGATTTCTCAGCAAATTTGGCTATTTGATCGTTGGTAGTCAAGATGGTGCAAGGACATCCAAATGACCTGAGGAAACCAATAAACGGTCTCCTTTTGTGCCACAGCTTATAAGGAATCTTACCATGAGTCTTAACCATTAAAAATATTCTGCACATAGCCGGCTGTGTTGATTGCCTCTGCCTAGAAGGTGATGGGCAGTTTACAGTCAGAAAACATGGTTCTTGCAGCCTCAATAAGGTGCTGTTTGTTTTTTTGCAGGAAAATGTCTGCAGTCTGCGGACCACATCTGCAGACATCTGCAGCAGAAGAGGTGGACCAAACCTCTGCAGTCTATAAGAAGAAGTCTGTTTGTTTTTAACGTCTGCAGACTGACAAAATAAACCTAAACATAATCCATTGTGACAAATCAAACAAACCTAAACATTATCCAACGTAAACATAATCCGTTGTGACAAATTAAACAAACCTAAACAAAATCAAACATAAACAAACCTAAACATTATCAAACCTAAACATAATCCATTATGACAAATCAAACAAACCTAAACATTATCAAACCAAAACATAATCCATTGTGACAAATCAAACAAACCTAAACATTATCAGGTACATGAGTGAACATCAAACTTTCATTTCACAAGAAACAAGTATTGAATCAAACCTTTTAACTAGGCTACTAATAAAAAGCTAAGACAGACAATAAAAAGCTTACAACATCAACTTTTAACGGTCCATTTGGTCTGAATGTCTCAAAACCTTCACCATATTTAGCTCCAATCGCCTAAAAACGTAATTCGTACAAACCCCATCATCAAAATAAAAACCCATAATCCCCAATTCCATAATTAGATAAAATTACCCAAAAAGATGAAAAATTTTCCATAGGGTTACATACTGGATTTGAAAAAAAAGTTACCTCTTCCATAAAAATCTTGGTAGTGAGCTGAAATCCATCAAGAGGCCCAATTTCTTCAAACCCATAACAGCTCCTAATCACGTTCTTACGATTAAGGTGTCGCTTAACGAAGGTCGAAGGCTGTGAGCTCTACGAAACACAAGAATCATCAGCAATCAGAAGCGATGGGGGCGGTGAAGGTGGAGGAGGCTAGCGGTGGTGAGCAGCGGTGGTGGAGGAAGCTCTTCGATGGTGATGGTGAGCGGGAAGAGAAACGAGAATGGAGAGGTTGGAGGTGACTTTTTTATGGTTTTTTTATTTATGAAGAGGTTGGAAGATGTTAGAAGAGGTGGGGTTGGGTCTTCTCCAAGAAGAGGAAGGGAAGATATTTTTTAATAAAATGTCTTCTGAAAAACAAACAGTCTGTAGCCTTATATGTCTGCCCGTCCTCTTCTTGGTGCAGACAAAAGAGCCTAAGAAGCTCTTTTCTGAAAAAACAAACACCACCTAAGTGTCATGTTTCTCCTCTCAGCAACACCATTTTGCTGAGGAGTCTTGGGAGCACTATATTGTCTTGTAATACCTTTTTTATCATAAAATATGTCAAGGATTTGGTTCTTAAATTTTGTTCCTTGATCACATCTTATGGTTTTGACCTTGTGATCACATTAATTCTCAAATATTAGAATGAAGTTCTTTAAGATCTCAGGAGTCTTATCCTTAGTTCTAAGGAAAAAAACCCAAGTAAATCTTGTGAAGTCATCTGTGATCACCAAACATTATAAGTTCCTTCCTAGACTCATTACACTGGTGGGGCCAAAGAGATCCATATGTAATAAGTGTAGGGTAGTAGTGATAGAGTTTCTTTCCTTTGGCTTGTGAGACACTTTGTGTTGCTTCCCTTTCAGGCATGCTACACAGTGGTCATCACTTGTAAACTCTTTCTTTGGTATTCCAGTTACCAAATAATTCTTAATTAGTTTATTCATGTTTTTAAAGTTTACATGGCACATTTTTTTATGCCAGAGGAATGACTCATTACTATTTGCTTTAGATTCAAAGCAAGAAACTTCTCTTGAGGGAGATGTTTCCTGCTGGTCCATCTTGTACATATTCCTTTTCCTGGGGGCTCTGAGCAGGACATGCTCTTGAGGAATGACCACCCCGAGCTTAAGAACAATGCACCCATGCTCAGTGAAGAGCATGTTGTGTCTTTGATTATAAAATTAGGATACAGTCAGTAGATTGTACCCAAGCTCTTTAACAAAGTTTACCTTTTCAATGCTGAGCTTACCATTTATGACTCTACCCCTTCCAGTAATATAACCTCCAGCATCTCCTCTAAAAGCAACTGGCCCTCCATCAATGTTCTCAAAATTTTAAAGTAGAGAACCATTGCCTGTCATGTGCCTAGAACAACCACTATCAATGATCCATACATTCCACTTGGTCTTTAGTTGTTCCTGCGCAAGAAAGAGATGTTTAGTTACATTTGGAAACCCAAGCCTCATTGGTCTTGGGCTTATCAAAGTGATTTGAAGACAATGTAATAGTAATTTGTCCTATGTTCAAGCTTTGAGGATCATCAGATGTTGTTAATGTAGAACTTTCAGTCACTTGGTCTTCCTTCATCTTCCACACCATCTTTGGAAGATTAGACTTGACCTTCAATACTTCGAAAGTTTTGACAACTTTAGAAGTTTTAGAGACTGGGCCTTCGGAAGATCTTGTTTTCGCTGCAGCAAGCTTCAGTACTTCGGAAGCATTCCTTTCTTTCGAGACCAACTTTTCTTCCAAAGGCAAGTTTTCACTTGTCTTCTTCACTTTGGAGCTTCCGAAAGGAAAAGATTTTCCTTCAGAAGCTAGCTTTTCTTTCTTCTCCTCACAAGTTTTCTTTTTGATCATGTGAACAGTACTTTTAGGATTGTAGATGCAATCCTTAGCAAGATGGGAGGTACTACCATACATGATGCAATCTATTTGCTTCCTTTTGAGAGCCTTCTTTTGAGAGAAAGACTAAACTTGATCACTTTCCACCTCCATCTTCATCTTCATAGATGATGCAGCAAGCTTCTAAGGGTGAGGCTTGCTTTTGGAACTAGATGGTTCAGGTTGTGTAGCAGTGGTACACAGCTGATCAGCCTTCTTCTCTTTGCTGGAATGAGTTGGACATGAACTAAAACTTCTGGTACTAGAGTTCATAGTTGAGTCTTCAGCCTTCATCACTTCAAATCCTGCAGAGATAGACACTTGTTTCTGCTTAGGGTTGAAAGTGGCATTGACTCTTGAGCCTTCTTTGATTTCCTCTTGGTTTTTTTGATCAAGTTCTTCTTCTTAGACTTGGTCATCCCAGATTCTTTTCTCTCCTCAGGATAATAGTGACCTTTCTTAGGATGATCTTCTTCGCTCTTCTCGGAATCATCCTTCACTATCTCCTCTTCATCCTCTTCATCAATAGTGTCTATGAGGGGAAGCTCATCTTCACAAGTTCCACACCTTGGAGATCTTACGGACAATAGATTGTGTGGATGAGCTATCTCAGTAGATCCCAGTCCCTACTTATTCTGATAACAAACTTTTGCATGTAATGATGAGGATATCATGTTCTTGAAGGTCTCTTCTTCAAGAACACATTTTTCTGCCCTGGCTTTGCTGATCACAAGCTCAGCCTGGCATTCAGTTAGCTTAGTGATGATATCTTTTATTTGAGTGTTGTAGTTGGTATGTTCATGCTTAAGAGTTGAAATGGTTTTCTCTAAATCTTCTATTTTAAGTTTGTAATCATTTTCAGCTCTTTTGAAATCAGCTTTAAATTGTTTAAGGACTCAAGATCAGACCTCATCTCTAAGTTGTAGGACCTATATCTATTAACTTTAGCAATACATTCAGGTATACAAAGATGTTCCAATACCTTGGCTTCTTCATGATTAGCCATCAGTGCTTGATTTGGAGATGCATCCTTAACCTGAAAGCTCCAGTCAAAGCCCCTTTCTTCAACAGCAACTGTAACTTGCTACTTGGGCTTCTCATTCTGGGGAGCTCCATCAGTATAGTTTGGTCTGGTTTGTGCTTGGCCACTACTTGTTCTTGGTGCCTTGCACTCTCTAGCTAAGTGTCCCATTTGGTTATAGTTGTAACACTTCACTTTTCTTATGTCCAACCCAACCTTTCCACTGGTTGCATTGCTAGGAAACTTCCTCCCTATCCTTTTATAGAACTTCTTGGCTCTATGAGTTAAAAGAGCCATCTGCTGGACTATTTCCATATACTTCAGATCATCTGGATGGATGCAGTCCAGGTCTTCAAGGGTAAAGAGAAGGTTTCCTGTGCTTTCATTAGCAGACATAAAGGATTGTGAAGAGCTTGTCTCTTGGAACGGGCTTCCTTGGATATAGCTCTCTCTTAGTGTCTCCGAGAAGGTGATGAAAGGACCCATTTGTGAGTTGTCAGGGTAGCAGATGAGATAATGTTGTGGTTCTCTACAATCCCTTTCAACCACACGAAGGGCTGAACTCTATTAATTGTTGGAGTTACTAGATGGATTTTGCATGTTCATCTCCATTTGGTAGCCACTAAGGATACCATACAACTCAGTGAGAGTAAGTGTCTTGAGGTTCTCAGGCCTTTTAATGACCACAAGATAGTACGTCCATTGTCTGGGAAGAGAGGACATGAACTTCCTCACAATGTCCCTGTTCTTAAGAGTTGCTCTAACATCCATTAGAGTATCCACAATCTCAACATACCTGAAGTATTGATGAGTCATGGTTTCATCTGCCTTAAAGGTGAAGTTCTCAAACTGCTGCTTTAAAAGATTTTTCTTGTTCTCTTTTTCGTCAGTGGACCCCTCATACATAAGCTTTAGTGCATCCCATAGTTGCTTAGCAGTCTTGCACTTCTTGAAGCCTCAATAGATGGAGTTTGGAATAGTAGTATGGAGAGCGGTCATGGCTTTCTGATATATATATATTTTTTTCCAGTCTTCTTTAGAGTAGTCAGCCACTTCCTTTGGTATCATACCACCACCAGCAGCAGCTGAAGAGGTGGATGGTACATGAGGTCCAAAGAAAACAGATCCCCATATCCTGGAGTCTTAAGACTTGATGAAGCCTTCCATTATTTGGCACCAAGTATCAAAATCATCAGGAGTGATCAGTAGAGACTTTGTCATGGTACCGGTTTCCATATCAGCCTTTGTGATTGCTGCCATTTGAGTTGTTAAGTGTTTTGTGAAACTGGAGGGATTTAAGATGGTGAGATCTTACAATCAAGAGCCTAAAAAGCTCTGATACCAATTGCAGGACCGGTTAAGGGATGGTCAATACAATCAGTCTCACAATGAGGAGAGTGTTAGAACACTTAACAGATCAAATAGGGAACCGGGTTTATGTGAAAGATACTAAGAACACAAGTAAACAATGAGACAGAACTAAGAACAAGAATAGATTAATATGGTTTTCAAGAATGCTGTGTATTGCTCTCAAGTTCTTTTACAAGTGTTACAAAGCATGAAAAGAAAATACAAGAACATGACAAGTTCTTTTACAAGTGTTACAAAGCATGAAAAGAAAATACAAGAACATGACATACTTTATACTACATCCTACAGCCGGCCATACTTTAAAGGCCAGCTGGAAACACTAATCTAGACAACAAGATCAATGTAAATTCAAAAGGCAGATTGTCTTTTGACAAGTGACTATGACATGCCATAGCTCACAACCTAATATATTACAAAAAGGATAAAAGGTATAAAGTAGAAAGTTACAGACTCTAAACCATAATCTACAATTGCAAAAGCATGGACCCTTTCACCAACTAATACAAGTTGGCGAGTCTTCAGAGTTGCAGCGGAAAGTGAGTCAGCTTTATACAAAAGTATATCAGAGAAAGCATGTCTTCTCTGTCTTCAGAAAAAATCAGTCTTCACTTCATTGGATTAGGAAGACTTTGTCTTTAAAGCTTCAAAAGACTTCATCTTTGGCTTCAGAAGATTTGGTCTTTGGCTTCGGAAGATTTTACACTTCGAATATTTTTCTATGAGAAGTGTAAAACTTCCAAAGTAAGTTCTACTCTGCATAATGTGCATGCAAGCTGGAAGCTCTTTGTTTGCTTTGGTATCTTTGGTTGCATCAATCTTTCAAGTATAACCTTACAATTTGAGAACTTCATTTTGACTTCCTGTTGATCAAGATATATATACTTCGGAAGAGTTGAGTTACTTTTAATCAAGTCACAAAATCATTTAATTTTAATTGGAAAGATCCAAATATCGTTACTTTTAAATTAAGCTAGATTAATCTTAATCCAGCTTAACTAAATTGTAATTGAACTGAGTTAACTCTTTAATTAGGCTGAACTAATTAAATTGAGTTTTGATGTTCTTTTGATTCAATTAAAATTTTAAAATTTGATTTTGATTGAAACACAAAAAACAATTATTAAATCATTTTTGTTTTTAAACAAAATGGAAAATTTAACATCATTCACTAACAATCGTGTTTCGAGAAACCAAGCTATCTTTCTTGCTGCAGGTAGAAAGAGGTTTCAAGAATTCAAACAACGCAAACCAAGCTGCAATCAACCAAACAACAGCAACAAATCAAACAATAGCAGCAACCAACCAAACAAAAGCAGCATATCAAACAATAGCTGCAACCAACCAACAACAGCAGCATATCAAACATTAGAAAATTCATTATCTGACAAAAAAAACATTCAGTTGTACATCAGTCATATTGAGAAAGAACTGATGCATTTACATTTGTGTGATCTTGCAAACTCAAACAACACATTGTCTAATGATTTGATCAAATGCAGATCAGAGATGGAACAATCTCAAAGAAATGATCAAGCACAAATCAAGACATTGAATCAATAAAATATCAGTTTAGCTCAAGAGATGAACCAGCTACAAGACAAAATGGTTCAACAAGAAATCAAACTTGAAGAGTTAACTGCTGAGCTTGCAAAAGCCACAAACATCAACAACACAAACATTCCTCCATTGCTTGAAATTCCTGAAGATAGAAAGATCAATCTATGCTCATTAGCATGCATAGATGAAGTACAAGCATATCGGAAATATTGGAACAATCTAGCATACATGATAAAGTAGGAAAGAGCTTCACATGCAGAGGAACTACAAACTTCTGCAAATCAAATCAGTTCACTAAAGAAAGAAGTTGATAAATTGCTTAAAGAAAATCACAAGCTGAATGCTCAAGCAACTGAACTCTCTGACACAAAGGCTGAAGTTGAAACCAAAATATAAGAAGCAAGTACAACCAAAACAATCCATAACTTATTAAGCGTCTAAATCAAGCAATCAATACAAAAAAGGCAACAAATGCAGAATTGAAGATACAACATAAAGCCTTTGAAGATAAAATCAATTCTCTACTGAAGGATGTAGACAAACTCCTTGGAGAAAGATTTAGTCTTCAAGCTCAAGTTACAAGCCTCACTGAGTCTCTAACAAAGACAAGAGCAGATCATGCATCAATAGAAGTTGAACTTGAGAATTTAAAGCTGACTGCTAGCAAGTTAGAAGAACTACTTGATGCACAAAGAGATCAGAAGAAGAGTGCTGGAATTACATACCATGTTGTTCCTCCTCCTTACAATGATAACTACACATAAATGCCTACTTCATTGACAAGTCCAGTCAAAGAAGATTCAAATATGCATGTTCATCCACCATCCACTATCATTCAAATCACTTCTCCTAAAATAGCATCAAAGTTGTACCTCAAACCAGAATCATCATAGAATGAAACCTTTCATCCCTGTGATGGTCAAGATGGAGATCTTGCAAGTGCTGACAATGATGAAGAAACCAACCAACTAAAAAAAGAACACTGACATATACTAATCATGTCATTAAAGAAATCAATCCAAAACAAACACAACCATAGAAATCCAAAGCAGCAAAGCCTGACAACAAACAAAAGGCTATGGCTCTCTATGAGAAATTCAAACCAGCTGGATTTCTTGAACCAAAATTATCAAAAGCCAAATTGAAGGCAAAGATTAAGATGGAGTTACAGAACAAGCGGAAGCATGAGGTACAAGAAATCAAAGATTAGTTCAAGAGGAAGAAAACCAGATCTAAAAGAAAGAAGAAAAGACAAACCAAGTCTTCTACAGCTGATCCAAAGCAACCATCAACCTCAAAAGCTACATTAGAAACTCCAAAACAACAACCAATTCTCTACGAGACATGCAATTCAGATTCACACAGCACGTCTGAGTGTAAAAAAACAAAGAGTGATACATATATATATATGTCCTCACAAGAGAAAGCAACAAAAACAATCAAGACAAAAGGCTGTGAAGTTCCAATCAAATCCAACTTCATCGTCCAAGTCTAAGGGAAGAAGATCCAGACATACTCTTTACTGCTTAAATTATGACATGAAGAATCATACCATTTCAGGGTGTTCATACAAAAACTCTCCAATATCACAACACATAAGAGGTCAAAGATCTTATCATCCATCAGAGTCGTACTCACCAAGATCAAAGCATGAGTACTACAACAGACATCATATCTACTCTTCTCTTCGATCATATTGGCATGGTTAAGATTTTAAACATTATGATATTCATGATTATTAAGCAGCAAGACATTATCCTAGGTCATACACATAACATAAGTATGACAGATATAGGAATAATGATTGGTATAGTGGCTATCATAGAAGATCACATCCATCAAATTATTATAATCATGATTATAATTCTTATGATGAATATGATCACATGCCCAGAAGAAACAAACATAATCAAGGACAAAGATCCTTTGCTACACCTCCACAAAAAATTCAAAAGCAAAATAGATTTTCTAAACCAACCAAAGGATTTTCAAAAGCCAAACAAACTCCTTTTGTTAAACAAACTAAAGTTGAGTCAGTTGGTTTAAAATCAAAACAATATTGGAGAAAGAAAACAACTTTAGGAGGTGAATCTGATATATCATCAGATAAAGTAAAATCATACACATACCAGCAAGTCATATATAAAGATGCTAATGGACAGCTCAGGACAGTAATGGCCTGGGTTAAATTATCTAACTGATTTGCTAGTTTGATAGGGACAGTTATGGAAGCCTGACAACCCAAGAAAAGTTAGAAGTGGTTGATCCCTTCCCATGAGAGGAACATTCTTCCTGGTCATGATGTTTATGATGCAACTGAGCCAAATGGAGCAGAAATTAACCTTGATCCAATGCAGGACATCAATCGTTCTTAGAAACTATGATGGCAATGCAAGAAACAACCAATGTTTCATTCATCTGCTTCATCTGAGTATATTGCTACATGGACTAACTGTTGATGATCTCTATTGCATTGATAACACATATGCCATTTCTTTATTTTCTCAAAACCAAAAATTCTAAAAATCAGAAAATCAAGAGAAGTCCAAAAATATTACTATTATGTAATTATTTTTGAATATTCCTACATTACATGAGAAATGATAGTACACTCATCTACTATCTTCTGCATCTACTTTTTAGATCAATAAAGACTAACAAGGCTCTGTTTGATATGTCAGGAGGCTCAATTTGGATTCAAAATAAGCATATTTGTGATGAACTAAATCAATATGCATTGTGAACCAAAACCATCTTAGGATATTGGTAAGCAATGACTTTTCCAAGTGTGTGCTTGTGTGGTTACCTAAACACACCATGCGAAAATGGTTTATAAATTTCTCATTGATAAAAGCATCTATTTCTCCTTTGTTGTATGTAAATACAGACCTGGAGTAAACATAAGGACAAATTCTGCTGTACTAAGCACAGACCTAGTTGACCTTGCACTAAAAGTGCTGATGCATGCCAAAAAGGAAAAGAAAAGAATCCTAATGTGGATCAAAGCTAAAAGAATCCCAATGAGGATCAACTTCCAAAGTGAAGTGTAAAAGAATCTCAACGTGAATCAAATCCAAAAAAAATCCCAAAGTGGATCATATCATGAGAATTTATACTCTAAGTAGCCTGGTTCAAGTTGTGATAAAGTGACACCTTGCATTTCATGAGAAGGGTTATTCTTCCATACTTCTGAGTGTGGGGTACTCAATTAGCATATCTAATCAAACCTAAACAAGATAAATATCACAAAGTGTTGAAAATAGATCCTTACATGAGTATAAGTGGACAAACATACTTACAATCAACTTTGTTCTTTGTCTATGACTATTCTAATTTTAAATTCTTAGATGTGGAGGATTTTGGATTAGTATGATCTTGTTACTGTTGAAGGATTCTTGCTTGTAAATATCATAATTTTGAAAAATCTCAAATTCCAAAAAGATTTGTCTTTTTTAGTATTTTTCTTAGTGTTGGCTGATTTACATGTGTTATTGATTTAGGAGTCAAACTTCAATGCAATACCTCTATTGAGAGGATTTAGACTTTTGCAGGTGATGAATTGCATAATATGTCTGAGTCTCTTATTAAGTTCAAGATGTCAAGTGAACACTCCTGCTTCCTTCAAAGATCTCCTGCCAGTTGCTGAGAACTAATAATCCTTCTCATGGTGTCTCATACACAAAAGTTCCTCACCCTCTAAAGCTTTTGTTGAGGAAGAGTAATGTCAAGTCTGAAGAATGTCTGATGCTTCTCCTTCACTTTTGAAGTTAAGATAAAGCTGCTGATATTGCTACTTGTGCAATCCACAGTGTATGCAAATAGGTGTATTTTCAAGTCTTCAAAATAAAGTCTTTTTCTTAATGCCTTTTTTCTGAAGCTTCTAAGAAGATGTTACCAAAAAGGGGGAGAAGACTGCACTTCAAGACTGCACATCAATCAACATCCAAAGTTTTGATAATCATGAGGTTTGGCAGCATCATCTTAAGGGGAGTATTGTTAGACTATTTAAAGATGATACTTACCAAAACCTAAGTGCCAAATCTCACGATGATTACTAAAACCGACACGGTGAAGCTATGCTGAAAATATGATCAAAACGAAGAAAATTGACCAAAGTCAAACTTGGTCAACCGTGGTCAAAGTCAACCATCAACATCAGCAGTCGTCCCGAATGACATCAGCACCCAACAGTCACGCATCAGCAACAGAGAATTTAGCAGACTTAGAAGAATATTTGTGTAATCATTAGGGCTTAAATGTAATTTTGTTTATTTATGTAAAGAGTATAAACATACTAAGTATAGTCATTTATACTCTAAGCACTAACAATAACAAACAATAGAGAATTAGTCTAGTAACAGAAACAATTAGGTTGAGTGTGTGTGAGAGAGAATTTTCTTACAAAACTCCCTTCGTAATCTCCTAGCATCCATAATCATCCATATGAATGAATGAAATATTTATGAAAATGTGTTCTTGATTGTTCATCATTCATTCATCATCATACATTAATTCTTGCAACAGATCTTCACTTGAAATCATCAACAGGTCTGTGAGATTCCGCATCACAGATCTGATAAATGGCAACAATACGATTGCAGTATTCGATCCTACGATTATCGAATTTTCACACATGTTAACATGTGATATTGGTTGCTTATAACTATATGCACTTATGTCCTACAAACTATTACACAGCATCAAATTTTGTTTATGATTTAAACCTTCAAACTCACCAACAATATGCTGACCTTTTTGAGCATATCTTTTCAGGTAACAATCATCGAGGATAGCTAGAGATGCCGCCTTAGTGGTGACCTTAAGAAATGCGTTTTTAGACTTACTTTAGTGTTTCTAACGATTATGTTTTATTTGGGGTTATCGTTGTTGACTATGTTTACGTTTACTTGTTTCCGGGTTGTAAGATTCAAATTTCATTTTGCTTGTTTGACTATGTTTGTCATGGAATTGACTACTGCGACACAAGTCTTCGTTTGTGTCGGGTGATGTCATGACACAATGGTTTTTCATCATTTAATGCATCTCTATTAACTATAACATATTATGACGATCCCGTCCGTTACATCCTCATGTTTTCACTATAAACGGGGATAAGACAGATGGGCCAAATCCCATTTGGGTGTTTATATACGTGGGCCAAAGCCCAATGTTATTAGGGTCATTTCATGGGCTCCCCAAACAAGGCTTGGTGTTATTATGTGGCCCAATTTAGGTTTCTTAACAAAGTTCTAGGCCTAAAAATCGGGGTTGTTAAATCTTGGGATATCAAAATCCATGTAAACTTACACATCCTATGTTAATAATTCTATTATTTATTTATTTATTTGATATGCATGGTTTCATTTAAAACATTCTCTTAACTTTAGTGATGAGTTACAAATTCAAAACGTTGTGCATTAAGTACTAGAGATAAATTATTCGGTTTAATCAATAGTTAATCCACAAGTAGTGGAAGAGTGAAACGAAGTTTTATATGTATCATAATCTTCAGCAATCAAAAATTGTATATCAAAGATTGATAACAAGCTAGATATAATTCTTTTATCTTTTCGAAGGTGTGCATATTGACACATAAATGGTTAAATGAAGGCAATCTTAGTGGAAGAGTTCACAAAAATATGGATTTAATTTATATGATGCAATAAGTGTACACAAATTCATAGGGAGTTGAATCATAACTTTCAGAACTAAAGATGGATGAAAATTGATAGAGAATATATTCACCAAGAGGTTAACCAAAATCCTGAAGGTTAAAAAGATTGGTGAAAGCATCATTGTTTACAAAGATATTTGTGTTAAAATTGGTTCATTTGTTCTATATGTTTATGTTGAGATCATAGCATTTTCTTGGACACATCATAAATGAAAAAGCATACACGTGGACCTATAAAAATAAAGGAGAACTATGAGGCACCAAAACTTTAACGAAAGTACGTCAGTTTTTTGGTTTGGCTGGCTACTATCGACGTATCATCAAGAATTTCTCAAAGATAGCTCACCATTAACCACGTAAACCCAGAAAGACAAGAAAGACAGGAGGTTTGATTGGGGTGAAAACAAGAAACAACTTTTCAATTACTAAAACAGAAGTTGTGTAGTGCACTGATCCTATCCCTTCCAGAGGGACCCGATAACTTATGTGGTGTACTGCAATGTATCACACCAAGGTCTTCATTGTGTATTGATGCAAAAATATAAAGTCATAGCTTAAGCATATCGATAATTAAAAGTGCACCACAAAAACTACACAACACACGAATTAAGTTGGGGGTTGTGGTATTTGCACTTAAAATTTGAAAGGTGTTACCTTTATGGTACAAAATACACTATTTTTACCAATAATAAGAGTGTCCAGCATATCTTCAATCAAAAGGATTGAACATAAGACAATATGAATAGGTTGAGTTGTAAAATGACTATGATTGTGATATTAAATACCAATCCAGAAAGACATATGTTATGGCTGATGCTTTGAGTCAAAAAGAAAACGTTAAAACCCTATGTGTTCGAACATTGGGAATGAACAATTAAATAAGTTTCACAATTCAAATCTAAAATGCATAAACGGAAGCACTCGAGGAAGAAAATGTAGCAAACAAAGCTCTATCTGGTATGATTAATCAATTAGAACCCAACTCTAATAAGACACTCAACTTCATGAATAGAATTTGTTTGCCGACTACCGGTAACTTGCAGGAGTTAGTAAATACTTAACTTATTCCAAGGTTAAGGCTGAAGACCAAAAACTGTTACGTTTATTATAAAAACTCGAGATACAACAATGGAAATGAGAACAAATTTCCATGGATGTTATCACAAAATTACCTAAAACATCGAGTAGGTATAATACCATTTGAGTAATTTAAAGATTGTTAAAATCAGCGTATTTCCTTCTATCAAGGAGATTGACAATATGAAAAGCTTGTATGAACCTACATCAAGGAAATTGCGTCAAGGCATGGAGTGCTAGTTTCCATTATCTTTGAATGGGATGGAAGTTTCATATCAAAAGTTTGGCAATCATTGTAAAAAGCTTTAGGCACACATCTAGATATGAGCATGTGACATCCGTCACTGACAGATCCGTCAATTAACGTTAAGCTCGTTAACTATTATCGTGTATTTATTATCTTTGCGCAATGAATTCGTTTCCAAACCGAACCTTGATCTTATCGTCGCACGCACTAACCCTAACCTTATAATATCGTGATTAAACTAATTAAATACAAATATTTTGTTAATCACTATTCATATAATTATGAGTAATATTCTTACTATTAACATTATAATTGCCATTATTATTACTAAGATTAACATTATTCTTATTATTATTATTATATTATTATTATTATTATTATTATCATCATCATCATTATTAAGTTCAGGGTCTCATTTGCAATTTAACTAAACTCGGGGGATTAATTAATTGAAAGTCCGGAGTGCAAAGCGTAAATATGAAAAATCATAAAAATCAAACCCAACCCGTCAAACCCCCCCCCCCCCCCCCCCCCCCGTTAACCCTACTGCGGTCTATTTCCTTCGCCATTGCACGCGATTTTCCGGCCGATGACCTCGCTCCCCTACCGAGCTCCCTTGTCGTGATCGAATAACCATTGTCAAGCTATCTTTATCCATCGCCATCCCTTTACGACGCATATCGCAGGGACGTGTCCGGTTTTTGTCCCAGTTTATTTCGTCTCGTTGCGTTCGGTCTCGTCTTCTCAATTCTGGTTGTATCGGTTGTTTACGGTGGTTGTGCGGCGGTGTACGGTGGTGTTCTGGTGGTGTTTATCGTGATTGCACCTGTGTGCGTGAGTTTGTGTGTGTTGTGTATGTGTGTTTTTTTATGTGTATTGCGTGTGTACGTGACCTATGTCCTTGAGTTTGTGTGTGTGTTGAGTGTGTTATCATGAGAGTGTGTCTATGATGTGTGTATATATAATGTATGCTGCGATTTTGTGTGTGTGTGGTTGCAATGTGTGTATGTGTGGCTGCGATTTATGTGTCGGTGTCAGCGTTAGTTATCGACGTGTGTACGTGTGTGTATATATATATATTGTGTGTGTGACGTGTGAGTTTGTGTGTGCGTATGGCCGTTGTGTTTGTAGTTGTGTGTTATGTGTATGATGTGTACGTATGTGCAGTGTGGGTGTGTATGCAAGAAAAATAAAATTTTTTGTGTGAATGGATGTGTGTGTATGCATATAAATGTGGTGTGTGTGTGCAAATGATATTGTTGATGTTTGAATGTGTATGTGTTTGATGGTGTGTGTTTAGGTGTGGGTTTCAATGTGTGTTCATGATATTGTATGTATGATCGAGTGTGTATTAGGTGTGTGTTGTGTGGGAGTTAATTGTGTTTGATTACTGTGTGTGCTTGATGTATTGTGCGCGTGTATGGTTATACATTATTGGGTGCGTCCAAATGATACATATAAATATGTATATTTAGGCGATGATAGGAGTAAAAGAAATATATATTGTCGTGTCGTAAATTAAATATGATGCGTATTAATTATATGAGTAATCGAATTATTAATTATATAAATATAAGCATATATTTTCGTTACGAGCCGAACGATAAACCCGACCTCCCCGAAACCGACCCGAAACTGACCGAATGTAACTATTCTCTTTAGACGAGTTTTAAGATTTTATTACAACTAATTATAGGTGTTAGGATCGTCGTTTGCTCTTATCCGTTGAAGTTTGTAAGAACCCGTTCCCGAGAACCCCACAGTTGGTCAATCACAACCTCATTTATATCAAAACATATTAAGATTTATTTAATAAAATATTATAGCAGAATAATTCATCAAAAACCATTTCATGCTTTAATAAACACATTTCCCAAGTAATACATCGTTATTTAAAAGATTACAAAATATCAATTAGTTGTATTACAAAACAACATCATTATTATTGCATGAGATGGATGCCAGTCTTGCTCGCCAAGTAGCTTCACCCTCGTGTCATCCTCAGCAACAAGTTACCTGCCAACTGAAAATGCATGAAAAGTCAGCGTCGCTGAGTGAGTTCTAGTTTTATATAATAAAATACTTTACCTTTAGTAAAAATCTTTTCATTTGTAATCACACAACATACGTACAACTTGATAATATCATTATTATCTTTCGACATTCTTTTCATTCATTTCGTACTTTAATCTAGACCCATGTCATATGCTATACCCCAAACATTGTGCACGAAGCTGGTACTGGGCCGAAGTCTATGAATAGACCCCTAACATTGTGCACGAAGCTGACTCCAGTACCGAGGCAAGCAACAAGGGTCCCGTTTGGTACATATTGGTCAATCACAAGGATTGACCCCTGTGCGCATACTCATGGGTTAGCTAAACCGCACACAGTTGAGCTAACAACCCCTCGATGAGTTGTGAACCTCCTTGCTTGCAAGACTTTACATTCTTTCATTAGGTTCCACTTCGTTAATAATGTCTTTCACTTTCATTATATAATACTTTACGTACAAGAGCATTAACACACCACGTAAAGTCACGTAATAATATGTATAAGGAACATAAATAACAGGCCACAACATGCATAACATGAACAAACAAAACCCACCATAACATTCCCAGAGTTTAATATAAATTTCCATTTTTCCCAAAATTTAAGAAAAATTCTAAGACAACTTAGGTGCATGAGCACTATGTAGGCGCATGGGGACTATGCAGGCACATGAACAGTTGGGCGCATGGGAACACTTGGGCGCATGGGGAAAAACTTAGGCTCATGGGAAAAACTTAGGAGCATGGGTACTATGTAGACGCATGAGCACTATGCAGGCGCATGAGTACTTGGGCGCATGGGAAACTTAGGTGGATGAGCAACACTTAGGCGTATGGGAAGTTTGGGCGCATGGGCACTATACCAGTTCTAACTTATGAAAATTTCAGTCCCGATCATCATCCTAACATATTCCTAACCCAAATCTAGCATACTAAGCTCATAAAACAAGCATACAACCACATAATCGATCAAAACATTCATAAACACACATACCCACATAAACAGGGGAAACATATACGGTTAACATACTGAAACTTTCAAAAATAATAGTTTACATGCATTTCAGCCCCAAAACATGTTTAAAACAAAAAAAAACCGGGGTTCTAGAACTCACCTACAGCAGCCTTCGAGTAAAACTCCTCCAAACTCGAGAGCACTTGGAGTTCAAACACCTTCTAGACGATCTTCTTCTTCGTCTCTCTTGAAAACTGATGAACCCTGATTTTCTTCTTTTTCTGCTATCGAAGGCAGTTGGTGAGCAGAGGGAGTGGGCGGCCATGCCCACTTTTAAACATAATAATATTAAAGTTTGCCTCTTGCACAACTTTAACCCCTCAACTTGGGTTATTTCACCTTTCTTGCTTTATACTTCTCTTTTCTTTTCTTTTTCTCTTCTTTTCTTCTTTTTAAAATATTCGGTGTTACAAGTCCATCCCCCTTATATAGGTTTCATCCCTGAAACCTGTCACTCCTCGAACAATTATGGATAATGTTGTCTTATTTCTTCCTCCGTCCCCCAAGTTGACTCAGATCCCTTCCTGTGCCTCCATTGTACTCTCACCAGTGGAACCACTTTGTTTCACAGCCTCTTTTCTTTTCTGTCAATGATTGCCACCGGTTGCTCCACATAATTGAGTCGTTCATCCACCTCAATATCCTCCAGTGGCATAATCATATCCTCGTCAGCTAAGCACTTTCTCAGATGAGATACATGGAATGTCGGATGAATTCCACTTAACTCATCGGGTAGCTCCAACCTATAGGCCACCTCTCCTACTCAAGCAATGATTCGAAAGGTCCTATATACCTTGGGCTCAGCTTACCCCGCTTTCTGCATCGAATGATCCCCTTCAAAGGTGAAACCTTCAGCATAACTCTATCACCCACCTTGAATTCAATCGGTCTACGCCTCTTGTCAGCATACGACTTTTGCCTATCTTTTGCCACCTTCATAAAGGCCTTGATCTTCTCCAACTTTTCAGTCATAGCTTCGATCACTTCAATGCTCCCTAACTCCTTCTGTCCGATGTCACCCCAACATACTGGCGTTCTATACTTCCTACTTTATAGCATCTCATATGGTGGCATACCAATGCTGGCATGATAACTGTTGTTGTATGAGAATTCAACTAAAAGTAAGTGTTCATCCTAATTTCCTCCAAAATCGATCACGCATGCCCGTAGCATATCTTTAAGTGTCTGTATGGTTATCTCTGACTGACCATCCATCTGAGGATGATAAGTCGTACTGATGTGCAACCTCGTCCCCATTGTGTAATGAAATCTCTTCCAAAACTTGAATGTAAACTGAGTGTCACGGTCAGACACGATAGAAAATGGTACACCATGACACATCACAATCTCCTTAATGAACAGATCCGCCAACCTCTTAGATGAATACGTCTCATGGATTGGCAAGAAATGAGCATTCTTCATCAGACGGTCTACTATCACCCATATGGCATCATACCCTCTTGCCATACACGGTAACTTCGTAATGAAGTCCATGGTGATATGCTCCCATTTCCACTCGGGTATATCCAAAGATTAGATCTTCCCGTATGGCTTCTGATGCTCAGCCTTCACTTGCAAGCAAGTAAGGCACTTACTCACATACTCCGCTACATCGCGTTTCATACCCGGCCACCAGTAATCTTTCTTCATATCATGATACATCTTTGTAGCACAGGGATGAATAGAGTATTGAGTCTTATGAGCTTCATCCACGATTTTCCCCCATAGGTCTCCATAACGAGGGATCCACATCCGCCCGAAGCGGGTTCTAACTCCGAGAGTGTTCTCACCTAACTCTGAGAGTAGACCTCTCATCCTTTCGGAGTTAGGCGCTCTTCTTTCAACGCCTCATCTTGGAACCCCTTGGCTTGTGTCATCATATTGGAGGTCATCACCAACCGGTAAGCTTTCACCCGGATTGGTTCGGGTCTCTCCTTTCAGCTAAGAGCATCCGCCACTACGTTGGCCTTGCCCGCATGGTAGTGGATCTCATAATCATAATCCTTGATCAACTCTAACCATCTCTTTTGCCTCATATTGAGATCCTTTTGCTCAAAGAAATACTTCAAGCTCTTGTGGTCAGTGAAGATAGTTCATTTCGTCCCATACAAGTAGTGCCTCCAAATCTTCAATGCAAAGACCACAGCTGCAAGCTCTAAGTCATGAGTAGGGTAATTAGCCTCATGGATTTTCAACTGTTGGGACGCATAGGCTATAACCCTTCCCCGTTGCATCAGCATGCAACCCAATCCTGAATAAGAAGCATCTGAATAGACCACCAAGTCTTCATTCCCTTCGGGTAACATCAAGACAGGAGCTTGAGTCAATCTTATCTTCAGCTCTTCAAAAGCACTCTCCTGTTCCAGACCCCATACAAACTTCATCTCCTTGCGGGTCAGCTTGGTCAATGGTGAGGCTATCTTAGAAAAGTCTTGAATGAATCTCCTGTAATAGCCCGCTAAACCCAAGAAACTGCGGATCTCGGATGGCGTCTTTGGAGACTTCCACTGCATCACCGCCTCCACCTTTGCCAGGTCTACCATGATCCCTTCGGAATTTACCACATGACCCAAAAACTGAACCTCGCTCAACCAGAAAGCGCACTTAGAGAACTTAGCATACAACTTCTCTCTTCTAAGTGTCTCCAATACCTCACGAATGTGACCGGCAGGCTCTTCTTTGCTCTTCAAATAAATCAGGATATAATCAATAAACACAATCACTGATTTATCTAACATCGGCCAACACACCCGGTTCATCAAATCCATAAAGGCAACTGGCATGTTAGTTAGACCAAAAGACATAACGAGAAACTCTTAGTGTCCATAAAGCGTGCTAAAAGTTGTTTTAGGGATATCCTCCTCCTTCACCTTCAACTGATGGTAACCAGATCGGAGATCTATCCTCGAGAACCAACTGGCACCTTGGAGCTAATCAAATAAGTCATCAATCCTCGGTAACAGATACCGGTTCTTCACGGTCAACTTGTTTAACTCACAATAGTCGATGCACATCCTCATACTACCATCCTTTTTCTTTACAAACAAGACCGGAGCACCCCAGGGAGAGATACTCGGTCGAATGAACCCTTTGTCCAACAACTCTTGCAACTTAAGCATCAGTTCCTTCATCTCAGATGGAGCCAATCGATTCGGTGCCTTAGCAACAGGTTGAGCACCAGGTATCAAGTCGATCTGGAACTTGATCTCGCGATCCGGTGGCACACCTTGTAAATCTTCTAGGAACACGTCTGGAAAGTCACACACAACTGGTACGTTGGCCAATTATGGTACTGATGCATCCACATCCTTCACGTAAACCAGGTAGGCACTACATCCACGTTTCATGCACTTCTCTTCCACCACCATCGAAATCACCTTCGGAACCATAGTAACTCGATCACCGTAGATCGGAACCAAACTCCCATCAGGTGTAGTCCATCGGATCATCTTCTTGCGACACACAATATTTTCCTCTTAGGCTACTAACCAATCCATCCCTAGAACCACATCGAATCTGCCTAGGGGCATCACGAATAATTTAGCAGAGAACCTATGGCCTTCCAACTCTATGTAGCAATTTTCTATCAGATCAGAAATCCTGGTAGATTTACCAATGACAGTTTCTACATCGAAGGGCTCATCAGTCTTTCTACTCCTAACATGCAACTTAGCACAAAAGGCAGCAGAAATAAAGCTCTTACTAGCACCAAAATCAAATAATACCAAGGCACAAGTTTGGTTTACTAGGAACGTACCTGACACGACATCGGGGTCCATTCTAGCCTTCTCCTGAGTCATCATGAATGCTCTGGCTTTTGCTCCCTGCCCATCATTCTCGGTCCCTTTCTTTGCCCCAGAACTCTCAGCCCTCGACTTCCTGCAATCTCTACTCGTATGCCCAGTCTCACCACAATTGTAGCACCTCGTCACTCTGCAATCCCTGTCATCCATTCTTGCCTTTTTGCTTTTGGGGGTGAAACCACCACAGCCAAATCTTTTCCCCTTCCAATTTCTGTCACCATCACCTTTCTTATTCACCTCTACCACTTCCACCTCTCTTTCATCATACAACCTCCCTGCCATATTAACCACCGACCTAAAAGTACTCGGCCGGGCGGCGATCATGTGCCTACGGATGTCTGCCGGCAAACCCTGAATATACCTCTTGATCTTTCTTGACACCAATGTCACCTGATCCGGCACTAGCCTTGCCATCTCATTAAACTTGGTAGTATACTGCTGGTATGTCTTGGTTCCCGCCTCTAGCTGTAGGAACTCTCTCTCAATCTTGTCAAGCTCCCTGTGAGGACAAAACTCCTCAATCAACAGCTTCTTCAACTCACTCCACCTCATCCTCCTAATTGCCCTGCTACCCTCGGCCTGGACAATGTTGTCCCACCAGCATAAGGCCGAGTCCACAAATGAGTAGGTAGCAAACTTCACCTTCTGGTCCTCTCGGTACTTACTGATATCGAGCACCGCCTCCATCTCCCTCACCCATCGGTGAGCAGCAGCAGCATGACCATTTCCATCAAAAGTTGGGGGCTTGCATCTCTAGAATGCCCCGTAACTACACCCCTTAGCAGTCTCCTACACTGCTTCCTCCTCATCATCATCACTGGAGACAACCATCTCAGTCTTTGGTTGCTCCCCTTCACCTGAACCTCTCCCAACGGTCCTCCTCCTCTCATCTTTCTCTTTCTTTTCATCCTCCCTCACCGCACGAATAACCTCGGTCACCACAGACGACAGGATTGTCTGCATGACCTGATGAACTTCCTCCACAACTGCCTCCTTCACAGAGGCTCTCAAATTAGCCCTCTCATCACCGCCTTCCTGGTGATGAAGCTCGGGCTCTGCAGGAGCCATCCCAGTAGCCTTAGCCTTGTTCCTGGTGACACATGGCCTAGCACCACGACCACCCTGCACACCTCCTCGAGAAGCCTTCGAAGATCTACCACCCACCATTCTCTAAACACTATAAGATCAAACACCAACACGGTCATTCAAGGTAATAGCTCGGATTATGTCAAGTATAGTAAGTCCCTAATTACAGTGGCCAGTTGTGATTAGCCACTTACTTTACTCTTCATCCCCCAAGCATTTCCTATCCTAACTACATTAGTATCCAAATCTACTAAGAGCACATAAATCAGATAGCACACGCTCATAATACCGGTTAACCTTAAGAAAGTAAATTACCTGATAGCACGTAGCTACTTGGGCGGGCATCCCTCCACTCGGTCCCATTCTCAGTTTAAGTTTAGGTTTTGAAAATATTTACCCATTTCTCTTAAACTTTGGCTCTGATACCAACTTGTAAGGCCCCGTTCCCGAGAACCCCACAGTTGGTCAATCACAACCTTATTTATATCAAAACATATCAAGATTTATTAAGTAATAAAATATTGTAGTGGAATAATTCATCAAAAACCATTTCATGCTTTAGTAAACACATTTTCCAAGTAATACATTGTTGTTCAAAAGATTATAATATATCAATTAGTTGTATTACAAAACAACATCATTATTATTGCATGAGATGGGTGCCAGTCTTGCCTTCCAAGTAGCTTCACCCTCATGCCATCCTCAACAACAAGTTACATGCCAACTGAAAATGCATGAAAAGTCAGCGTCGCTGAGTGAGTTCTAGTTTTATATAATAAAATACTTTACCTTTAGTAAAAACCTTTTCGTTCGTGATCACAAAACATACGTACAACTTGATAATATCATTATTATCTTTCAACATTCTTTTCATTCATTTCGTACTTTCATCATTATCTTTCACTTTCACCTAGACCCATGTCATATGCTATACCCCAAACATTGTGCACGAAGCTGGTACTAGGCTGAAGTCTATAAATAGACCCCTAACATTATGCATGAAGCTGACTCCAGTACCGAGGCAAGCAACAAGGGTCCCGTTTTGTACATATTGGTCAATCACAAGGATTGACCCCTATGCGCATCCTCATGGGTTAGCTAAACTTCACACAGTTGAGCTAACAACCCCTCGATGAGTTGTGAACCTCCTTTCTTGCAAGACTTTACATTCTTTCATTAGGTTCCACTTCGTTAATAATGTCTTTCACTTTCATTATATAATACTTTACGTAATAGAGCTTTAACACACCACGTAAAGTCACGTAATAATACATAATAAGGAACATCAATAACAGGACACAACATGCATAACATGAACAAACATAACCCACCATAACATTCCCAGAGCTTAATAATAAATTTCCATTTTTCCCAAAATTTCAAAAAAACTCTAAGGCAACTTAGGTGCATGAGCACTATGTAGGCGCATGGGCACTATGCAGGCGCATGAACAGTTGGGCGCATGGGAACACTTGGGTGCATGGGAAGAAACTTAGGTGCATGGAAAAAACTTAGGCACATGGGTACTATGCAGGCGCATGAGCACTTGGGCGCATGGGAAACTTAGGCGCATGAGCAACACTTAGGCGTATGGGCAGTTTGGGCGCACGGGCACTATACAAGTTCTAACTTATGCAAATTTCAGTCTCGATCATCATCCTAACATATTCCTAACCCAAATCTAGCATACTAAGCTCATTAAACAAGCATACAACCACATAATCAATCAAAACATTCACAAACACACATACCCACATAAACAGGGGAAACGTATATGGTTAACATACTGAAACTTTCAAAAATAACAGTTTACATGTATTTTAGCCCCAAAACATGTTTAAAACAGAAAAACTAGGGTTCTAGAACTCACCTACAGCAGCCTTCGAGTAAAACTCCTCCAAACTCGAGAGCACTTGGAGTTCAAAAACCTTCTAGACGATCTTCTTCTTCTTCTCTCTAGAAAACCAATGAACTCTGCTTTTCTTTTTTTTTTCTGCTATCAAAGGCAGTTGGTGAGCAGAGGGAGTGGGCGGCCATGCCCACTTTTAAACATAATAATATTAAAGTTTGCCTCTTGCACAACTTTAACCCCTCAACTTGGGTTATTTTACCTTTCTTGCTTTATACTTCTCTTTTCTTCTCTTTTTCTCTTCTTTTCTTCTTTTTAAAATATCCGGGTGTTACAAAGTTTTTGTTCATCTTTATTTCGTCATATCTCGAGGTGAGTTTCGCGGCCCCGTTTTCATTTCTATTATTTATAAAACTTAGGGGGAAAAGTATGCTCACCCTTTTAATGTTGTGAACTCATTTACAATTTGGGACTATTGTGTTTACTGTTGGTAAGTTGATATCTAGTACATGCATGAGTTGTCTGTGTGGTTCTTTATTCATAACTATTTAATGCTGGTGTTAGAGCCGACGGACAGGTATTGATAGTACTATTGGGTTGACACCCCCACCCTTGTTTGTTAGTATACTAGTTGGGACTGATAGTGGCCACGGACGGGCCCTAGGGTGAATATGTTCTGAAAAGATCTGTGTGTACATCATAGGTTTAGTTGTGATGATCATGATTACATGTGATATTGCTTGCTTATAACCATATACACTTATGTCCTACAAAACTATTTCACAGCATCAATTTTTGTTTATTATTTAAACCTGCGAACTCACCAACAATATGTTGACCTTTTTGAGCATATCTTTTCAGGTAACAACCATTGACGATAGCTAGGGATGATGCCTTAGTGACAACCATAGGAATTGCATTTTAAAGTTATTGGGTGTCTTTGACAATCATGTTTGGATTTACATTGTTATTCATGTTTTGTTCACTTGCTTTACATTTCTTTTGACTGTTTGGCTATGTTGTCGTGGAATTGACTAACCACGACACAAGTCTCCATTTGTGTTGGTGATGTCATGACTTGTTGACCTTACATCATTTAATACATCTCTATTAATTAACAATATGTTATGACGATCCTGTCCATTACATCTTCGTGTTTCTGCTATAAGCGGGGGTGTCACAGATTGGTATCAGAGCCATTGGTTATAGAGAATCAACCTAGACTATAACCTAGGAACCTTTATGTAGAATGCATACTAGGGTTTTGTGTGCATCTGATATTACATGTATGTTCCTCCTATTCTGTTTATCTGTCTCTTTACTATTTGATCTATTTCACCTGAGGAAAAGTACTTATACTTTTTTCTTATAGGATGTCTTCTACTGGTCCTTCTGTTCCCACTGCATCCCGCGTTGTTCTATCCAGTTCAGAGTCCGAACCCGAGGAGGTTATCTTGGACCATATGCTGCATTCATCCTCAGATACTGAGTCCAACCCCGAGGAGCTTATATCAGAGTCATCTGGTGAGGAAGAGTTGGGTAACCCTATGGTACTGGGATTGCTTACTGTCTGAGCTGCATCGGCTGTTCTTGCAGCCCCTGAGGCTCCTGTTGCACCGATCGCTCATGTCGTCCCTACTGCCCCAGTTGTTCCTGAGGTGCCTGCTATGCCGGAGATCGCGAGGTACGCCCCTGAGGCAGGACCCTGGGTACCTGGCTACCCTAGAGGGCCGTATCGATTGAACGGCTTAGGACAAATAAGGTTGATGACGGCTAGGAAGAGGGTGTTCTCGGCCAACCATATTAGGTTTCGACTGCAAGTAGATGAGGCCAGTCTGTGGGGTGACTACCCTGACCAGCCCCGAGTCCCTTTAGTTCCTCCAGCAGTGATGATGGCCACGATTGATGTTACACGAGCACTGGTGAAGAAATGAAGACTTGAGGAGATTTATTTTGTTATTTCAAATTTCTTGTTTAGACTCTGTTAGACTATTGGTACTTACGTGTTTTGGGTTATTATTCTTAGTATTTGATCATGTCTGGGGATATTATGAGTTATGGAAATGAAACCTTATATTATTATTATGGGATTGTTTGTGATTTTTACCTTGAAAATTATACGGTTTGCACTGATATATTAACTGCTCATGGATGACTAAATTATGATAAACTTTGATATGATTGAAGCTTATGTGTTATCTGTTATTGATTAGAAAATGCCTCCAAGAAGAATTACACGCAGTAACAGTCGTGGTGGTGCTGCCCTGAGAGGCAGAGGTAGAGGAAGAGGTGCTGGTGGTAGGGGTGAAGCACTTAGAGGAGGAAACAAAGGTGGTCTAGCTGGTAAAAACCATAGAGCTGGGAATCCTAACATAGCCGCCATGATTGCTCAGCAGTTAGCTGTGCTCATTCCAACCATAGTGGCACAAGTGAGTGACAACATCATGAACCACAACAATGGGGGTAGCAACAATGGTAATGGAAATAATGGTAGCAATAGTGGTGATGAAGAGAATGGCGAGAATGGATATGAAGGTGAGAATGGAAACCACAATAAAGAAGGAGGTGGACTGGGTAACGAGAATGGTAATGGTGACATGAATGGCAATGGTGGTGGTCAGGGCAACGGCAACGGGAATGGACCAAACAATGGTAATGCTAACGGAGGTGGAAATGGGAATGGATATGGTGATGGTGGTAGAAGGAGAGGGTGTACCTAAAAGGAATTTGTGGCCTGTAAACCAAAAGAATTTGATGGCAAAGGTGGAGCAATAGCTTTGACGAGATGGCTTGAAAACATGGAAGCAGTGATCGACATTAATGAGTGCTTAGATAGCCAGAAGATCAAGTATGCAACATGCTCACTGCAAGGAAAGGCATTAACATGGAGGAATACTCAAGTTCAAGCAAGAGGTAGGGAGCCAGCTATGTACATGACTTGGGATGAATTTAAGGCTTTGATTACCGAGGAGTATTGCCCTAATAACGAAATGCAAAAGTTGGAGCATGAGTTTTGGAATCATGCTATGGTGGGAGCTGGGCACGTGGCATACACGGATCGATTTCATGAGCTGGCTAGGCTTGTTCCATATTTGGTTACCCCAGAGTCAAAGAGAATAGAAAGGTATTTCTGGAGATTGGCTCCTCAAATCAGAGCGATGGTAACTGCAGCAGCTCCTCCTACAATTCAAAGTACGATTCTAAAAGCCGGTACTCTAACTGATGAGATAGTGAGAACTGGAGTGCTAGGTAAGGGTGGAGAGAAATGAAGAGATAATGGAGAAGCAAGAAAGAAAACCAGGGGTAGGTTTGATAAGAAGGCGAAGGTGACAAGTGACTTTGTGGAGGTGAACCAAGGAAGGAGAGAATATGTCAGGCCACACCCTAAGTGCAATAAGTGTAATTTTCATCATCCGCAAGCAGCACCGTGCTAGGTGTGCATGAACTGTAGGCACCCAGGACATGTTACAAGGGATTGTAGGGCAGCTACGAACTTGGTTGCGCTGATAAATGCAGTTAATCCAGCAGGAAAAGCCAGGGTTTGCTTTGAGTGTGGAAGCCCTGATCATTATCGGAATGTGTGCCCTAGACTGGATCGAGAACCGGCTCAACATGGAAATAATCAAAATTAGGTGATGGCGATAGCTGACAATCAAGGTCAGAAGAATCAAGGGAATGCTGCCCGAGTATGTGCGTTCGTGATTGGGGCAAACGACGCTCGTCAGGACCCGAATGTTGTTACAGGGACGTACCTTCTCAATAATCATTTCACATCAGTATTATTTGATAGCAGGGCAGATAATAGCATTGTTTCCTTTGAATTTGCACCTCTGCTTGGTTTGAACCCTAGTTGTCTAGAGACTAGTTACTCCATAGAAATGGCTAACGGTAAGTTTGTGAAAGCTAGTGAGATAATTAGAGGGTGCATGATAATGTTAGAGGACCATGCTTTTGATATAGATTTGATAACTTTTGAATTGGGAAGTTTTGACGTGGTAGTGGGAATGGATTGGTTATCGAAATATGGAGCCGAAATTGTCTGGCGAGAAAAAGTGGTGCGAATCCCTATGTCTAATAGTGATGTGCTCAGGATACAAGGAGAACGACCAGGAAAGAACCTAAAACTTATCTCCTGTATGAAGACTCGGCAATGCCTGCAGAAGCAATGCTACGCCTTTTTAGCACACGTTATGGAAAAGAAAGCAGAGGAAGGGAAACTGGAGGATATTCTGGTGGTGCGAGACTTTCCGGAAGTATTTTCTGACGACTTGTCTGGTTTGCCTCCTCCTCGACAAGTGAAATTTCATATAGATTTGATCCCTGGAGCAACATCCAGCAAAGATGCCATATCGATTAGCAACATCAGAAATGCAGGAACTATCGAGCCAATTGCAAGAGTTGTTGGATAAGGGTTTCATACAACCAAGTCATTCACCATGGGGAGAACCAATACTATTCGTCAAGAAGAAAGATGGATCGTTCTGAATGTGAATCGATATTGGGAACTAAATAAGTTGACCGTGAAGAATCGATATCCTCTCCCTAAATTGATGATCTATTCGACCAGTTACAAGGAGCTTCTTACTTCTCTAAGATCGATCTTCAATCAGGCTATCATCAAATGAGGGTTCATGAGGATGACATATCAAAAACAGCATTTAGAACTTGATATGGACATTATGAATTCTTAGTCATGCCGTTTGGACTGACCAACGCTCCGGCGGTGTTCATGTATTTTATGAACCGGGTTTGAAAAACCCTATCTAGATAAGTTTGTGATCGTGTTTATAGACGATATTCTTATCTACTCTCAAACGAAGGAAGACCATGATCAGCACCTACGAGCGATACTGAAGCTATAAAAGGAAGAGAAACTTTACGCCAAGTTCTCAAAGTGTGAATTATGGTTGCGAGAAGTGAAATTTCTAGGACACGTGGTGAATGAGAACGGAATTCACGTTGATCCTGGAAAGATCGAAGCAGTTAAGAAATGGGATACACCTAAGATGCCCTCGAAGATTCGGCAATTCTTAGGGTTGGCTGGTTACTATCGTCGATTAATTGCGAACTTCTCCAAAATCGTTCAACCGTTGATAATGTTAACTCAGAAGGATTAGAAGTTTGATTGGGGGCATAAGCAAGAAGAGGCATTCCAGATGTTGAAGGAAAGATTATGTAATGCGCTAATATTGACCCTTCCAGATGGATCCAACGACTTTGTGGTGTTCTGCGATGCATCACATCAAGGACTGGGTTGTGTGCTAATGCAAAAGGATAAGGTGATTGCTTACGCCTTGCGTCAGCTTAAGGTTCACGAAAAGAATTATACGACACATGATCTGGAATTAGGTGTAGTAGTATTTTCCTTAATATATGGAGCATTATCTGTATGGGACTTAGTGCATCATCTATACTGATCATAATCTGCGTCATCTACACTGATCAAAAACTTCAACACATTTTTTATCAAAAGGAACTTAATAGCGCCAAAGACGATGGGTGGAACTTTTGAGTGACTATGACTGTGAAATCCGATATCATCCTGGAAAGGCGAATGTGGTGACTGATGCCTTGAGTAGAAAGGAACGCATAAAACTTTTAGATGCACGAGCATTGGGAATGACCATTCAATCAAATCTAAAAACTCAAATCCTGACAGCACAAGATGAAGCACTGAAGGAAGAGAAGATTGCAAGTGAGGAGTTTTGAGGGTTGGATAAACAGATGAATTGTGAGGAGGATGGTGTACGGTACTTTATGGATCATATATGGGTACCTAAGTGGGGAGATGTCCGAACCTTGGTTATGAACGAAGCGCATAAGTCCAAGTATTCTGTTCATCATGGTGCAGATAAGATGTACCAAGATCTTAAGGAATTGTATTGGTGGCCAGGTATGAAGATGGACATTGCAACGTATGTAAGTGAATGTTTAACTTGTTCGAAAGTCAAAGCCAAACATCAAAAACCATCAGGACTATTACAACAACCGGAAATTCTCGAATGGAAATGGGAAAATATATAAAACTTAGGGGGAAAAGTATGCTCACTCTTTTTATGCTGTGAACTCATTTATAATTTGGGACTATTGTGCTTACTGTTGGTAAGTTGATATCTAGTATATGCATGAGTTGTCTGTGTTGTTCTTTATTCACAACTATTTAACTCTGGTGTTGAAGCCGATGGACAGGTATTGATAGTACTATTGGGTTGACACCCCCACCCTTGTTTGTTAGTATACTAGTTGGGACTGACAGTGGCCACGGACGGGCCCTATGGTGAATATGTTCAGACAAGATCTGTGTGTACGTCATAGGTTTAGTTGTGATGCTTATGATTACATGTGACATTGCTTGCTTATAACCGTATACATTTATGTCGTACAAAACTATTACACAGCATCAATTTTTGTTTATTATTTAAACCTACGAACTCACTAACAATATGTTGATCTTTTTGAGCATATCTTTTCAGGTAGCAACCAATGAGGATAGCTAGGGATGCTACCTTAGTGACGACCATAGGAGTTGCATTTTAAACTTATTGGGTGTCTTTGACAATCATGTTTGGATTTACTTTTTTATTCATGTTTTGTTCACTTGCTCCCGGGTTGTGGGATTTATATTTCTTTTGACTGTTTGGCTATGTTTGTCGTGGAATTGACTAACCACGACACAAGTCTCCATTTATGTCGGGTGACGTCATGACATGTTGACCTTATGTCATTTAATGCATCTCTATTAATTAACAATGTGTTATGAGGATCCCGTCCGTTAATCATCGTGTTGCCGCTGTAAGCGGGGGTGTGACAGATCACCGTATACCACTTGCAAACGGATGGTCAAAGTAAAAAAACTATCCAAACCTTATACGATATGCTTCATGAGTGTGCGATCGACTTAGGAGAAAATTGGGATACACCTACCCTTAGTTGAGTTTTCATACAATAATAGTTATCATACAAGTATTAAAGCAGCCTCGTTTGAAGCGTTTTATGGTTCTAAGTAAGTTGTTCATCAGACTCGGAAATGGTGCCTGAAATATGCAATCTATGGGAAATGTTTTGTTCTTTGAAAGGTACTTTTGTGGTTGAATAAATTCTTTTCAAATGTGGGTGTCATAAAGATAAAGAGATTGATTGTCAGACTTTTAAGGTTTTTATTTATTTGAAAGATTATATTATTATAAAGAGTTTATATAGTCCTTTCAAAGATTTGATGTGTAAGAAGATTCATAATATAATTTGCATCTCCATCTCTGTTAATTTGAGATTTCTTTTACTTTGCATCTCCATCAAGATCTTCGTCTCCATCTTCATCTTTAAATTTTATATTTTTTTTAGTAATAATTATGTAAAAAAAGAGATTTCATTAGTCATTAATCTATAGTTTTTTAGTGTGTAACAAAGAGAAAAAAATATAAACCAAGTGATTGTAACTGAGATATAGATAGAGATAGATAGAAATACATATAGAGAATATGATATGGGTTGTTAAATAAAATTTAGAGATTAAAACTAACCCTTGTATGTTTGTATTTAGGTTTGGTTTTATTAGAGCATTCACATCCCATTCCTCATTTTAACGTGAGTGAATTCCCTAATTTATAAAGAATGGTTTTAAGTGGTCGTGAGCGGATAAGATAGAAAATATTACTTTACATCTGTATATTTGAGAAAATACTGTATAACCCCTATAAACTTTTTAATATTTTTAAAAATAGTTATGAGTGCAATAGAAAAAAAATAATAAAAGTATAAAAATTATTATTTGATTAAAAAAAATAAAAAATAATGATTTTTAATTTAACTATAAACATGAGGATGAGAAATGTGATCTGAATGCCTTTAGGGGAGTTGTCTTACGGGAATACTGGTTAATGAACATGGTTGGGCCCAAAGCCCAAATGTAGGTTACTATTAAGGTATCTATATTGCTTTTCTGTACACTTTTGTTGAGGAGCCCATGTATCAGAACCGAAGTCCAAAAATATAAAGTAATCGGGCCCAAAACGTGAGTCGGTGATGATACGAGTGCCTCGAGAAATCCCTCCCGGTTGCTATGGTATTGGTAGCCACATCCTAATCGCTCTTGTCAGGGCGTTTGCCCTTTCTCTCTCTCTCATTTGGAATCCGAATTATTCTTCAAGAATCTCCTCAATTTCGTATCCCTTTTTACTTGAATTTACCATCAAAATCCAATATTTCGCCATGGATGCCCCAATCGAGATTGATGGCCAACAACAACAGCTCATCCACGCCTTTCCAGATCTCTCGATCCATGTCCAGGTACCCTACATCCTCTGAAATCGTTTGATAGCGTTTCGTTTTCTGTCTGGAAATATGGTTTTCTTGAGATTTGATGTAATCAATCTAGGGTTGTGATCTTGGGCAGGGGGAGAAGAACCAAGTGGTGGTTTCTAGTTGCGATGGTCCGAAAGCATTATCAGCTGATGAGAATCATCATGGGATTTGTGCGATTTGTTTGAATAAGATTGCTTTACAGGAAACCGCCCTCGTAAAAGGTTGCGAGCATGCCTACTGGTTTGTCTCTCGCTATTACCATCACCTATTTGTTTTGGATAAACTGATTTCGCTTAGGTTTTGTTGCTGTGACTTGTGATTACATCGGGGGACATTCATGTTTCATTTCTATATATCAAGAACAAATGTTTAATTATGCTTGTCTAATATTCCCATCATCTTGCACTTGGATCATATGTATTTTCTCTTTTATTATGGCTTGAACATCATCTTTATAGCTTAGATCTTTGTGGCTGTTATTGATTGTCATTATTTTGAGAATTCACACTTTGCACGACGTCAAACATGATTTAATTCCATGTACACATGTCAATGCGTATTTCTAGATTTACTTGATTGGATGGACACTGAATTGTTAGCCAATTGGTCACAGAAACACAAAGTAACAGTGATTTTTGTGGGAAAACACCCCCATGACTCTTTTCTTTTATTGAATAAAAAACCACACCAAAAACTCTTAGACAATGACCCTATTTTATACTAATCCTAACCTTAATTGCTAATGAAAACTCCACTAAACACAGCTGGAATGACAGCCCATTCACAGCCAAAAACATAAACACTAATACCTAAAATAAAGCTAATTAAATACTTACTAAATAAAACAAACCTATCTTTAGACTCTTGATGACTCTTCCCCCTAAACTTTCACATATGACCACAATTAGGATTAACTTTCAACAATCACCCCCTTAATCCTAATGTGGTCTTCCTTCTCTAAAGTAGAGTCGGCTCATCATCTTCACAAACCAAGTTGGCCTCCTCGTGCTTTGGTTTTGACTTTGGACATTCATATGCAAAGTGTCCAAACTCTTCACATCGGTAGCATTGAACCCATGACTTGTCTCGTTCTCCCATTGTCCCCCGTTGATCATTTCTTGAACCGGGTTGATTCTTACTACCCCTTCCTCTTCCCAAACTTCGACCTCTACCACAACCTCTTCCATCCCGGTTAACCCATCCACGACCTTGTTGATAATCATTATCGTTTCTTGGTTTAGGATGTTCATCATTACAAGTGAGCATCAACCTACTTTGCCTATCTTCAATTTCATCTTGGGATTTTACCCTATCCTCGTAAGCTTTAGTCGACCCACCACTTCTTCAAATGCCATTTTCTCAATCTCAGCGTATTGCTTAATCGAAGCAACGATTGGCAAATATTTCTTTGGCATGGAATTCAGGAACTTTCTCACCAATATCTCATCATCAAGTGAAGACCCAAGACTTTTATACTTCGATTGTAGCCCACTTATCTTACCTGCAAATTCATCAATAGTCTCTACCTCGGTCATCTTCATAGCTTCCAACTCACTTCTAAGCGTCTGCAAACGAGCCTTTTGAACCCTCTCAGCTCTCACATATCTGACTCGTAATGCATTCCAAACATTCTTCGGATCCTTATGCTTTGGCACTTGAAGCAAAACATCCTCCGGTAGTGACTGAAATATGAACGCCTTCGCCATGTACTTTTATCTATCATCAATTTCACTTCCTGTCACAGGTTCTATGGCCTCTCGCAGACCATGTGCACCTAAGATGGTCTCCATCATAATTGACAATGCAATGTAGTTTGTTGTGGTCAGTTTTGGACATTGCAAAGCCGCATTGCTTCGTTCTCGGTGGGGTACAACAACTGCTCCTGCACCTTCTGTCATCTTCTTTCTGAACTACCTAAACACCCAACTTTTCTCAACCTAAATCAGCCCCTACTTGCTGATTACATGCACCGCAAGTCGACTTGTCTCAAGTCAACCTATTTTAGTTGTTGGAATCATGTTTCTTCCTCGTTTGATCAATCACTGATCTTCAAAACTGCCTCACACAACTACTGTTCTGCTATAACTTGGTTCACCCTTTTTTCTTCTTCTTTGATCAATCTCAATTGAGTTCTTCTCAAACCTGCTTTCACAGCAAACTTGGTTGCTTCACACACTTTCCTCTACAAAATCGTCTCACACGAATACAAACCTGAATCGCACAGGTCTTCTTCTATTGCGATTGCGTCACACAACTTGTCTTCAATCGATCTGTCACAGATCAGTTTTTAATTCGCCCTGTTTTGATTGCTTCTCCCAAAACTCCAGCAGCAAAAACAGAAAACAATCTGTTTTAAGCCACTTCTTCTCCCCAACCAGTGAATAGATCAGCCCAGATTTTGATCAATCCTTCACGGATTGATAGACTTCTTTAACACGGTATCGCACCACACCACTTGAGTCGCACAGGTTGTCCTAACAGCACCTTCACAGTTCTTGATTAGGTCATATCAGGCTTCAGAGCCCTTCGTTCAGACCCTCACAGCCTTCACAATCATCAGCAGCTCTTCACCAACATTTGAACCAATCACAGGTTCATTCTTGGGTCGGTTTTGTCTTCAACAGCCCTTGATCTTTATTGATCTGATACCAATTGTTAGCCAATTGGTCACAGAAACACAAAGCAACAGTGATTTTTGTGGGAAAACACACCCCCGACTCTTTTCTTTTATTGAATAAAAAACCACACCAAAAACTCTTAGACAATGACCCTATTTTATACTAATCCTAACCTTAATTGCTAAAGAAAACTCCACTCAAACACAGCTGGAATGACAGCCCATTCACAGCTAAAAACATAAACACTAATACCTAAAATAAAGCTAATTAAAACTTACTAAATAAAACAAACCTGTCTTTAGACTCTTGATGACTCTCCCCCCTAAACTTTCACATATGACCACAATTAGGATTAACTTTCAACATGAATTAAAATATCTTTCTGCTAATAGTAAAATGCATTTATGGTAAAATTTACATTTCATTCTTTACCCTGTAGTTTGATTTGCATCCTCCGATGGGCCACATATAAGAAGGAACCAACATGCCCACAGTGCAAGCATCCATTCGAGTTCCTCAATATCCATCGCTCTCTTGATGGCAGGTACATATTAAAGCATTTTGAACTATTAGGTGGTGTTTCAGTTTGTGCTTTGTAACATGTTTACTGAATACTGCGACTCGAAGTCGTGATAATGATTTTTTCATTGTATAGATGCACAAATTCTGCTCCTCAATATCTGGTTGTCAAATAGTTTTATTCATACCACTTGCAACTTAATTCAATAATTGATTATTCCATGGTGAAGTAGAATTACTTATTTACATTTTTCTTTTAACTCAATTTGAAGAAGTGTATACACTTTGCGAAATGTCAAATTTTACTTTCATGAAAATGCCATTTTCATCATTTTATTTGTTAATTTCTTAACTATTAAGATGATGGTCAAACATTCAAACCTCTTATTATCTATTAGTACAACTTTGAACATCTTAACACTTATCTTTTCCTGCCTTTTTTCAGCTATTTGATTTGTACTAGTCAATACACATAATTACTTGTCAGTAATATGTTTCTTTTTTGTTTTCTGACAGCATTCATGACTATATGTTTGAGGAGAGCGTTTGCCTCCTTCTGAGAGCTTCATGGTTTAATCCATTGCGCGTGGAAAGCCATGAAGTATTGGATGATCATGTGGTGGAAGACTTTTACCCTTATGGGTATGAAGAAGAAGAAGATGATGATGATGAAGATCTAGATGAAGTATATCTGGGTCGTTCATCAAATATCAACATCCGTATTGGTAACAGGAGGTGGGGTAATAACGGGTTTGTCAGGGCTGGAAAGCAAGAGGCGAGACCTGTTCATCACCAACCACATTTTCAGGACTCAGGTGCTGGCCCTTCTTCACGTGAGCCTAAAAAGAAAGAGGCTGCTGCTAGAGACATGGCGGCGGTGGGGCGGCGAGCCAAGAGGACACTCAAACGTGAAGCTGCAGACAAAGCCGCTGCCGCAAAACATCAGCAGCATTTGGTTAGGCTAGGGCGCAACTGATTCGTCAGTTGTGTCAGCCCAGGGTCATCCATCTGTACAGTGTTTCTTCAACATTTGTGGAATAATTGTTTTAGTTTAGTGATAAGGAAGGGGTTGATACTGTGCCGGCCCCTTATGGATCTTACTGAAGTTTATTAGGTTGCTGATATTAAACTGTTCTATTCCTGTTGTTTTGATTATCTTTTTAATTTGATGTTGATATTGGTTTGAAAGCTTAGCAGGATGTTGATTTTAATTTATATTGTTGTTTAAACCTGTGGAGGAAGAGAAGTTGATTTTTCAAGTCAAAGTAGGTGTCCGACTAGCAAGAAAATTATATCCAGCTTTATGTGTTGTTTTGCGAAGGAAAAAAAATTGAGAGAAAATTAAAAAAAAATGAAATACAAATAAATTAAGGAAAGAAAATAAAAGTATTGAAATGTATTAGACGATATATAGGCTCGGCCCTATGATTGTTATAGCCGGCCCTAATGTTGTTACTCTAGTCTATATATAAGGATCATATGTTTCTCCTATGAATATACAATATATTACAATCAATATACAATATTTTACCAAGTTTGATTTGGTATCAGAGCTTAGGGTTTCTCTACCCTACCTCTGCCGTTAGCCCCACAATTTTTCTGCAGCTCACAATTTTTTGCAGCCGTCACTCACAATGGCCGACCAGCTTACAGCCTTCACCAATGCTGACAAAACCACACACAATTCCCATAAGTTTGGGTTCACTTTATCTCTTACAAACTATGGTCATTGGAAACTTATAATCCAACCTTTTCTTGTCACACACTCTCTTTACGGGTATGTTGATGGAAGCATCCCCTGCCCTACAACGACCATATCTTCTCAAGGACCGTCTGGATAAGACAATGCTATTGCTACTACCATCACTCAGCCGAACCCCAATCACCAGATTTGGCTCTGTAACGATGCACACGTACGCATGCTAATTCTTTCAACCATCTCAGAGCAGTCAATTCAACATGTTCAAGGCTCCACCTCGCGTGAACTTTGGCTTGGCCTTGAAAAAGCTTATGCCCCACATACGTCTTCCAGAGAGTTCACTCTAAAAACACAGCTGCTGAAGATCCAGATGAAAGGCGATGAGATATCTGCTGCATATCTTGCTAGGGCACAGACTTATGCAAACGCCCTTGCAAATATTGGCCACCCAATGCCTGAAAAAAATTTGGTTATGTTAGTCGTTGCTGGTCTTCGTGAGGAATACAACGGAGTCAAACAAAGTCTTCTTCACAGCCAATTCACGGCTGTTTTCTCTGAACTTCCTGGTCTCCTTGCAGATCATGAATTTCTGATCCATAAACCAGCCCCCGAACTTGCACCTGTTCAGGCCTTTATGGCTGCCACAGCAGCTAGCCCCACTTCAGTTCCGGATGATGCAGTGGCTGCTATTCAGCAGCTTGTTTCCCGTCTTGGTTTTCAGCTACACACCGTGACAATCCAAGTACTCTCACGACCGTGGCAACCGTGGCGGTCGCGATGGTCGAAACCACAACTACAACCGCAGCCAGGGAAATTGGAACTCGGGTCAGTTTAGTTGGGCTTCTAACCAAAACGATGTGTATGGTACTTGTAAAGGTGTGGAATCGGACATGTTCCCTCCCAATGCCCAAATAGAGATCCATCCACAAACCGGAACAGACAACTAACTGCTAACTATGCGGATTTTCGGTCCCAAACCTCCACTACCTATCTTCCGGACACAGGAACCAATGGCCACTCCTCGGTTGATATGTCAGGTTTTGATTCTGCTGAGCCCTACTTTGGTGATGAAAGTCTTCATGTTGGTAATGGTATGGCTTTACCCATCTTACATATTGGTTCCCAAACAATAACCTCTCCAAACCAAACTTTTTATCTAAAAGATATCCTTCATGTTCCCACACTCAAAAGAAATCTTCTTTCTGTACAAAAATATTGTCAAGATAATAATGTTTACTTTGAATTTCATGCGACTTTTTTTTCTGTGAAGGACATGTATACACACACTACCCTCCTCACAGGTCCAAGTGAAGGTGGACTCTACTCTATCAAGTTTCCCATCAAACAACCCTTTCCTAAGGTCGCTTTTTCAACCACTCGTGCTACAACAACCACATGGCATCAACGATTGGGGCATCCACACTCTCAGTTGTTTAAGACTATGCTTTCTAAATACCGTCTCCCTGTTTCTGCAAAAACTTTTGATTTTCATTGTTCTTCTTGTGCTGTTGGAAAATCTTCCAAACTACATTTATTATTGTCTGATTATAAAAGTACTCATGTTTTGGACCTCATTTTTTGTGATGTTTGGGGTCCAGCCCCTGTGACTTCGTGTGATGGCTATAAGTATTTTTTGCTATGTGTTGATCATTTTTCTAAATTTATGTGGTTGTTTCCCATGAAACAAAAATCTGAGGTATTTGGAACTTTTAAACAATTTGTCACCGTGGCCGAACGTTAATTTTCAACCAAACGTAAAACTGTCCAATCCGATTGGGGAGGAGAATTTCGAAGTCTCTCACCTTTACTTAATTCCCTTGGCATTATTCATCGCCTATCTTGTCCCCATACAAGTGAACAGAACGGCATCGTTGAACGACGACACCGTCATGTCATTGAAACTGGCCTTACACTCATGGCACAAGCCCATGTGTAATTTTGTATTTGAGAATTCAAATGAGGAAAAAATGTAAAAATTAAAGCTTTTCTGAGTTTAAAGTGTTTAAAATAAGAGAAAATGAAGTTAATTTTATTGTTATATTTTTATGTATCTTAGATTATAATCTATACTATATATAAATTATATAAGTGGTGTATTTTAAGATATCATAACTTTATTCAATGCACAAGATACAACTACTTTTAAGAGTAAAATAGTATTTAGAGAAAATTACAAATTTTGTTCTTTAAGTATGCTCAAAATTACGAATCTTGTCCTTAAACTTTAATAAGTACGCTGGGTATGTTTTATTTGGAAATTTGTAACGTTTTTTTTGTTCTTTTTACTAACAACAGTTAATTTTTTCTGTTATATTTTTGTAAGTACCCATTTTGCCCCCAACCCTCAAAAGGACAAAATGTGTAATTTTTATGAATCTTTTATTTTCTTTCTTTGTGTGCTTATTTATTAACTTTACTTTTTATTATTTCTTTATTTTTAACCACTTTTTATTTTAAAGGCTTATCTTAAATATTATTAACTAGTTATTTTTAATCATCCAAATATGAGTTATAATTAGTTTTTATTATATTAAAATATATATATGATAAATTACTATTCTATTTTAAAACATTCATTAGATGGCTAATATTTATTTTATAATAAATATATATAAAAAATCCATTTTCAATAAGATTTGTATAAAAATGTTTAGAAAAAATAAAAAGATTATGTATTAAATTTTCCTATAAAAGAAGCAAACATTCCGGAGAAGAAATTCAAACCTTAAGTATGCTAATAAAAATTAGAAAAATATATTATGAGGTATTAAAATATTATTGACCCAATCAATTTTAGAAAAATAGAAAATAAGGTGGCAACATGGATTAGTGGGTTGTTCTACACGTCGGATGGTAGCTTCGGTTTGACTTTTAACATTTTTGTCTCTCTTTTTTTTATAAAATAACGACCAACTCATCTAAAAGTTCAGCAGAGTGACAAGTTCAAACAACTACTTTGAAGTTTTAACTAAACAAAAACACGAATGTTATTTAATTAAACACACTATAATTTTGGGTTTTTTTTAAACGGTTACTAAAGGGTTTTAATTATTATAAATCAAACATAAACCACTAAAAATTAAAACGGGAGCGAACGTTGTGACATTCGGTAATTTTCCGTTACCAAACTCCGTTAGTTCCGTTAGGTCTTGCATACACGTGTCGTGAGCACACACTAGTTGTCATTGAACGTTGGTGACTTAATAATAATTAACAATGATTATCTGATAATAACTTGATTAATAATGTTGATTATTAATTTGTAGTTATGTGATTTATGAATTTTGAATATTATTTGCGAATTTTATCTTGTAACGTGTCAACGTGTTATATATATTTCATGTGTTTTGTTATTAGTGGAAAATATACGAGATTGTTATTGTTAGTTAATAATGTTTGTGTTTTGTAGTTAAAATTTAAAAAAAATGCTAAAAAGATTAACTTTTACAAAAGGTGATTAAGGAGGGTTTATTTTGTAATTACCATTTAACTTAATATTACCAAAATTAAGTAAACCCTAGCCCCCAAACCCCCTAATTTGGCCAAAGCCTTCCCCTCCCCTCATCCTCACGAATTTTGATCAAAAACACTCAAACTCATTCGATTTTGCTTGGTTCAAATAACTAATACGTGTTAGCAAGTCCAATTCTTGATCATTACACGATTAAAGGTTAAATTTTTATTGATTTTTCATAGTTTTTGATTCATGATGAACCCTAGTTAGCAAATCATGATGAAAGTCAAAATTGATGATGATTTGTTGATGAGATGATGTTAGTTATGTTATATGAATGTTAATCTATGTAGGTTATGCAAGAGATCCATGATTTTATTATCTAGTTCATACATTGCCAAAAGTGGAAACTTTTCTTCATGAGAATTTATGTTTTGATGAATTGTTGATGTTAAATGGATGATTATGAATGCTATGAACTAGATTAGGTATAATATTAATGAATCTATGATTGAAATTGAGTGGTTGCTCATACCTTACTATAAGTAGAAACTTTTATGTATGAGATTTGGGAATTATGATGAATCGATGATGTTTATCATGTTTAGATGATTGTTATGAACTTGATTAGGTATAAAGTTGATGAATTTTTGAATGAATTGGATGTTAGATTTGGTTTTGGGTGTTACTTTCCCGAAAGGAAAACTTTATTTATGTAGATCACTGGATATTGTTAATTGAGCATGTTTATGATGTTAGAATCATGTTAGGATGTTTGTTGATAACGTCTAAGGTGGTAGATTGTGTTGTTTGGGTTGTATGAATACTTGATGGATAACTTTGGAAATTTAGGCTTTTATGGAATATACATGATAATGGATGGTGTATGATGAGCTTCATAGCACTTAAGGGTTTGTAATGTGGCATTGAATAACTTGTATGACAACCATGTATGATGGATTGCTATACTTGATCAAACAAGAATTTAACTTGGCATGTCATCAACCGGTCTAACGGGTCAACTTGGTCAAATGAGTCTTGTTTTCCAAAACCTTGGGTCAATGTGGTTATTGAGCACTTAGGGTTGTCAAGCTTCTATGTACACGTACTTATGTACTTGTATTTTCTAGGTAACCTTCAAAGGGTTGTCTTTCCACTCATCATTAGCTTTTACAATCATTCGTTTGCGCATCAGGTGAGTTAAATGCCCCACTTTTACTTACTTCTCTTTTTAGGGGAGAAAGCATACTTGTTTTTAAAACGCTTTATCGATATAACATGTGTTTGGTAAGACATAGTGGTTTATACCATAGAAAGCCCTCACACTTTTGGATCGTTAATTAAGGAATCTAGCGGGAAATCTTGGGTAGTACTACTGGGTCTGACAAGCCCCACCCGGGTGATCGGAAGTCAACGGGTGCAATATTGTCCTAAACGACTAACAACGTCACGACCTGGTATGTCGTGGCGGGAGGCAAACAGATAAACATAGTCAGCTTCGATCATGAAATCACTATTGTTCTTTACTTATGAAATTAGACTAGCTATCTATTTCAATGCCTTGTTTATGTTTTACTAACGCAACTGTTTATGATTAATTACAAACTCTTGAACTCACCAACCATCGTGTTGACACTTTTAGTATGCTTTTCTCAGGTCGTTTCTGCAGGACCGGGTAAGGGTACTTAACACCTAGTTTCACACTGAGGAGAGATCTTAGATCACTTAACAATTTAAATACAAAACTGGTAACTAGAGACAGATGATACTAAGAACACAAGTAAATTAAAGAGACAGAACTAAGAACAACACAAGAACATAAGAACACAAGATTGGTTTTCAAGGATGTTGTATATTGATCTCAATTTCTTTTACAAGTGTTACAAAGCATAAAGAAATTACAAGGACCTGAGACACTTTTATAATACAATCTACATCCGTCACTTACATGTAAAGACAGTTGGGATTTGACTAATCTAGACAACAAGATCAATCTAAAATCAAAAGGCAGATTGCCTTTTGACTAGTGACTATGACATGCCATAGCTCACTGACTTTTCCTAATGCAAAAGGTCTACAGGAACAAGTAAGGTAAGTTACAGACAAAGACCATTCCTACTTTTTAATAAAGCATGGGAGTTTCACCAACTTGTGTAAAGTAGGTGAACCACCAGAGCAGACAGCGGAAAATGTTTCAGCTTTATCAAAAGTTGATTCAGAGAAAGCATATTTTCTCTGTCCTCTGAAGAAATCAGTATTCACAGCTTCGGAAGATTTTATCTTTGGCTTCGGAAGATGCTGGTCTTTGGCTTCGAAAGATTTCACACTTAGAATATTTTTCTGTTTGAGTGTGAAACTTCCGAAGTAACTCCTTCTGAACTGTTAGCTTCGGAAGATCTTACACTTAGACATATTTGAGAGTGTAAGACTTCCAAAGCTAGTTCATTTTTGTTTCTTAGTGCATGCATGGAAGACTTGGTTGTTTTGGCTTGTTGGTTGCATCAGCCTCATAATCTTCAGATGATCTTACAAACTCCCCCTAGGCTGATGCTACCAAAACAGAGAAGTTCTTCAGATTTTGATAGTCCATATTAGGATCCTCAGCATACCTTTCTTCATCATTAGGTCTAGATCCTTCAGACTAACATAGAACCTTCTCATGTCAAATAGATCATGTAGAGGAAGATTGAGCATGTCTTCTGAGGAATAGGCATGCATGCCTTCCTGATCTCTTATGACATACCTTCTGTCTTGATCTTCATCATAAGACCATGACATAATTTGTCTTCCAACAGCAAGAGGCTCTACTATGATTGGAGTTTGTTAAGAGACCTCTTCATGCACTCCCTTAGGATGCTCTAACTCATCCTGAGGTTGGGAGGTGGATGCCTTTCTTCTTTTTCTCTTTGAGGTTGATCTTCTGGCCATCCTTTTTCTTCTCCCTGATGATTTTAACTGAGGGGACTGGTCTTGAGTACCAGGTTGTTTAGTTGAGGCCCCCTTAGTTGGGATCTCCTCTCTCACAGGTTCAGAAGGAGAGAGAGGAGGACCATGCTGTGGATCAGAAGATGAATTTGGTTGAGATGCAGCTCCAGGTTTAGGTTGTGTTGTCTCAGTGGGTTCAAGCTTCACCTCAACTTCAGTTTGAGCTGACTTGGTGGAGAATGCAAGTCCACCAGCTCTCCCTTCTTTATCTTCTGCTTGATTACCCTGATATGCTCATCCATTGTGGATAGAGACATAGGGCCAAGCCTCCTTCCGGAAAATCCATACAGCTTCAAGAAGCTCATCATCCTTTATTTGTCAGCAGACTTCTTTTGGCTTTTGTGGATGATGGCCCTTGACTTTTCAACTTCTTCCCTTAATCTTTTCTTTTCTGCTTGTTTTTCTCTTTTAGCTTTTTCTTCCATCTGCTTATTGTATTCAAACAATATGTATTCAGATGGTAAGGGAAGAAGTGCATCTGCCTGATAGAGACTTGTGGCACTCAGGTAGCTGATCATCTTTAGTCTTTCTTCTTCAGTTGCTACCTGAGGTTGTTTAGTGGCCACAGTCTCTGGCTCAGGACTTTCTTGAACTGGGAAAAGGACAGGAATGCTTTTGTAGAGTCTTTTCAGCCTCATTTCTTCCTTGTGCTTGAGGAGCAATGTTGCATAGTGCATCCTCTGCTTCCTTCCTCTCCTTTGACAACTTTGTGTCAGCCAGTTCATTCAATTCATCTAAGGGGAGAGAGATGAGTTCATCAACATTATAGTTTCTAGTTCCTAGGTAGTTTAGCCTGGCTGTCCTTAACTCATCTTCCTGAGTGTTTAGCCTGGGGGCAGCCCTGATTGCAGCTTCTATAAACCCTAGGGAACCACTTGAACTCTCTCCCCTCAGCTTCCTCTTCCTCTTTCTCTTCTCCTCCTCAATCTCCCCAGGAGTCATTTTCCTTTTGCCTTTGTCATCCATAAGCTTTGGTGACTCAGGCTGGAGAGAGCTTTGGCCTTTATTGCTTGGTTCAGTTGTCAAGCTCTGGCTAGAGAGAGGTTGTGAAACACCATCACCAGCTGGTGTTTCACTGAGGGTAATAGATGCAGAGGGAGATCCTGTCTCAAGGTTCACAGGTTCAACCTCTGGGCCTTCAGTTAAGGTTTTCCCTTCGAAGCTAATCTCCGGGTCTATCTCAACATCCAGTTGACCAAAGATCTCACCTGCTAGCCTCTGTCTATATAATTTTGATCTTAATTTAAACTCCCCTAGCACCCTGTCTTGGATTCTTTCTGCCAATTTTGCTGCTTGTCTGTTATTGCTTGGGTTGACAAATGACAAATCTACCAAGTTGATGCTCTCATAGAAACTCAGGTGTGAAATGTTGAGAACTTCTAGTTGACCCTGAGCTCTAGAGATCATAAGAGCTCTCCTATTGCTGTCATACCCCCAACCCCAGATTGGGTTCTCAGAAGTGGAAGACATTGCTCTTGGTATTCCCTCCTCAAACAGTTATTGGATGAGCAAGTTCAGATCACTGTCCAGAGGAGGTTGCTGAGTATGAACAACTGCAAGAGAGGATGGTGATTCCTCTATGTCCATACTCTGGGAAGAACTCCCAAGTTTTGTGATTGTCAGAATTTCCTCCCCTTTTTTGGTAGCATCACCCTCTTGCATAGGTGAGCTGGGAGATTGATCCATGACATCCACAGGTTCTTGTGGGCCTGGATGAGTTGTCCTCATAGGTCTCTCAACCAACTTGCCCTTAAGATCGGTGATCTCAAGTTGCTGGTCATTGACCCTCTTCTGTAAGATAGTCACCTGAGATTCCAGGTGAGCTATCTTTGAAACAAAATAGGTGCAAAGATGTGACAGTTTGTGCAAATTTTGTTATAGACTCCCCTCATCTTCAGATGAAGAATCATTGGGGGATGAGAGAATTGGACCTAAGTCTTCTTCCTCACCACCAGCATAGGTTTCTTGGTTGCTGAATTTCCCCTGCCTAATGACAACTTCCAGAGAAGTGTCAAGAGGCTGGGTTGCCATGGTAGAGGTCCTAGTAGTGTTATCACTTGCAAAGGTGATAGCCTCTGCCATATGGATTTCCTGAATAAGTTCAGGACTATCCACCTCAGTAGGGGGTTGCTGATGTGGGCTAGAGATGGGGGAAGCAGGAGTACTCATACCTCCTTGAGTGTGGGAAGAAAGGAGAGACTCATGGTACTCACTGAAGCCCAAATCTTCATCAGAATAGAAGTCAAGGCTGGGAATGGGGCGGTTTAGATCAAGAGGTTGGGGATGGTAGCTTTCCCCAGAAAGTTGATCACTAGAGTGTTGAGACTCAGAGTGATGGCTTAAGGCTGTTTGTGGGGTTGTGAGCTCATCAGGCTGAGCATGAGGAACCTCAGCACTGATTGGTTGAAAGATGGGAGTGGTCTACTCCTCAGGGGAAGTGGGAGCTCGAGATTCCACTTCCTCCTGTATGGGTTCTGATATGGGGGCCTGCACATGCTCAGTAGCAAGTGTAGGGGTTTGTTGGGATTTTCTTTTGTAGGTGATGGTGATGGTAGGCTATGTTTGAGGTGGTTGAGAGGTGGAGGGTGTTGGTTCAACACTAGCTGGTGCTGCTAGGTTTTCACCCTGAGCAATGAGCTCAAACATTTTTGGGACAAGGGCTGTTTCTACCCCAGAGAAGCCAACAGTTGGCTTCTTTAAGATTTTGAAGATGCCGGGCCTTATTTGTCCTATTTTAAGAATATTACCTATTCCCCTCAACTGTGGTCCCGATTCATAGTTGAGAATGTGTTGAACATACCTAGGGAACATGTAGTACTAAGGAGTCCAAGTTTTCAAGTAAATTTGTATATACAAACTGAGAGTACCTGAACTTGACCCCTTGTACCATCCCATGGACTATAAAGGAGAGGTCTTCTGGAACTTGATCCCATCCTCCATGCTTGTTAGATAGGCTGTGAATGACGACATGGAGGAGGTATTTCCATTGAGATGAGACCTTCCCCTTTCTGAAGGTTTTGACTGAGAAGTCACCTTCATAGCCCATCTGCTGAAAGGAGTGGTTGACAGTAGATTTAGGAAAGGACAGCTCACCTGCTTCATCATCCAGCTGCAAATGGGTGTTTATGATGGCCGGAGTGATGAAAACTGTCTTCCCCTACACTGTAGCAGACAGTGCCTTCTCCCCATCCATGGTGACCTCTTGACAGGTCCTCCAGAACTCAAGCAACTGATCCTCATAGAGAGGAGGATCAATTGTAAGGGAGGTGAAGTAGTGCGATGAAGAAAGGTACCTACACACATCTGAGAAGCTTGGATCCTTCTCAGAGTGTAACAGGGCAACCTGATTATGTTGCCTGTGTAGGTGCATGGAAAAATCAGGGTCGTTGCGAGGATCAATGTTGGCCATTTGAGGAAGCTTTTGTAGTGAAGAAAGGAAGAAGAAAATGAAATTTGGGAGTAAATTTAGGGTAAGGATCAGTGAGAGTAGAGAGACGAAATAGAACCGTTTGGAAGATATATGTCGTGGATTTGAGACAAAGTTATGACAAAAAGATAAACTTTGAAATCCGCAAGTGAGTCCTACTTCTAAAAAAGTGCGCCAAAAAGTTAGTTTTCTTGGAAGTTGTAAAACTTCCAAAGGTAATTTTGGCTTCAGAAGCTTTGTAACAAAGCTTTCGAAGGCAAGTTTTGCTTCGGAAGATATTTCAAAGAGTTTTGAAAATTTGGCTTCAGAAGAAGTGAACAAGTCTTCCGAGACTTAGTTGCTTTCGGAAGATATTTGTTCTTTGAATTTCTTTCGAAGGTAAATCTTAGATAAGCTGTTAAATGATTTAAAGACATAGATTTCTTTCGAAGGCAATTTGAGTTCTTTCGAAGGTAAATTTTCACAAATCTGAGGAATATCAGTTAAAAGTTCATTTTCTTCCAAAGAGAACTGGCCTTATGAGGTGATCTAATAGACAACTTAGGACACACAGTTTTAGGAAATAAAGTTGATTAAGTTATTACAGAAAATCTATTCAAAGTTAATCATCCCAATAGCTGATACAAGATATTTAAATCTCTGTTCATCAAATGCCTTTGTGAACAGATTAGCATATTGTTCATTTGTGTTAACTTTGATTAGTTTGATCAATTCCTTTTCAAAATTATCCCTAATCAGATGATACCTGATGTTGATGTGTTTGGTCCTTGAGTGCTGCACATGATTTTCTATAATAAAGATGGCACAGTTGTTGTCTATATGGATGGGAGTCTCCTTGAAGTTGAACCCATAGTCTAGCATCTGATTCTGAATCCAGAGCACTTAAGTACAGCAGCTTGCAGCAGCAATGTATTCAGCTTCAGCAGTTGATGCAGACACACAGGATTGCTTCTTGCATTGCCAAGAGACTATCCTTCCACCAAGGAATTGACATCCTCCAGATGTGGACTTTGCAGTCATGTTGCAGCCACCATAATCACTATTTGTATAAGCATATAGATTAAAGTCTGAATTCTTTGGATACTAAAGGCCTATATTTGGAGCACCTTTGAGGTATCTGAGAATCCTTTTAATAGTGATTAGGTGTGACATCTTGGGGTTGGCTTGATATCTTGCACATATACATGTGGCAAACATAATATCAGGCATGCTAGTAGTAAGGTACATAAGTGACCCAATCATAGCCCTATAGAGATGTTCATCAACACACTCCCCTTCAAGATCAGGACCAAGGGAGTGGTTTCTGGCTATGGGTGTCTTTGCAACCTTACAGTCAGTCATCTTGAATCTTATAAGTATGTCCTGTACTACTTTAACTGACTAATGAAGATGCCATCTTCAACCTGCTTCACTTGAATTCCTAGAAAGAAACTGAGTTCCCCCATGGCACTCATTTCAAATCTATTCTTCGTCAGCATCTCAAAGTCTTTGTAGAGCTTTGGATTAGTTGAACCAAAGATGATGTCATCTACATATATTTGAACTAACAGTGTGTCATTCCCTGTTTCTTTGATGAAGAGAGTCCCATCAATAGTACCTCTTTTGTATCCATGATGACAGAGGTATGTTGATAGTGTCTCATACCACTTTCTTGGAGCTTGATGCAGTCCATATAGAGCTTTATCAAGCTTGAAGACATAATCAGGATGATCTGGGTCTGCAAAGCCAAGTGGTTGTTTAATATAAACTTCTTCATCAATCACCCTATAGAGAAAAGCATATTTCACATCAAGTTGGTAGACCTTGAAATCCTTGGATGCAGCATAAGCCAGTAATATTCTTACAGCTTCATGTCTTGCAACTGGAGCAAAAACATCCGTGTAATCGATCCCTTCTTCTTGAGTGTATCTTTGGACAAATAGTCTATCCTTGTTCTTGATGATAATCCCTCTATCATCCTTCTTGTTCCTGAATATCCATTTGGTACCTATGGCAATCTTCCTTGAGGAAGAGGGCATAAGTTCCACACCTTCTGTCTTCTGATTTGAAGCAGATCATCTTGCATAGCTTCAATCCAGCTTCCATCCTTCAAAGCCTATCAACTTTCTTCGTCTCTATCTAGGATAAGAAACAAGCATGTAGACAAACATGACTGTCATGAGTTTCTCCTCTTGTTCTTACCCCTGAGTCAACATTTCCAATGATGTTTGTGGTGGGATGTGACTTGTGGATCCGTAGTTGAGGGATCACAGCAAGTTGGTTGGACAGATCTAAATTAGAGAAATTCTAATTTGGCAATGAGGTGTCTCCCACTACATCAGCACACTTATCAAGAGAAACTTGATCCAATGAGTGTGTGACATCATTCATGTTGTCTTTAATGAAGTGGTTATCAGCATCAAGAAATTCTTGATCACTGTCACCACCTCCGGTTTCTCCTGCATTAGAAGTTCCTTCTACTGAATTTTGAGCCTCTGAGCTGGAATTTGAAGGCAATTCAGTTGAATCATAAGTATTTTTCATGCTTGTGCTGATAGGAGCCTTAATTACAGGGTTAGTCACCACTGGAGCTGAAGTAGTCTTCTTGGTTGGTCTTCTCAGCTCAAATCTTGGATCAGGATCTTCTGTTGATCTGTTATCTGTTGATCCTGAAACATTCTCACAAGACTTGTTAAAATAGTTGGTAACTAAATCAAGATCAAATAGCCAATCCGGACCAAAACCTTTCATACAGGGTGTGTGTTCATTGAAAGTCGCATTGGCTGACTCTTCAATGATTCTAGTTCTGAGATTTTATACTCTATAAGCCTTAGCTTGAGAAGAGTATCCAACAAAGTGTCCATCATCTGATTTCTCAGCAAACTTGGCTATTTGATCTTTGGTATTCAAGATGGTGCAAGGACATCCAAATGTTTTGAGAAAACCAATGAATCGTCTCCTTTTATGCCACAGTTCATAAGGAGTCTTACCATGTGTCTTAACCACTAAAACTCTGTTCTGCATATAGCAGGCTGTGTTGACAGCCTCTGCCTAGAAGGTGATAGGTAGTTTAGAGTCAGACAACATGGTTCTAGCAGCTTCAATAAGTGTCCTGTTTCTCCTCTCAGCAACACCATTTTGCTGAGGAGTCCTGGGAGCACTATATTGTCTTGAGATACCATTTTCATCACAAAATGTATCAAGGATTTGGTTTTTAAATTCAGTTCCTTGATCATATCTTATGGTTTTGACCTTGTGATTAGATTGATTCTTAATTTTCAGAATGAAGTTCTTTAAGATTTCAGGGGTTTCATCCTTAGTTCTAAGGAAAAACACCCAAATGAATCTTGTGAAATTATCTGTGATCACTAAATAGTAAGAGGTCCTTCCTAGACTAATAACATTGGTGGGGCCAAACAGATCCATATGTAACAAGTGTAAGGGAGTAGTGATAGAGTTCATTTCTTTTGGCCTGTGAGACACTTTGTGTCGATTCCCTTTCAGGCATACAACACAATGGTCATCACTTGTAAACTCTTTCTTTGGCATTCCAGTTACCAAATCATTCTTAATTAATTTATTCATGTTTTTAAAGTTTACATGGCATATTCTTTTATGCCAAAGGAAAGACTCATCACTATTTGCTTTAGACAGAAAGCAAGAAACTTCTCCAGAGGGAGATGTTTCCTGCAGATCTATCTTGTACATGTTCCCTCTTCTGGGGGCTCTAAGCAGAATATACTCTTGAGGAATATCAACCCCAGGCTTAAGAACAATGCACTCATGCTCAGTAAAGAGCATGTGATGTTTTTGGTCACAAAATTGGGACACACTCAGAAGATTGTATCCAATCTCCTTGACAAAGTTTACCTTCTCAATGCTGAGCTTACCATTTGTAACCTTGCCCCTGCCAGTAATGTAACCTCATGCATCTCCTCCAAAAGCAACTAGTCCTCCATTAAATCTTTCAAAGTTTTGAAGTAAGGACTCATTGTCTTTCATGTGCCTGGAGCAGCCACTATCAATGATCCAAACATTTCTGTTTGCCTTTGGCTATCCCTGCACAAAAGGAGATGATTTAGTTACATTTGGAAACCCAAGCCTCATTGGTCTTGGGCTTGTTAAAATGAGTTGAAGGCATTGAAATAGTAAGTGATCCTATGTTCAGGCTCTGAGGATCATTTGCTATTGCTGATGAAGAATCTTCAGTCATACGGTCTTCCTTCATCTTCCACACCACCATTGGAAAATTTGGCTTGACCTTTAAAGCTTCGGAAGCTTTTGCAGCTTCGGAAGATTTGGAGACTGGACCTTCGGAAGATCTTGCTTTTACTACAGCAAGCTTCAGTACTTTGAAAGCATTCCTTTCTTCCGAGACCAAATTTTTTTCCGAAAGCAATTTTTCACTTGCCCTCTTCTTCATTTTGGAGCTTTCGAAGGAAACAGATTTTCCTTCCGAAGCTTTCTTTTACTTCTTCTTCCCAGAAGCCATTTCTTTGACCATGTGGATAGTACTTTTAGGATTGTAGAAGCAATCCTTAGCCAGATGAGAAGTACTACCACACATGATGCAGTCCATTTGCTTCCTTCTGGGAGTCTTCTTCTGAGAGCAAGACTGAACTTGAACACTTTCTTTCTCCAGCTTCTTCTTCACAGATGACGCAGTAATTTTCTTAGGAGAGAATTGCTCTTGGAGGAGGATGGTTCTGACTGTGTAGCAGTGGTACATAGCAATTCAACCTTCTCTTTACTGGAATGAGTTGGAACTGTACTAAAACTCCTGGTACTAGAGTTTGTAGTTGATTCCTCAGCCTTTACCACTTCAAACCCTTCAGAGACGAACACTTGTTTCTGCTTGGGGTCAAAAGTGGCCTTGATCTCTTGAGCCTTCTTTGATCTTTTCTTTGCTCTTCTGATCAAGTTCTTCCTCTTTGCCTTTGACATACCAGCCTTTTTACTCTCCTCAGGAGCATGGTGACCCTTTTTGGATTGACTCTTTTCACTCATTTTAGAATCATCCCTCACCATCTCCTCTTCATCCTCTTCAACACTAGGGTCTATGAGGGGAAGCTCATCTTCACCAGTTCCACACCTTGGAGATCTTACAGATAATAGAGTGTGTGGAGGAGCTATCTCACAAGATCCCAGTCCCTGCTTATTCTGATATCAAACTTTTGCATGCAGAGATGAGGATATTATGTTCTTGAAGGTCTCTTCTTCAAGAACACATTTTTCTGCCCTGGCTTTGCTGATCACAAGCTCAGCCTGACATTCAGTCAACTTAGTAACAAGATCTTTTATTTGAGTCTTGTAGTTTGTTTGCTCATGTTTAAGAGTTGAAATTGTTTTCTCTAGATCTTCTATTTTAAGCTTATCTGCTTACTTTATCAATACATTCAGGAGAGCAAAGATATTCTAATACCTTGGCTTCATCATGGTCAGCCATGAGTGCTTGATTTGGAGAAGCATCTTCAGCTTGGAAGCTCCAGTCAAAGCCTCCTTCTTCAATAGCAACTGCAGCTTGCTGTCTTGGCTTCTTATTCTGGTGCCCTCCTTTAGTGTAGTTTGGCCTGGATGATGCTTGGCCACCATTTGACTTATGTGCATTGCATTCTCTGGCAAAGTGTCCCATCTGGTTACAGTTGTAACACTTTACTTTGCTTTTGCCCAGCCCAAACTTGCCACTGGCTGCATTGCTAGGAAACCTTCTCCCAGTCCTCTTGTAAAACTTCTGGGCTCTATGAGTGAGAAGAGCCCACTGCTGGACTATCTCCATATATTCCAGATCATCTGGATGGATACAGTCTAGGTTTTCAAGAGTGAAGAGAAAGTTTCCTGAACTTTTATCAGTAGAGACAAAGGCTTGAGAGGAACTTGTCTCTTGGAAGGGACTTTCTTGGATGTAGCTCTCTCTGGGTGTCTCTGGGAAGGTGATGAAAGGACCCTTTTGTGAAGTTTCAGGGTAGCAGATAAGATGATGCCGTGGTTCTCTGCTATCCCTTTCACCCATATGTAGGGCTAAACTCTGGTGAGTATTGGAGTTACCAGATGAGTTTTACATGTTCATCTCCATCTGGTATCCACTGAGTATCCCATACAACTCAGTGAGAGTAAGGGTCTTAAGGTTTTCAGTCCTCTTAATGGCCACACAATAGTGTGTCCATTGTCTGGGAAGAGAGGACATGAACTTCCTAACAATATCCATGTTCTCAATAGTTACTCCAACATCAGCCAGAGTATCCACAATCTCAACATACCTGAAGTATTGTTGAGTCATGGTTTCACCTGTCTTGAAGGTGAAGTTTTTAAACTGCTGCTTCATGAGGTCCTTCTTGTTTTCCTTGGCTTCATTGGACCCCTCATACATCAGGTTCAGTGCATCCCATAGCTGTTTAACGGTCTTGCACTTCTTGAAACCTCTATAGATGGAGTTTGGAAGAGCAATTTGGAGGGCTGTCATGGATTTCTGATCAATATCAATCCTTTTCCAGGCTTCATCAGAAAAGTCAGCCCTCTCCTTTGGTATCATGCCACCACCAGCAGCAGGTGAAGAGGTGCATGGTACATGAGGTCCATTGACAATAGACTCCCACATCTTGGAATCTTAAGACTTGATGAAGCCTTCCATTCTTTGGCACCAAGTGTCAAAATCCTTAGGAGTGATCAGTAGGGACTTTGTCATAGTTCCAGTTTCCATATCAGTCTTAGAGATAGCTGCCATTTGAAGAGTTAAGTGATGTGTGAAGCTAAGAGGATTAAAGATGGTGAGATCTTACAATCAAGAGCCTAGAATGCTCTGATACCAATTGCAGGACCAAGTAAGGGTACTTAACACTTAGTTTCACACTGTGGAGAGATCTTAGATCACTTAACAATTCAAATAGGGAACTGGTAACTAGAGACAGATGATACTAAGAACACAAGTAAATTAAAGAGACAGAACTAAGAACAACACAAGAACACAAGATTGGTTTTCAAGGATCTTGTATATTGATCTCAAGTTCTTTTACAAGTGTTACAAAGCATAAAGAAATTACAAGGACCTGAGACACTTTTATACTACAACCTACAACCGTCACTTACATGTAAAGATAGTTGGGATTTTACTAATCTAGACAACAAGATCAATCTAAAGTCAAAAGGCAGATTGCCTTTTGACTAGTGACTATGACATGCCATAGCTCATTGACTTTTCCTAATGCAAAAAGTCTACAGGAACAAGTAAGGTAAGTTACAGACAAAGACCATTCCTACTTTTTGATAAAGCATGGGAGTTTCACCAATTTGTGTAAAGTAGGTGAACCGTCAGAGCAGGCAGCGGAAAGTGTGTCAGCTTTATCAAAAGTTGATTACGAGAAAGCATATTTTCCCTGTCCTTTGAAGAAATTAGTCTTCACAGCTTCGGAAAACTATGTCTTTGAAGCTTCAGAAGATTTCATCTTTGGCTTCGAAAGATGCTGGTCTTTGGCTTCCGAAGATTTCACACTTAGAATATTTTTCTGTTTGAGTGTGAAACTTCCGAAGTAACTCCTTCTGAACTGTTAGCTTCGGAAGATCTTACACTTAGACATATTTGAGATTGTAAGACTTCCAAAGCTAGTTCATCTTTGTTCCTTAGTGCATGCATGGAAGACGTGGTGCCGGTGGACTTGGTGCCGGTGCTGTAAACATGATCCCAGCCGAATTAGCTGGCTTAATCAATCAACATGTGCAGGCAGCGCTGGGCGCTCAAGCTGCCCAATTTGGAGGTAAACGATGACCCTGGTCATCACTTACATAAATCTTCTATTAGATAGTTAATCCATTTGGTTTGACTAAACAATCTAAAACATTGAATACAGGACCGCCAACATGCACGTATAAGGCGTTCATGGACTGTAAGCCCCACACATACAGTGGAGTTGAAAGAGCCGTAGGGCTTGTGCGGTGGTTTGAGAAGACCAAGTCGGTTTTTGCCAAGTACAATTGCCCAGTGACGGATCAAGTGAAATACGCCACGAGGACACTTGAAGGTGCGGCGCTCTCGTGGTGGAATGCATAAGTGCAGATGCTTGGCCAGGTGATGGCAAATGCTTTACCATAGGATGAGTTTAAAGCGATGATGATGGAGGAATATTGTGCTCGCAATGAAGTCCAGAAGCTGGAAGCTGAGTTCTGGTAGTTGAAAACAGAAGGATCTAAGATCGAGGCTTACACTACGAGGTCTCACGAGTTAGCGACACTTTGCCGTGGCATGATCGATCCGCCGATCAAATGAATTGAGCTTTATCTGCGTGGCTTGGTTCCAGAGATACAAAGTATGGTGACTGCTGCGAACCTCCCAACTATTCAGCAGGTTATTCGATTGGATCACAAGCTTACTTACCAAGCGGTGGAGTAGGGAAAGCTACCCAAACCAGGTGCTTTGGCAAGCGTGCCTGACAATAAACGCAAGTGGGACAACTCTTGTAGCAAGGGATCATCGTTAAACAACCAACCCCAGCAGCATCAGCAGCAACAACAACACACTCAGCAGCATCAGCATCAACAGCAACAAAGGAGGTTTGACAAAAATCGTAGTTTCAATCAGTCATATTCTTCATCTCAGGGACAAGGTGGATATGTGGGGAAGTATCCCAAATGTAATCAATGTAACTATCACCACACTGGCAGGTGTGACAACTTTTGATGCCAGCATTGTGGTAAGGCTGGGCAGGTGGCAAAGGATTGCTGTGGTGAGTTGATGAAGAAGCCTCAGCAATCCCAAGAAACACCAAAAGGTTGTTTTTGGAAAGGAAGGATACTACAAGAGGAATTGTTCTCAGTTGAAGAAAAATGGGAATGGTGCTAGAAATAGTGTAAACAACAACAACAATAATGGCAATGGTGACAATAACGGTGGCAACAATGGTGGAGCTAAAGGGAGACCCTTCGTCATGGGTTCAGGTGAGGCTCTAAACGACCCTACTACTGTTACTGGTAAATTCCCTGTTAATGGTCGTTTAGCTACTGTATTGTTTGACACTGAAGCCGATAGGAGTTTTATCTCTACTAAGTTTAGTAGTCTCCTAAGTGATATGTCTTCTCCGTTGGGATCTAAATATATGGTAGAATTAGCTGATGGTAAACAAATCCACGTTACACACATCCTTAAGGGTTGCGAGATAGAACTGGCTAGACATACTTTTCCTGTTACGCTTAGGAGTTTCGATGTGGTCGTGGGCATGGATTGGCTATTCGAGAAGCAGGCGGAAGTCATTTTCCACGAGAAGGTTATCCACATTCATCTCCTGGACGGGGAAATTCTCTCAGTTAAGGGCGAGAAAGGTGGTGCTGTGATAGGCATCATGTCTTTTATAAAAGCGCGAAAGTGGCTATGTAAGGGTCGGTTAGCTATATTAGCCCTTGTGACTGACAAGCAATCGAAGGAAAAGAAGATGGAGAATATTTCGGTAGTTTGTGACTTTCCGGAGGTGTTTCAAGAGGATTTGCCTGGACTACCACCTCATCGTCAAGTTGAGTTTCAGATTGATTCAACTCCTAGAGCAGCTCCGATTACAAGAGCACCTTACCGGTTAGCCCCGAACGAACTGCAGGAACTATCTGCACAACTGCAAGAGCTGTTGGATAAAGGGTTTATTCGACCGAGCTCATCACCTTGGGGAGCACCTATTCTCTTTGTCAAGAAAAAGGATGGCACATTTTTGTAAGGCCCCGTACCCGGAAACCCCACAGTTGGTCATTCACAATATCATTTATATCAAAACACCATAAGACTCCTTAAATAATAAAAACATTGCAGCGGAATCCTTTATCTAAAACCATTCATGCATTGATAAGAACTTTTGCCAAGTAATATATCGTTGTTTAAAAGATCACAAAAGAATATTTAGTTGCATTACAAGACAAAAATATTATTTCTACATAAGATGGATGCCAATCTGTGTATGTCAAGTAGCTTCAACTCTATGCCACCCACAACAACCACATTATTACCTGCCAACTGAAATGCATATAAAAAGTCAGCGTTGCTAAGTGAGTTCTAGTTTAATAATATAGAAAATATACTTTTATAAATTTCACATGGTGATCATTCATCATCATACATAATCCGTCATTAAGAGATTCTTTATCTTTCTTTCTTTCATTATCTTTCACTTTCCATTGTCTAGGTTTGCACAAAGCAATAGCCTATATTGTTGGTTGGCAACAAATGCCAAACCCCTGTCGGTACATATTAATTAGTGGTAGCTAACCCCCGACAGTTGATCCACACTGCTAGGCATGAAGCCTTCTCATGAACTTGGATCCCATTTATCTATTGGTCAATCATAAGGATTAGACCCCATATGTGCCTTTCTTGGGCTGAACAGCCACACATCAGTTGAGCAAACGTCAACCGGGGTCGTGAACCACAATTTGGAAAAGGTTTCAAGGCTCTTCACCTTTAATCAAGGCCCGGGGTAACATTCATTAAGTTCCATTGTCCTTCTTTTATTCCTTTATGCTCACTTTGTTATGAATAACACTTTTAAGATATCCATTACCTTGTAATCACTTATCATGAAATATAATAATTAACATTCATAACAGCAGCATAAAAGAAAGAATCAAACATTAGAAACATTACATAAGCATAATCTTTCCTTATTCATCAATACTTAACACTTAGATTCTATTCCCAAAATTTCAGAAATTTCAGAATAATTCTAAGTCCCCAAAGATATGCGGACGAACAAATGCGGATGAACAAAAGTAAATGCGGATGGAACTGTAGCAAATGCGGATGAACAAATGCGGATGAAAGTCTTCAGAAAATATTCTAAGTGTCCAAAGAAATGCGGATAGAACAAATATGGATGAACAAACTTAATACGGATGAACGCTGTAGCAAATGCAGATAAACAAATGACTTAACTGCTGAGTGCGGATGAACACTGTAGCAAGTGCGGATGAACACTGTAGCAAGTGCGGATGAACAAAAGACTTAAACTGTTAAATGCGGATGAACACTGTAGCAAGTGCGGATGAACAAATGACTTAACTGCTGAGTGCGGATGAACACTGTAGCAAGTGCGGAAGAACAAAAGACTTAAACTGTTAAATGCGGATGAACAAAACTAACCTACAATGCAACTTATGCAATTACCAGTTCTCGATCGTCATTCTAACATGTACTTAGCATAGATCTAACATGTTACAAGCTTAAAACATAACAAACATCTTTACAACATCATAGAAATCACTTAAAACAAACATACTTCAAAAATAGCCATATACCATGTAAAACTCATAGTTTGGTTTAGGAAAACAGTAGTTATTATGCATATCAGCCCCAAAACAAGTAGTAAACATATGAAAGAGGGGATCTAGAACTCACAACTACTGCTTTCGAGTAAAACTCCTCCAAACCCAAGAGCAACCTGGAGTTCTAACACCTAAACACACGAAAACACACAACCAAGCACTTTGAAACACTTAAGAATCGGTCCAGAAGCTGAAAACTCAAGTGAAACCGAGAAGAACACCATAGAATATTACCTTTGAAGACTTTCTCTCACAAAAAACCAGGTGAAACTTCTGCTTCTTGCTTCAGCTGAGATTTTCTTGCATGAGAGAGAGAAGCATGGGCGGCCTTAACACCTTTTGAACCTATTATGGGCAAGTTTGGTCCTTGCTCGCTTTTAGTCCCTTGACTTGGAATATTTCACCTTTCTTTCTTTTTCTTTTCTTTTCTTTTGCTGAAATTTTCCGGGTGTTACAAGTCCACCTCCTTTAAATAGGTTTCGTCCCCAAAACCTGTCACTCCTAGAATAGATGCGGGTAATGTTGTCTCATCTCTTCCTCAGTCTCCCATGAAGACTCGGATCCCTTCCTGTACCTCTACGTACTTGCACCAGTGGAACCACCTTATTTCGTAGTCTCTTCTCTTTTCTGTCGATGATGGCCACTGGCTGCTCCACATAATTGAGTCGTTCATCCACCTCAATGTCCTCTAGTGGCACAATAATATCTTCATCGGCTAAGCAGTTTCTTAAATGAGATACATGGAAGGTTGGATGAATTCCACTTAACTCATTGGGACACCTTCAAGGGGACACCTTCAGCATCACTCTATCACCGACGTTAAACTCGATCGGTCTTCGACGTTTGTCGGCATAGGATTTCTGCCTATCTTTGGCGGCTTTCATATAGCCTTTAATTATGTCTAACTTCTCATTGGTCGTTTCGATAACCTCGATGCTCCCCAACTCCTTCTGTCTGATCTCCCCCTAGCAAACAGGGGTTCTACATTTCCGGCCATAGAGCATCTCATACGGGGGCATACCAATACTTGCATGGTAGTTGTTATTGTATGAGAACTCCGCCAATGGTACATGACTATCCTAGCTTCCACCAAAGTCTATGATACATGCCCGAAGCATGTCCTCCAAGGTCTGGATAGTTCTTTCGGATTGGCCGTCCTTCTGTGGGTGGTATGTTGTACTGATATGCAGTTTGGTTCCCATCACTTCGTTGAACTTCTTCCAAAATTTGGATGTAAACCACATATCTCTATCTGAGACATTCGACACCGGCACACCATGATGGGTAACTATCTCATTGATGAACAATTCGGCTAGCCTTTCCAAGTTATACGTCTCTCGGATGGGTATAAAGTGAGCACTCTTCGTCAGTCTGTCTACTATGACCCATATGGTGTCATAACCTTTAGCTGTACAAGATAGATTCGTTATGAAATCCATAGTAATATTCTCCCACTTCCATTCAGGAATTTCCAAGGGTTGGATTTTCCTGTATGGCTTCTGATGCTCGGCCTTAACCTGGAGACAGGTCAAGCACCTTTCTACAAACCTTGCCACGTCGGCCTTCATTCCTGGCCACCAATAATTCTTCTTTAGGTCCTGGTACATCTTGTTGGTTCCCGGGTGAATGGAGTAGCGAGTCTTGTGAGCTTCATCCAACACTTTCTCTCACAGACCTCCACGTTTAGGAATCCACATGGGCCCAAACCTAGTTTTGACACCATTGGCTTTTTCTTCCAAGCTCACGATCTGCCATTTCATCCTTTTTTCATTAGCGTGCTCGGGCTTTAGATCATCTTCCTGAGCTTCACCCACTTGCTTTATCACTTTAGGAGTCACGATCAACTGGTAAGATCTCACTCGGATTGGTTCACGGTTTTCCTTTTGGCTTAGAGCATCAGCTACCACGTTAGCTTTACCCGGGTGATAATGAATCTCACAATCGTAGTCTTTTATGATCTCCAACCATCGTCTCTGTCTCATATTAAGATCCTTCTGCTCGAAGAAATATTTTAAGCTTATCTGGCCAGTAAAAATCATACACTTGGCACCGTATAAGTAGTGCCTCCATATTTTTATAGCGAATACCACAGCAGCTAGCTCCAGATCATGCGTGGGTAGTTCACTTCATGAATCTTTAACTGTCGAGATGCGTACGCTATAACTGTGCCTCGCTGCATTAGTACGCACCCTAACCCTTGATAAGATGCGTCGGAGTAGATGACCAAGTCCTCGTTCCCTTCCGGTAACGTTAACACTGGAGCTTGTGTCAATCTTCTCTTTAACTCCATGAATGTATTTTCTTGGCGGTCGCCCCATTCAAACTTCATATCCTTCCTCGTCAACTTGGTTAACGGCGAGGCAATCTTGGAAAACTCCTGAATGAACCTCCTGAAATAACTCGCTAATTCGAGGAAGCTTTGGATTTCAGAGGGCGTTTTAGGCGAATTACACTTCATCACCGCCTCCACTTTAGCAGGATCAACCAGGATTCCTTCTGGGTTCATCACATGACCCAGAAACTGCACCTCACGTAACCAAAATGCACTTTTGGAGAATTTCGCGTACAACTTCTCCCTTCTTAGAGATTCCAACACCACTCAAAGGTGCAGGCGTGGTCTCCCTCATTCTTTGAGTAGATCAGGATATCATCTATGAACACTATTACTAATTTGTCGAGCATCGGTTGACAAACTCTATTCATCAAGTCCATGAATATTGCAGGAGCATTGGGTAGACCAAACAACATCACGAGAAATTCATAAGACCCATATCGCATTCAAAACGCAGTCTTTGGGATATCCTGTTCTTTAACCTTTAGCTGGTGATAACCCGACCGAAGATCGATCCTCGAGAACTAACTTACACCCTTGAGCTGATCGAACAAGTCATCAATCCTTGGTAACGGATATCGGTTCTTCACAGTCAACTTGTTCAGTTCACGGTAGTCGATGCATATCCTCATACTACCGTTTTTCTTCTTCACGAATAGAACCGGAGCACCCCATGGAGAGATACTCGGCCGAATAAAGCCCTTATCCAAAAGATCTTGTAGTTGCGTCATCAGCTCTTTGAGTTCGGATGGAGCCAACAGATATGGTGCCTTGGCTACGGGTTGCGCTCCTGGTATCAAGTCAATCTGAAACTTGATTTCTCTATTTGGTGGGATCCCTGGCAGGTCTTCGGGGAACACATCGGGGAAATCACATACCGGCACATCTGATAGTTGAGGCATGGTAGCATCCATATTCTTCACATAAGCCAGGTAAGCACCACACCCTCGTTTCATAAACTTCCCTGCCGTGATCATCGATATCATCCGCGGAGTGGTACATTCCTTGTCTCCATGAACCGTAACCAAACTGCCGTCGGGCACAATTAGACGAATCATCTTCTTTCGACACATGAGATTCGCTTCGTAGGTCACCAACCAATTCATTCCTAACACCACGTCAAAACCTCCTAGGGCCATCACATATAGTTTAGCAGGAAACTTATGACCGTCCAATTCTACGAGACAGTCGTCTATCACATCAGTCACCTTGGTAGAATTTCCTATCGTTGTCTCTACATGGAAGGGTACGTCTATCTTCTTATTCTTACCATGCATTTCATGACAAAAGGTGGCAGATACAAAACTCCTACTAGCCCTCGAATCAAAGAGCACAGAAGCATACAATTGGTTTACCAGAAACATACCTGAAACTACTTCAGGGTCCACTCTAGCTTCTTCCCAGGTTATGTTGAATCCCTTGCCTTGGCTTTGGTGCTCTCACTTCCCCCTTTCTCACCCATAGTCTGGGTCCCCGAGCTCCCTGCTCCACCTTTCTTGCAAACTCGGCCCTAGTGGCCAACTTCCCCGCATTGATAACATCACGGTACCTTGCACTCTTTAGCATAGTGGCCTTCACCTCCATACTTAAAACACCGGTTCGTCCCCACTCTACACTCACCCATGTGAACCTTCCCACAATTCTTACATTCCCTCCTGTCGTTCCCCTTTCTCCATCCTGAGCGACGATCGTCAATCCTCATCTTCTTTTCCCCTATCCCATAGTTGTCACTTCGAACCTCTTCCCATTACCGTTCTTGTTCCAACTCTTCTCAACCTTCTTCTGAATTGGCACCAGGTCCCTCTCATGTGGAAATTCGATTAACGTAGGATCGAATATTGCAATCGTATTGTTGTCGTTTATCAGATCATGCGGAATCTCACAGACACGTTGATGATTTCAAGTGAAGATCTGTTGCAAGATTTAATGTATGATGATGAATGAATAATGAACAATCAAGAACACATTCATAAATATTTCATTCATTCATATGTATGTTTGCTAGGATATTACAAGGGAGTTTGCAAGAACAACTTCTCTCACACACACTCAACCTTATGTTTCTCTCACTAGACTAAATCTGTATGCTTGCTTAGAGAATGCTTGGTTGAATCGTGAATCAGTGTCACATACCAGGAGATCATACTAGTCTAAAATTCTCACTAAGTGGTTTGAATGTTTTTGAGAATAGTCATGGACTAATACAATGTTGATTGTATATATTTGATCCACTTAAACTCATGCATGGTATTAATGATTGATTGAAACAATGAGTGATTATCATGTTTTGAGTTGATTGATATGAGTTGTATGTACCCCACATCTGATTGTATGTTTGGTACAATCCTCCTCAAGATATGCTAGAAAGCACTTTCAATACTTAAGACCTAGCTACTTAGGAGTATAAATGCTCAATTTGATCCATGATGTTTGATCCTCATTGGGATTCTTTTTAGTTCACTTTGGAAGGTGATCCTCTTTGGGATTCTTTTGATTCATTCACATTAAAGACTTTATTGATTGTTCATCCATAATGGATGTGTTCCTCATTAAATCTTTTGGGATCATGTTTTAGGTCATTCAGGTCTGTGCTTAGCACAACAAAGAATGCCTAGATGTACTCCAGGTCTATGATTATCATAACAGAGGAGACACTTGTATGATTGAGCAATTTATAAACTGTTTCACTTGGTGTATTGTAGTTACTTTACAAGCAACCTATATTGGATAGATTTGTACTCACCATAGACCAAGATGTGTTGTTTGACCACACAATCATGAGAATTTAGTTCTTCACTGTTGTATGTGATGTTAGGTGTCCTATGCTGAACCTATCTACATATCAAACAAAGTACAGTCAGTCTTTATTAGTGGAAAATAATTCAAGTGAAGAATATGCTAGTGTACTATCATTTCTCATGAATGGTATGTGTGATTCAATATATTTAAAAAATGATGTGTTTGTTCGATATCTAGATTTTGAAAGATACATGTTTGATGTTAAACTTGGACTTTGATAAAATTAAGCTTGTTTGATTTTAATGTTTTTCAAAACATTACTTGTTTGATTCAAAGTTGATCATACCAAGTGACTAAACCAAAAATTCAAATCTTGTTAAATCAAATGGTTTAGTAAATAGGTCAGCCAATTGATTGTCTGTATAGACTTTGATCAACTTGATCAGACCCTTTTCTGAGCAATCTCTTAGAAAGTGATATCTGATCTCTATGTGTTTTGTTTTTGAATGTTGAACAGGATTGTCAGTGATAAAATGGCAGCAAAATTATCAATGTGTATGGGTGTTTGAAGAAAATTAAAGCCATAGTCAAGCATTTGGTTTTGAATTCAAAGCACTTGAGAACAACATGTAGAAGCAGCTATGTATTCTGCTTCAGCTGTTGACACAGAGACATTTGTTTGTTTCTTGCACTGCCAAGAGATCAATCTTGATCCAAGAAACTAACAACCTCCGGTAGTGGATTTTTTGTTTTGATTGCATCCTCAATAATCACTGTCTGTGTATGCATATAAAGAGAAATCTCCATCTTTGGGATACCACAAACCAAGAGCTGGTTTGCCTTTCAAGTATCTAAAGATTCTCTTTACTGCATTGATGTGTGATTCTTTGGGATCTGCTTGATATCTTGCACACATGCAGACTGCATACATGATGTCTGGTATGCTTGCTGTTAGGTACATTAGGGAACCTATCATGGATCTATAAAGTTTCTGGTCCACTGATTTTCCTTCTGGATCGGGTCCAAACTTTAATCTAGTTGCAAATGGTGTTTTGCTGGATGTGCAATCAGACATGTTGTATTTCTTCAATATTTGATTCACATATTTGCTTTGATTGATGAAAATTCCTTCAGCAGCTTGTTGAACTTGAAGACCAAGGAAGAATGTAAGTTCTCCCATTAAGCTCATCTGGAATTTTGATTGCATAAGAGTTTCAAATCTTTGCAAAGATCTGTGTTTGTGGTTCCAAAGATTATGTCATCCACGTGGACTTGCACTACTAACACGTCTTGTTCTTTTCTTTTTAAGAACAATGTTTGGTTGATTTTCCCACGGGTGTATCCATTCTGTAGTAGAAACTTTGATAACGTTTCATACCACTTCCTGGGTGCTTGATGAAGACCATACAAAGCTTTATCTAACTTGTAGACTCTGTGAGGGAATTCTGGATCTTCAAACGTCGGTGGTTGAGCAACATATTACTCTTAATCTATCTTACCATAGAGGAATGCACATTTGACATCCATTTGGTAGACAGTGAAACTCTTGGATGAGGCATAAGCAAGGAATACTCGGATGGCTTCCAGTCTTGCTATAGGAGCAAAGACATCATCATAGTTAATGCCTTCCTCTTGAGTATAACCCTGGTCTATTAGCCTTGCTTTGTGTCATCTGCTTTGTTTTGGAAGAGCCACCTTATGCCAATTGCATATTGACCTTCAGGTAGATCAACCAGCTTCCATACTTCTTGCTTCTTAAATTGTTGTAGTTCCTCTTGCATGGCTTCTATCCAACAGTTGTCTTTGAGTGCTTTAGTTATGTTTTTAGGTACAGTTAGGGATAAGAAGCAGGAGTACAGACACATGTTTGCTATATCAGATTGACTTCGAGTTAATCTGGTATTGAGGTCACCTATGATATTTTCTATGGGATGGTCTTTGTGAACTCTTATTGTTGTAATCTGATCAGCAGGAATTTTTGGATCAAGATTGGTGATTGTTTGAGAAGGGGATGATGGTTGAGCAAGAGTATCAGGAATTGTTTATTTATCTGGCTGAGGGATCTCATTGAATGTTTGAGGTGAATCATGAAAGAAATCTAAGATTTCATCTTCATGATGTGTGTCTGGTAATGAGTGGTAATCATCATCTTCTTAGTGAAAGAATGTTCATTAAAAACAACATCTATTGTTTCTTACACTATATTTAGCCTTGGATTGTATACTCTATAAGAATTTGAGCTTCTAGAGTATCCAACAAAGAATCCATTATCTACTTTTGGAGCAAATTTGGATAATTGTTCTCTGGTGTTTAATATTAATACAGAACATCCAAATGCCTTAAGAAATCCTATGAATGGTTTTCTTTTAAACATTAATTCATAAGATGTTTTGGAATGTTCTTTGATAATTAATGTTCTGTTTTGTATGTAGCAAGCTGTGTTGATTGCTTCAGCCCAAAAGGATATGAGCAATAGAGAGTCAGCTAGCATAGATCTGGCTGCTTCTATCAATGTTCTGTTTCTCCATTCAGCTACTCCATTTTGCTGAGGAGTTCTTGCTACACTGAATTGATGACTAATTTCTTTTTCTGCACAAAAAGAAGAAATGTAGTCATTCTTAAATTCAGTAGCATTATCACTTCTTAAAGATTTAACTTTAAGCTAATTGATTTTCAATCTTAGTGATAAAAGATTTTATTATGTCTGCTGCTTCTGACTTGTGTAGTAGAAAGAAAACCCATGTGAATCTGGTATAGTCATCTACATTAACAAGATAGTATTGCTTCTTTCCTATACTTAGGATGTTTGTTGGGCCAAATAGGTCCATGTGAAGCAATTTGAATGGTGTGTTATTAGAGTTTACCAATTTTGACTTATGGGACACTCTATGTTGTTTGCCTTTCAGACATGCTACACAGTGGTCTGTACAGAAGAATTCTTTTTGTGGTAAACCTATTACTAGATCACCTTTTGCAAGTTAGTTCATTCTGTTAAAGTTAGAGTTTCCTAATCGTCTGTGCCATAATTAGGAAACATCTTATGATGCTTTTGATAATAAACAAGTTTCAGGGGTTGATGCTGAAACAGTATTCATATCAACAATGTATGTATTGTTATGACGGGGAGTTTTCAAAAGGATACAGTCTTCTGGAATTTGAAACCCCGTCTTGAGGATGTAGCAGTTGTTGGAGTCAAATAAGGTGGAATATCCTTTTTTGCATATTTTGGATAAGCTTAGAAGATTGAACTGACGATTGGAGTAGTAGTTGACATTCTCAAAGCTAATCAAGCCATTAGTTACTGTTCCTTCACCAGTTATATTCCCACCTGTCTTGTCTCCTCCAAAGGCTACATTACCTCCATGTTTGCTCTTAAAATCCCGAAGGAGGGAACAGTTGCCAGTCATATGTAGGGAGCATCCACTGTCAACATACCAAATGTTGTTAGGCCTTCTTTGATGCCCCTACAAAAGAAAAGAAATTAGTTAGTTGGTGCAACCCAAGCCATGATGGTCTTGGGTTTTCCGTCTTTCCCTACGACACAAATTTCTTCTAGAATGGCATTGTCTGCTGGTTTAGGAATTCTAGGTACACTAGTTTTCCTTTGATTGTTTTTAACTCTATCAGGAGAAGTACTTTGAGCCCTTCTCCTTTGAGAGTTAATGTCTGGTGACTGCCTGTTTCAAGACTTATGTCTCCTTGTTGGTTGTTTAAAGTTGTCATAAAATGTTTTATCACTGTTTAAAACAACTTTTTGGTGAGGAGTTTGTCTTGGTTCTCCTCCTTTGTTCTTGTTAGGAACAACCGTCTGTTTCTCAGTTGATTTCTCAACTTGAGGCTGTTTGTTTTGCTTTTTGTTTTTCTTATTGAAAAAATAGTTTGTAGTGCTATGATTGTTTCCTCCACAAATTGAATAATAGTTGTGAAAATGGCATGTTTCAGTACTATGATTATTCATGTTACAGTACTTATAGTATTTACCATACTTGAATTTTTCAGTGGAGTGTGTGTATTGATCACACCACTCACAATATGGTAACTCTAATTTTGTTTGTTTGTTAGTAACTTTTGTCTTCAAATTTGATTTTGAGGGAATTTCAAAAGTTACTGTTTGTTGTTTTGGCTGAATTATGGCTTTGCCTTTCCCTTTATTTACCTATTTGGGAGAGACAGTAGAAGTTATAGTTTTCCTTCCACCAGAACAGATATCAAAACCTTTAATATGTTTTGTTTGTTTGTTTGATGTATCAGCCACACTTGAAACCTTTCAAGTTTCAATAATTGGCTAAGTTGGCTCATCATCCAATAAATCATCTTTATCATCATCTATTGTGTGTTCATCAAATTCATTATTCTCTCCTTGATAAAAGTCAGTTGATTTGATTTGTGGTGACACTGAACTTTTAACAAATTTTATGAAAGGTGATTTTGATGTTAATGGTGATTTTGATGATGATGATGATGATTGTTTGGAATCATCAGTCTTTTCATGAGTGTCAGGAGATTCATCCTGTTTGTTAGTCATTGAGTCAGGTAAAGGAATATAATTATCATTGTAAGGTGGGCTAACCTTGTTATATCCTAAACCTGACGGGTCTTTGAATACCCTTTGTTGAGCAAGAAGTTCTTCGAACTTCTTGTTGCTTACCTAAAACTTTTGAAGTTTTATTTCAGTTTCAGCATGCAATGCTTTTGATTCAGTCAATGATGCAGAGAGGTGCTCAACTTGAGCTGCTAGTGTTAATTTCTAAGACATTAGTTTATCTAAGTCATTTTGTAATGAAAGTATTTTGGTTGCATATTGTTTATGTTCTGATTTTAAACTTTTACTTAAAATGTTTGTTTCTATAACTTTCTTTGAAAGTCTATCTGCATGCTCTCTATATCTATTGACCTCATCAATACATACCTATGTGCAGAGGTGCTCCTTTACCTCTTTCAGGATGTTTGATATTTTATCTTCAATATCTGCCATAAGGGCATGATCTGGAGATGGAATTTCAGCCTCATACAGGCTCCAATCACATTCACCATCTTGTTTGATTATCATTGTAGAAGATTTTGAATGTTAATTTGGACTATACTGTGTGATTTATGGTGGGGTTGGTGCAGCTGGAATGTTGATTGGAGGTGGCACCTTTCTCTTAGAATGATAACCACTGGATGTTTGTGCCTGATGTGTGTTTCTATCAACTCTTGGCTATTGACATTCTCTTGAAAAGTGTCCATAGAGTTGACAATTATAGCACCTCACTTTTGTCTTATCAAAACCAATCCTGGTTTTCTTGTCCATGTTCAATCCTCGATTTCTTTGTAGAAACCTTTTAGATCTGTATGCAATCATAGCCATGGACCATTGAAGATCCATTTCTTCTACCATATCTGGTGGAAGTTCATCCAAATCTTGCTGAATGATCTGTATGGTGTTAGACTTGCATCTAAAAATGCTTCAAAGCTTGTAGAAAAGGCTGCATAAGCTGCCTTTTGCTCTTCACTTTGCAGGATTATAGTAAGAGCATCCATTGGCTTTTCAAGTCTATGTATGTTGATTGTTTGAGGTTTTGGCTGTTTGTTTGAGCTAGAGGTATGTGGATGTTGTTTACTCTAAGGTGTTGCATCATGTGAAGCATGCACACCAGTCTTTTTAGACTTATGTTTGTTGCTGGATAATTTAGGTGCTGAGAAGAATGATGTATCACTGGAGTACAAAAATCTTCATCTTCTTCTTCTCTAGTGCTTGTTAGAAATGCACTGTCTGTTTGTTGTGGTTCTTTAAATTTGTAAGCCTCTACATGTCTGATGTGATTGTTATTTCTAGATTTTTCATCCATTTCCAGAGCTTCAACCTTGGCTACCAGAGAGTTAAGGGATAGCGCTTCCAAATCCAATGTTGCCTTCATCAAGGATACTGACTGAGTTTAGCTCTCAGGCAGTGTGTGTAACACCCGGACTCTCACACCACCATTATTGTCCGCTTTGCCCACGAGGAGCTCACGGATTTGCTTTTGGTTGCCCCGGTGAAAACTTCCCAGGGAGGTCACCCATCCCTGGATTGCTGCCACCTGAGCACGCTTAACTGTGGAGTTCTCCTCTCATCCACAGCCAATACGCCCAAAACGTGTTGGTGATATTAGATGCCAGACATTACTTATGAACCAGGAATCTCTCCCGTCCACGACTGATGTGGGTTATATGTAGGGTGTCACAATCACCCCCCTTTGGACTCATCGTCCTCGATGAGCCAAAGAAGTCACCATCCTTAGTGAGGTATGTCCCACATCCCGCAAGGCATAGGAGTGGCTCTGATACCATTATACCAAAGACCTCCTCCCCCACTTGGGAGACCAGCGTCCTCGCTAGCACACCGGCCCGGCCCTGGCACTGATACCATTTGTAACATCACGCCCCTCACACCACCAATATTGTCCGCTTTGCCCACGAGGAACTCATCGTCCTCGATAAGGTTTGCCCCACCATCCCATCAATGGATGTGGGATTTGCCTAAGGTGTCCCTCTGAACACCCCCGGGGACTCACCATCCTTGATGAGGTTTGCCCCACCATCCCAAACGGCACAGGAGTGGCTCTGATACCATTCTGTAACACCCGGCCTCTCACACTACCAATATTGTCCGCTTGGCCCACGAGGAGCTCATGGATTTGCTTTTGGTTTCCCCGGTGAAAACTTCCCAGGGAGGTCACCTATCCCTGGATTGCTGCCACCTGAGCAATCTTAACTGCGGAGTTCTCCGCTCATCCACAGCCAATACGCCCAAAACATGTTGGTGATATTAGATGCCAGACATTACTTATGAACCAGGAATCTCTCCTGTCCATGGCCGATGTGGGTTATATGTAGGGTGTCACAGCGTGTGCAACATTTTCTTATTGATTTCAACAGCTTCATATTTCAGTCCATATACAATCATTTCATTTACTAACTGGACATATCTATGTAGCTGTTGTGGGATAGATTCTCCCAGGATGTGATGGAAAGTTTCATATTGGGTTCTCAGTTTCTCTATCTTGATTTTCTGTATTTCTTCACTTCCTTCACACATTGTGTGAAGTACTTTCCATAATTCATGAGCTGTTTTGAAATTTTCAACTCAAGTTAAAATTTCAAAAGGCAATGTCATGGCTAGTATACTGTATGCCTTCATGTCTGTTTTGACCCTCTTGAGGTCATCACCAGCTATGTTTTTCAAGCTAACTGGCTTTTGTATGTTGCAATCAGGTCCACAAGTCAGAGGAATGAAAGGACCCTCGGTTATGAAGTCCATAAATCAGGGTCTTGAAAAATTATCCAGTTCCTAAACATGATATTCCATTGCTTGAAGTCTGACTTGTTCTTTAGTCTGGGTAGTTTTAGACCACTGTTTGTTCCTGAAATTTCATGAGCCATGATTGTTTAATTTTAACCTAACGTTATAAGTTAAATTTGTTTGATGATTTTAGCTTGATGAAAAACTTGTTTAATCCTAAAGTCTCTAGGATTTGTTTGTTAATAGAGTCACCTTTTTTTTAAATTTACTTAGTAAATAAAGGAATTAATTAATTGAAATTAATTAATGTCCAATGTTAGGTCACTTTCAAATCTCGATGAAAAGAAAGGAATATTCTGTCAAGGGAATGTCAACTTTTTAATGATGTCAGTAAAATAAAGTCAAAACCCTAAAAACACAGAAATTGTTTTTAACAGTTATCTTTTTGGATCAAAAAGTAACTTTTTCAAAAATTTCAAAAGAAGATTATATTTCTTCTTTGATTTTGCTGATGAACCAACACAATCACCGTAGATTATGAAGGTTATGCATGATCAAACCTAGGGTTTATTCTAGGGTTTGTTGGCGGCTGAGATAATTTCAACAAAAACAACAATCGGTTTGTTTTTTTGATGAAGATTAATCGCCTGTTTGGAGTAAAAAACAACTCAAATGTGATGATTAAATACAATGAACAGATTCAAAGTATTCAACCCAGTGTTTGTTTGATAAAAAATGGATAGAACAATAACCGTATATTGTTTATCTGAGACCCTTTGACACCGACGAGGTTTTAGAGAGTTTTGTGATGAATACGTTTGAAAATCGTGCATGAATGATGTTTAGAGCTTAAAAATCACAACAGCTTCTTCAAAATGCACAAAACCATATTATCAAATCATGTTTGTAGCATTTAATGAATGTTGAGAGTAGAAGAAGATGGTTTTGATGATTTTTCAGCTTGAAAATGTATGTTTGAAACTAATGAACCACTGAACTCAAGTTGTTGATTGAGAGGATCGAAAATCAATGATGATTTTTGCCAAAGCTCTGATATCACCAGATGAAATCAACTTAAACACATGTTGAGCATGAACATATTAGAACAATATTCAACATGAACAGGTTGATTCCCCCAAGGATCTTTTCAAAATCTCTCAATGATCAACAAACAAGAACCATGGTGCGGAAACCCATGATTCAAGTGTATGAAATCAGTGTGTGTGTGTGTGTGTGTTTGTGTATGTGTGTTTAAATGCTCGAAAATAATAATAACTGCTTGTTTGATTGATTGTTCAAAAGCTTACAAAGGATTAGGGTAGAATGCTATTTATAGCCTATACACATAGCTATATACAATTACTAAACTACCCTTATGTAAATGAAAATTACATAAAAATCCTAAGTCTATCAGCAGTCCATTGTGGATGATTAGCTGTCCACTATGGATGCTAAGATGTCCGCTGTGGAAGTCAGATACTTGTCCGTTGTGCATTGGATGTTGTCCGCTGTGAAGTGTTTGTATGTTGTTAGCTGTGGAATGTTCATCCACTGTGGATGAACATCGGTTGTGGAATGTTCATCCGCTGTGGATGAACATCCACTATGGACTTGCATCCGCTGTATGTTGTTCATCCGCTATGGGATGTGTTCATCTGTTGTGAGCACTTGGACTTGATCTTCATCCGTTGCATCTTCTTATTCATCCGCTGTGGATCACTCTTCATCTGCTGCCGACACTTGGTCAAAATTTCTTTATCTACAATTCTGAAAAAGAAATTTAAACAATGATTAGTGAATGTTATGATTTTTAATGATGCTAATGTGTTAGTTAATGATAGTTTGAAAGTTAGAACACATTATGTTTGATTATGTTTGATTATAGCAAGCAATCATTAACAAAACAAATGACTTAACTGCTGAGTGCGGATGAACACTATAGCAAGTGCGGATGACAAAAGACTTAAACTGTTAAATGCGGATAAACACTGTAGCAAGTAAGGATGAACAAATGACTTAACTGTTGAGTGCGGATGAATGCTATAGCAAGTGCGGATGACAAAAGACTGAAACTGTTAAATGCGGATGAACAAAACTAACTTGTAATGCAACTTATGCCATCACCAGTTCCCGATCATCATTCTAACATGTACTTAGCATAGATCTAACATGTTACAAGCTTAAAACCTAACAAACATCTTCACAACATCATAGAAATCACTTAAAACAAACATACTTCAAAAACAGCCGTATACCATGTAAAACTCATAGTTTGGTTTTGGAAAACAACAAATATTATGCATATCAGCCCCAAAACAAGAAGTAAACATGTAAAAGAGGGGATCTAGAACTCATATCTACTGCCTTCGAGTAAAACTTCTCCAAAACTGAGAGCAACCTGGATTTCTAACACCTAAACACACAAACACACACAACCAAGCACATAGAAACACTTAAGAATCGGTCCAGAAGCTGAAAACTCAACTGAAACAGAGAAGAACACCATAGAATCTTACCTTTGAAGACTTTCTCTCACTAAAACTAGGTGAAACTTCTGCTTCTTGCTTCAGCCAAGATTTTCTTGCATGAGAGAGAGAAGCGTGGGTGGCCTTAACACCTTTTGAACCTATTATGGGCAAGTTTGGTCCTTGCTCACTTTTAGTCCCTTGACTTGGAATATTTCACCTTTCTTTCCTTTTCTTTTCTTTTCTTTTGCTGAAATTTTTCGGGTTTTACAATTTTGAATATTCATCAATTACAGAGAATTGAACAAAGTTACAGTCAAGAATCGATACCCTCTACCCCGAATAGATGATTTGTTTGATCAACTTCAAGGATCAAGCTATTATTCTAAGATTGATTTGAGGTCTGGGTACCATCAACTGAGGGTTCGAGAGGAAGACATCTCGAAGACTGCATTCCGTACACGTTATGGTCATTATGAGTTCTTGGTCATGCCATTTGGGTTGACAAATGCACCAGCAGTGTTCATGGATCTCATGAATCGTGTTTATCAACAACATATTGATCTATTTGAAGACCAAAGAGGAACATGAAGAGCACTTACGTCTTATCTTGGAATTACTTAGAAAGGAACAACTGTACGCCAAGTTTTCCAAGTGTGATTTCTGGATACGTGAAGTACAATTTCTGGGTCATATTGTTAACGAGAAAGGTATACATGTTGATCCTGCAAAGATTGAAGTGATAAAGAATTGGTCGGTTCCCAAGACGCCTAGTGAGATACGGCAATTTCTTGGACTGGCAGGATATTATCGGCGTTTTATTGAGGGATTCTCTAAGATCACTCAACCTCTCATAGCCTTGACTCATAAAGGAACAGCGTATAAATGAGGTTATAGCCAAGAGTCTGCTTTTCAGTTGTTGAAATAGAAACTGTTTAGTGCACCGATACTGGAATTACCCGAGGGAAGTGATGACTTCGTGGTTTATTGTGATGCTTCTATCCAAGGACTGGGTTGTGTCTTGATGCAGCATGATAAGGTGATAGCCTACGCCTCAAGAAAACTAAAAGTACACAAGAAAAACTACACCACCCATGACTTGGAACTAGGTGCAGTAGTTTTTTCCTTGAAGATCTGGAGACATTACTTGTACGATACCAAGTGCACTATCTACACCGATCACAAGAGTCTTCAGCATATCTTTGAGCAGAAGGAGTTGAATATGAGACAGCGACACTGGGTGGAATTGTTGAATGATTATGATTGTGCTATCAAATATCACCCAGGAAAGGCAAATGTAGTCGCTAACGTGTTGAGTAGAAAGGAAACTACTGAGCCCCGACGTGTGCGAGCTTTGTAGCTTACGATTAGCACTCACTTGCCTGAACAAATCCGAGAAGCTCAGACAGAAGTCTTGAAAGCGGAAAACATTAGGTCTGAATCTTTACGGGGAATGGACAAATAATTGGAGGTAAAAGCGAATGGAATTCATTATTTCATGGACAGACTCTGGGTGCCTTTGTATGGAAACCAAAGGGACTTGGTTATGAGGGAAGCACCAAGTCTAAGTACTCTATACATCCTGGTTTTGACAAGATGTATCATGACCTGAAGGCGCACTATTGGTGGCCTAATATGAAGGCGGATATAGCTATGTATGTGAGCAAGTACTTAACCTGTTCAAAGGTTAAAGTTGAATACCAAAAGCCATCTGGATTATTACAACAACCTGAGATTCCTTTGTTAAATTCGGAATAGATTTCTATGGACTTCATTACTAAAATACCCTGGACTCCTACTGGTTGTGACACGATATGGGTGATCGTAGATTGATTGACCAAGTCTGCTCATTTCTTGGTAATCAAGGAAACCAATAAGATGGATAAGTTAACTTGTGTTTATCTAAAAGAGGTAGTTTCGAGACATGGTGTACCGGTCTCAATTATCTCTGACCTTGATGCTCGTTTCACATCACATTTCTGGCAGTCATTACAGAAATCTCTGGGTACGCGTCTAGACATGAGTACTGCTTATCATCCGCAAACAGATGGACAAAGCTAACATACTATTCAAACCTTGGAGGACATGTTACGTGCTTGTGTGATTGATTTCAGGAATAATTGGGAAGTTCACCTACCATTGGTGGAATTCTCTTACAACAATAGTTATCACACCAGTATTAAGGCAACACCATTTGAGGCATTGTATGGATGAAAGTGTAGATCACCGGTTTGCTGGCCGAAAATTAGGCCCCGAGTTGGTGCACGAGACTACTGAGAAGATCATACAGATAAGAAATCGTATGGCTGCAGCACGTGATCGACAGAAAAGCTATGCAGACAAGCGATGGAAACCTTTGGAGTTTTAGGTTGGCGACAAAGTTTTACTGAAAGTCTCACCATGGAAAGGTGTGATTCACTCAGCACTTGCTATATAGTTAATGATGGATTATGTTTGATTATGGCAAGCATAAATATCTAGGTTTGCCCAAAGCAAGAGCCTATATTGTTGGTTGGCAACAAATGCCGAACCCCTGTTGGTACACATTAATAAGTGGTAGCTAACCCCTGATAGTTGATCCACACTGCTAGGCACGAAGCTTGCTCATGAACTTGGATCCCATTTATGTATTGGTCAATCACAAAGATTAGACCCCAGATGTGCCTTTCTGGGGCTGAACAGCCACACATCAGTTGAGCAAACGTCAACCGGGGTGGTGAACCAAAATTTGGAAAAGCTTGCAAGGCTCTTCATCTTTTATCAGGGCCCGGGGGTAACATTCAATAAGTTCCACTGTCCTTCTTTTATTCCTTTAAGCCCACTTAGTTATGAATAATACTTTTAAGATATCCATTACCTTATAATCACTTATCATGAAATATAATAATTAACATTCATAACATTAGCATAAAAGAAAGAATCAAACATTAGAAACATTACACAAGCATAATCTTTCCTTATTCATCAATACTTAACACTTAGATTCTATTCCCAAAATTTTAGAAATTTCAGAATAATTCTAAGTCTCCAAAGATATGAGGATGAACAAATGCGGATGAACAAATATGGATGAACAAAAGTAAATACGGATGGAACTGTAGCAAATGCGGATGAACAAATGCGGATGAAAGTCTTCAGAAAATATTCTAAGTGTTCAAAGAAATGCTGATAGAACAAATGTGGATGAACAAACTTAATACGGATGAACACTGTAGCAAATGCTGATGAATAAATGACTTAACTGCTGAGTGCGGATGAACACTGTAGCAAGTGCGGATGAACAAAAGACTTAAACTGTTAAATGCGGATGAACACTGTAGCAAGTGCGGATGAACAAAAGACTTAAACTATTAAATGCGGATGAACATTGTAGCAAGTAAGGATGAACAAATGACTTAACTGCTGAGTGCGGATGAACACTGTAGCAAGTGCGGATGACAAAAGACTTAAACTGTTAAATGCGGATGAACAAAACTAACCTGCAATGCAACTATATAGGATAAGTCCTTGAACCATTCCATGGACTATATAGGATAAGTCCTTAGAAATCTGGTCCCATCCTCCATGTTTGTTAGATAATGAGTGAATAATAACATGGAGGAGATACTTCCACTGATAGAAGACCTTACCCTTTTTGAAGGTTCTAATTGTGAAGTCCCCTTCATAGCCCATTTGCCTGAATGACTCATTCACAACAGCTTTAGGAAAATACATCTCGCCTTCTTCATCATCCAGCCTTAGATGAGTATTTATTGTGCCTGGGGTGATGAAATTTTTCTTCCCCTACACTGATGCAGACAGTGCCTTCTCATCGTCCAAGATTGCCTCTTGGCAGGTCCTCCAAAACTCCAGCATTTGTTCTTCATAAAGTGGAGTGTTGATTGTATGTGCGGTGAGGTAGGTTGATTGAGCAATCCTCCAAAACTCCAATAGTTGTTCTTCATAAAGTGGAGGGTCAATTATAAGTGTGGTGAGGTATGTTGATTGAGCAAGAAAACAACAAACACCTGAGAAACCAGGATCTTTCTCAGATGTCAACAGAGCAACCTGATTATGTTATCTGTAAAGGTGCATGGAAAAATTTGGCTGGTTTCAGGGTTCAAGGTTGGCCATTTGAGAAAACTTTAGGATGAAGGAAGCTAAGAACAAAGAGGGTTTATTGGTGAATTTAGGGTTAGAACTTTTGCAGATGAAGAGAAAGGAGAAAGAGGGGGGAACCATTGTAGATATATTTATATGGTTGGATTTGAGACAAAGTTAATGCAAAAGAATAAACTTTGAAATCCGGATGTCGGTCCCACCTCTGAAAAAGTGCCCAAAAAGGTAGTTTTCTTGGAAGTCTAAAATCTTCCGAAGGTAGTTTGTCTTTGGAAGTTTTGAGAAAACAACCAAAGCCATTTTGACTTTGGAAGATATTCCTTAGTTTAATAAAAATTTGCTTCAGAAGAAAAATACTTAGAGTATTTTGTTTTCGAGATATATTTGGTTTTTGAAGATATTAAAATTCAAAAGTCTTATTCAAAGGATGAATAAAGCTTTCGAGACTTAATTGCTTTCAGAAGAAAATTGTCCTTCAAAACATATAAGTACTTAGAAGCACATATAAGCTTCGGAAGATATCTAAGAAAATATATCTTATATAAGTACTTATATAGGTGATGATATAGACAACATAAGACACACATATTTGTAAAATAATCTAGAATTTAATTTAAAATAATCTACTCAAAGTTAATCATCTCAATAGCTGATATAAGATATTTAAATCTATGTTCAACAAAAGCTTTTGTTAACAGATCTGCATATTGTTCATTTGTGTTAATGTTGACTAGTTTTAATTATCCCTTTTTAAAATTATCTCTTATCAAATGATACCTGATGTAGATGTGCTTTGTCTTTGAGTGCTGCATAGAATTCTCTCTGATAGAGATAGCACTGTTGTTGTCTATATGGATGGGAGTCTCCTTGAAGTTGTGTTGGATCATATGAGGCTTGTGCAACCAAAACAACACTTAGAAGATTTTGACGTACAATTGAAGTGGTCTTCCGAAGACAAAGCTACTCTTCTGAAGACAAGTCAAAGATCTTCCGAAGCTCAAAGTTGAAGAACTTCCGAAGTGAGAACTCAGTCTTCCGAGACCAAGTAGTTCTCCTTCCAAAGTATACAACTTAGAAGATCCTAAAGACAAAGTCTTCTGAAGAATAAAGTCCTGAAGACTTGCAGAAGACTCGGAAGAAGTTGATTCTTCCGAAGCATAAATGGCCTCGGAAGAACTTATTCTTTCGAAGCCATTTAGCTCTGGAAGAACCAACTATGAACCAGTGGACATAAGTATGGTCTATCTGACATCCGCTGCAACCTCTAAAATACTGCATGGTGCTTTCCCACGCCCATGTAGTTGAACATACTTTAATCCACTGTTCACCCATTATCAGTTAGTACAGTTGCCACTTTTAGTTGGTGACAAAAGGTAAGTCATGGACCTGACATGACTACTTAATCTAGGATAGTATTTTATCTTAGAGACTTTACTTCTAGCAATGTAGTATTTGTCTAGTTGTAGATTCTGGCTGGTTATCCAAGTATAACCGGCTATAGATAGTAGTATATATAGTTTCTCATTGTAACTTTGTAACCATGCTTGTAAGAGTCTTGTAATACTGAGTTGAGAAGTAATATATACAAGTATCTTGAAAACTATTCTTGTGTTCATTTGTTTTCATTAACTTAATGTATTACTTGTGAAGTTAGTTAGAGATTCTGCTTCATCAAACCTAGTAAGATTAAGTGAGCTTGTGAGATAAACTGTTGTGTGAAACCAACACCGATCCTGCAATTAGTATCAGAGCATTTTAGGCTCTCTATTATAAGATATAACCATCCCAAATCACTCCTGTTTCTTTACACTTGCTCACTTCACTCAAATGACTCTTAACCAGAAATTTTCTGAGTCTGAGATGGGAACCATGACCAAGGCTCCTATCATCACCCCTGATGATTTTGGAACTTGGTGCAAACATATTGAAGGCTTTATCAAGTATCAAGACAACCACATATGGAGATCAGTCACTTATGGTCCCTACCAACCAAAGGTGGAATCCCCAGCTGGTAATGGTGCCATGATTGAGAAAGCTGTTGAAGACTACTCTGATGAAGACTTCAAGAAGATAGACATTGACTGCAAAGCCATGACTGTGTTGCTTCCTGCTATACCAAATTCCATAATGGCAGGCTTTAAGCAATGCAAGACTGCCAAAGAACTATTTGATGCTTTGAAGCTGATGTACTTTGGTTCTACTGAATCCAAGGAGACCAAGAAAGATATGCTAAAGCAGAAGTTTGAGAACTTCACATACATTGTTGGTGAGACCTTGAGCCAATAATACTTCAGGTACATGGACTTGATCACCTCTCTTTAGTATATTTGAGTGGTTCTTGATAAGAGAGGCATAGTGAGAAAATTCATGAGTGCACTTCCTCATGAGTTGATTTTCTACTGTGTCTTAATCATGAGTATTGAGAATCACAACACTCTCACCATGACTCAGCTATATGGAATCCTTGATGGATACCATATGGAGATGGAAACTCAGAAAGGCCATCAGATAAACAGACCCTCAACCTTCCTGTTAGCAATGCTTTACATGTTACTGAAGGTTCAAGAACTCCCCAGCCCCAGTTGCACCTGAACTACCCCTAACAGCCATCATCCTTTTTTGGGCCATACATCACATTCCCTGAGACACCCAGGACTCAACAAGCTCAACAAAATCCTTTCCAGGATATTGTGCTTTTGTTTTAGGGAGTGAGCACTCTGGATATTTTCATTTCTGCTTTGATGATCTAGAGTGTTTTAGCCTAGATGATGTTGAGTATAGGGACATTGTCTAGCAGATGGCTCTGCTGACCTATAGAGCAAAAAAGTTCTTTAAAAGAACTGGAAGGCAATTCCCTCAGAACCCAACCAACAGCAAATTTAGGCTGGAACTAAAGATAGTAAGGTATATGAACATCTCTGTACTCCCGCCTATATTGCTAAGGTTAAGTTGTATCAGGACTACAACATGGAGATTAAATCTAATATTGAGTCCTTAAACATAATAAAATCTGATTTTAAGAGGGCAGACTCTGACTACAAACTCAAAATTGAAGAGTTGGAGAAAATTGTGTCCTCTTTAAAACATGAACATTCCAACTACAAGGCTCAAATAAAAGATCCAAGTTGACTGAGGCTCAAGCCCAGATAGTAATAGCTGAGGCTTAAGCAAAGAAGTATGCCATTCAAGAGCATAACTTCAACACCATCATTGTACCATCCCCCCACTCAAAGGTATGTTATCAAAACAAAAGTGGGTTGGGAACCAATGAAATTGCTCCACCACACTCTTATATGTCTGTTAGACAGCCAAGATGTGGTACTGATGAGCAAAAGGTTCCAACTACTGACCCACTACCCAATGAGCAGAAGAATGATGCAACAATGATGACCACACAAGGAAGGATAAGGTAGAAAACCTCATCCCCACAGCTGTTGATGAACCCTTAACCACCAAAGCCAGAAAGAATAAAATCAGGGCAGCAAGAAAAACTGCCAAGAAGGTGGTTGAGACTAAGTTGAAGATAGACCCAAGGCAAAAGGGTGTATTCATCTCAGCTAGATTCCAAGTGGTTGGAAGTTCTGATTCAGGAAAAGAGTGTGGTACCAGCACTCCTATCCAATTGAAGGATCAGAAATTGAAGAGGAAGGCTGTTGAATAAGAAAAGAAGTGCATGAAACAACAGCCCTAGTGCCCCATCAAGAATAACATTGAATGCATAATCTATGGTCTGCATAACCACATGGCTAAAGATTGTTACTACACGCATTATGAAACCAATGTTAAGAAGGAAGGAGTCAAGGATGGTTTCACATTTGGACCTTACCATATGGTCCAAGTGTTAAGGAAAGGAAAGCTTGTTTCCGAAGCCAAGTTACTTTCGGAAGAAACTCATTCTTCTGAAAGGAAAATAGCTTCAGAAGACAAGCTAAAGAACAAACAAAGGAACAAAAAAAATCCTTTGAAACCTTCCGAGAAGAAGACTGCTTTGGAAGAAAAGGTGGTGAAAACTTCTTCCAAGAAGAAAGAAGCCGCGAAAGCAAGTCATGTTGCTCGAGCCTCATCAGTCTCATCTACACTGATCAACCAGAGGATGGAATGGAAGATCAAAAAAGATGTTGCAGCCCAAGCCTCTTCTTCACAAACCATAATTGAACCCCCATACATACATTTTGGTTCAATTATATCATCTATATTAGAAGACCCCAAGACCAACAAGGCTTGGGTTTTCAATAGTAACAACTCTCTTCACCTTATATGCAGGGACATCTACATGACAAGAATGGAAATATATGGATTGTGGATAGCTGGATATGAATAATGCTTCCCCACTGGGTGAAGTATCATACTTTCTTTCTAAAGCTAATGATGATGAGTCAACTCTTTGACATACAAGAATATGCCATGTTAATTTTAAAACCATGAATAAATTGGTTAAAAATAATTTGGTACATGGTGTGCCTAAAAAGGAGTTTTTCTATAAAGATAATTATGTTGCTTGTCTGAAAGGAAAGCAACACAAGGTCACTCACAAATCCAAAGAGGTTAACTCCATTACCACCCCATTACACTTATTGCACATGGATCTTTTTGGTCCCAAAAGTAAAATAATCATTGGAAGGAAATCATATTGCCTTGTTATTGCTGATGATTTTAAAAGATTTACATGGGTTTTCTTTTTAAGAGCTAAAGATGAAACTGCTAAAACTTTAAAATTTTTTATTCTTAAAATTGAAAATCAGAAGGATCACAAGGTAAAAATCATTAGAATTCATCAAGGGATTGAGTTTAAGAATCAAGTTCTTGACTTATTCTGTAACTCAAAAGGGATTGCCAGACAATACAGTGCTCCTAGAACTCCTTAACAAAATGGTGTTGCTGAGAGGAGGAATAGGAAAATTATTGAGGCTGCAAGAACTATGTTAGCTGATTCAAAGTTGCCTCTAGCTTTCTGGGCAGAGGCAGTCAGCACTGCATGTTATGTACAGAACATGGTTCTCATTGTTAAGCTCCATGGAAAGACCCCTTATGAGCTATGGAACAAGAGGCCACTGTTCATTGGGTTTCTTAGGTCCTTTGGCAGTAGGTGCACCATACTTAACACAAAAGACAATTTAGCAAAACTTGCTGAAAAGTCAGATGATGCTATCTTTGTTGGATATTCCTCAACCTCTATTGCTTATAAAGTGTATAACATTAAAAATCAACAATTTGAGGAATCATCCAACATTATTATCAATGAGCACACTCCTTGTGTTAAGGGAAATGGTTCTGATCATATCTTCAACTTAGAATTGTTTCCAAACTATTCTAAACCATCTTGTGAGAATGTTTCAGCTGGAACAGGAACTCAAAGTGACCCCTATAAAGATCAACTGTTTGAGTTACCTAGACCTATTCCTAGTTCTACAAGAAGAATTGAAGATCAAGCTCCTTTAACTGGAAGTCCTGAAAGTATGAATATCTAAGGAAACAATTGAGTGTCAACAAGTTGTCAGCCAACTGAGCCTAATAACTCAACACCTGACAACTCCAGCATTCAACGCCAAGCTGATGAAGACAGTGATATGGAGGAACAAGCAACTATGGATACTGCTTCATAGCAAAATATCATTGATGCTGTCACACATTCATTCAATCAGTCGTCATTGAATGAGTTGAGACATCAGCTGGTCATGGTGTTCAAAATCCAAAGCAAAACTTCTCAAACCTGGATCTATGTATGCGACTAGATGTGATTTCTAGGCTTTGGATACACAATACTCATCCAACTGAGAACATCATTGGGGATGTCTCAAAAGTGTGAGAACAAGAAGTCAGACCCACAATGAGAATGTTTGTATGTACTCATGCTTTCTCTCTCAAATGGAACCCAATAAGGTGGAAAAGGCCCTCAAGGACAACAATTGGATTAAAGCAATGCAAGAGGAGTTGCTTCAGTTCAAGAGGCAAAAGGTATGGAACTTGTGTCCATTGCCACCTGGCCAAGTCCCCATTGGCACTAAGTGGGTGTTCTGAAACAAAAGAGATGATAGAGGTTTGATCATCAAGAACAAAGAAGGACTTGTTGTTCAAGGATACACACAGGAGGAAGGCATAGATTACATTGATGTCTTTGCATATTTTGCAAGACATGAGGCTATGCGAATCTTCCTTGCTTTTGCAGCATCCAAGAACTTCACAGTCTATCAACTTGATGTCAAATGTTCATTTTTGTATGGGGATATTGATAGAGAAGTCTATGTGTGCCAGCCACCTGGATTTGAAGACCCATAGCACCCCAACTATGTGTACAAAGTGGATAAAGCTCTTTATGTGTTGCATCAGGCACCTAGGCTGTGGTATGAGACACTGTCTTAGTTTCTTTGGAAGAACAACTACACCAGAGGCACCATAGACAAGACATTGTTCATAAAGAATCCTGGGATGGACATGATGCTTGTACAAGTCTATGTCAATGACGTCATATTTGGATCCTCAAATGACCAAATGTGTAAAGATTTTAAAGGCATCATGAGAAAGAAGTTTGAGACGAGTTCCATGGGAAAGATGGATTTCTTCATTGGAATTCAAGTAAAGCAGATGGAAGAAGGGTTCTTCATCAATCAATCTAAGTATGTTAAGGACATCTTAGAGAGATTTGAGATGAAAGATTGTAAGTCAGCCAAGACACCTATACCCAAAAATCACAATCTTTATCCTGATTCCGAAGGGAAGGATACTGATCAGTATCAGTACAGGGCAATTATTGGGTCTCTGATGTATCTCACTGTAAGTAGACCTGATATCATGTTTGCAACTTGCATCTATGCAAGATATCAGGTGGCTCCAAAGGTGTCTCACCTAATTGCTGCTAAGAGAATCCTTAGATACCTCAAAGGAGCTACCAAACTGGGTCTCTGGTATCCCAAGAATAGGAATTTTAACCTTTATGGTTACGCGGATAGTGATTATGGTGGCTGCAACGTCAACAAGAAATCAATATCAGGAGGATGTCAATTTTTTGGTGGAAGGATCATCTCCTAGTAATGCAAGAAGCAATCATGTGTATCCACATCTACTGTTGAAGTTGAGTTTATTACTGCTGCAAGCTGCTGTGCTCAACTGCTTTGGATATAGAATCAGATGCTGGATTATGGTTTCAACTTCATGGAGACCCCTATCCATTTAGACAACAAGAGTGCCATATCTATCACAGAAAATCTAGTCAAGCACTCTAAGACAAAGCATATTGACATCAGGTACCATTTCATTCAAGATATTCATGAGACAAATCTAATCAAACTAGTCAAAGTCAATTCAAATAAACAATATGCTGATTTGTTCACCAAAGCCTTTAATGAACAAAGATTTAAATACTTAATCACAGCTATTAGGATGATTAATATTGACTAGTCTTTCTCTTTTAAAAAACCTTTTTAAATGTGTCTTGTCAAGCCCTGTTACAAAAAGGTTTTCTTCAAAGTTTTTCTAAATATGAATTCTTCCGAAGAGAAATTTACCGTTGGAAGAGATCTTTATCTATCTTCCCAAGGCAAATACCTCTGCATAAATATTCTCTTTCGAAGAGATTTTAGCCTTGGAAGAACATTTGAACATAGATCAAATCTATTTCCAAAGCTTACTAACTTCTTTTCTCAGAAGAAGACTGTACTCTTATAAGCAACCTTGTCATTGAGAAATGGTTTTCTTTAGGAAGTAAAAAATGGCTTCAGAAGTCAATATTAAGAAAAACAACTGTTTTCTCTCGAAAGCAATTTTACCTTCGGAAGAAAACTTTTACTGTGTAACGAAAATCTTTGGGCCCCACTCTGTAAAAAGTAAGATTTTATTGATGATTGTCGGAATATTTTAAATGGTTTATCTTACCGCTCTTGTCAAATCGACACCTAAACTGTCCTTTCACCTTATCGGTTTGGCTCCCCCTATTTAAAAACTTCTGACTCTCTTTCTTACTTTCTTTACCACTGTAAAAGCCCCAAATTTCCATTATCCTCTTCACTCACTCTTAAATTTCTTCAATCAAATAGTTCTTCCTTAACAATGGCCTTCAATTCTCAAAATAACCAGGTTACCATCCTTGATTCTTCAAAGGATTTCGATTTTACCCCTATTGTCGAGTTTCTGTCACAATCGACATACTTCACTGCCCTCACTGTTAACCCCACCATCTACTCGAACCATATGGCTGAATTCTGGGCCAATGGTCGAAGCGAGACGATTAACGATGAAAGGGTCATCAGATCAAGTATTTGCGGGCAGGAAATCACAATAACTGAATTAACCATCAGGGAGCATTTGTGGCTTCATGATGAGGGGCGCCCCTACTGAATTCCACAAATCTAAGTTGGAGGATACCTACACTCAGATGGGATATGGCGGTGATGTGAGCAGGTCTACGGTCTATAAGTTTAACTTCTCCTACAATTGGAAGTTCTTGCTACACATCGTCCTGCACAGCCTATCCAACAAGTCCGGGGGATGGGATCAAATCCCATATGATTTTGGCTGCCTAGTCCACGGGTTGGTAAAGGGCCTATGCTTCAACTACTCAAGATTTGTGCTAAACAACTTAAGAGGCAATCTCACCCGGGATCCATTCTACATGTATCCCCGGTTCATTCAGCACATAATCAATTGTGAGCTCGACCAGACAGACTACAGTGTGCAGATGTTCTACTGGTCCGTTACATAAGGCCTGACATCTTCAAAACTCTAAAGAAGGTGTCCACCAACTTCACTGGAAGATTCACTGATCTTCTTCCAGGTATGCTTGAGCCAATGGCTTCTGGTGACATCCCTACACTCCCAGCAGGTAATGAACCCACCCTAGACACCACCACTCCAATGCCAATTACTTCTTCCCACCCAATCAAGATCACCTACACAGGACACCCCAAACAAACCCCTGATCAATCTACTCCACTTGATTAGGGCTCCCACTCACCCAGAGTGGAACTCAGGGCTCCCACTCACCTAGAGGTCCAACCATCCTCCACCATTGACCTTAATATCAGTGTTGAGTCTCCTCAGTCTCAACCTAACGAGCCTACAACCCAAGCCATTAGCCCTCAGGGTGAGTCTCAACACTCCCCTGAGCAGCCAAAAAGGGACAGCCACATCATTGGCTCAACTGCTATCGTAGAGGAGCCATTAGTTGCTGACCAAGGTCCCGGGTCACTAGATATAACTTCTCTATCCTTTATTGACCTATTTACCCGACCTGATGAGGACATTATGTTCCATACAGGCCATGATGTTGATCTACCACACCACTCTCAAGATCAACTGAGCCCCAGGGAACCTCTGATGTCTAGCCCACATCCAAGGTTTTGATGATCATGAGGTTTTGAAAGCATCATCTTAGGAGGAGTATTGTTGGACTATTTGAAGATGATACTTACCAAAACCTAAGTGCCAAATCTCATGATTATTACCAAAACCAACACGGTGATGCTATGCTAAAAATATGATAAAAACGAAGAAAATTGACCAGAGTCAAACTTGGTCAACCGTGGTCAAAGTCAATAGTCAACATCAGCGGTTGTCCCGAATGACATCAGGACCCAGCAATCATGCGTCAGTAATAGAGAATTTATCAGACGTAGATGAATATTTGTGTAATCATTAGGGTTTAAATGTAATTTTGTTCATTTATGTAAAGAGTATAAATAAGCACTAACACTAACAAACAAGAGAGAATTAGTCTAGTGAGAGAAACAATGAGGTTGAGTGTGTGTAAGAGAGAATTTCTTACAAACTCTCTTTGTAATCTCCTAGCATCATCATCCATATGAATGAATGAAATATTTATGAATATGTGTTCTTGATTGTTCATCATTCTTTCATCATCATACATTGAAAACTTGCAACAAATCTTCACATGAAATCATCAACAGGTCTATGAGATTTCACATCACAGATCTGATAAACGACAACAATACGATTGCAATATTCGATCCTATGATTATCGAATTTCAACAGTTGGTATAAGAGCCATGGCTCCTTGTTTTTCAAATTTTTCTCAAAAATTTGAACCACAAGTTTGATCTGCAAATTCTTGTTGTTTTTTTATAAAGTCAAGCTACCATTAGCTTAGACTTGTTATTTCGTGAAGATCTATAAGTTTTCACATCAACTGAAGTTCATTTGAGCCATTAATTTGAAGATTTAAGCAAATTTGTTCTTCAAGTCTTCAAATGCTCATGAATATGAAATTTTGATTTTGTTGTTGTTTGAGTGAATTTAAGCTTCTAATAGATTTAGTTTGTGATAACTAACACATCTGCAAAGTTTCATATCAATTGAACAACCACAACTTTTGAATTTGATTATTTTTGAAAATTTTGTGTTTTTGAGAAAAATTCACTGTTCTTGAAGAAAAATCATCAAAATCACGAATCTGATGTTGTTTAGCAGAAATCGATAGTGGTTTTAGCTTAGAAACATCAAATCTAAGGTTCGTTTATCATTTTCAACATCCAAATCATACATTTTTGAACATTGATTCTCATATTTGGGTTTTTGTTCTTCATTATGTTCTTCATGTGTTCCTCATCTAAATCCGAGTTTAGGTGATGATTATGTGAAATTGATTGTTGGTTTAGCTTAGAATCACTTATCTACAGCTATTATAACCTTTGATTTTATCAAATTCCATCAGAAACCCAAGAATCAAAAGTTTATTCATTCAAGAACATGATGTTTGACTTTTTCAAAGTCAAACTGCTTTGAAATCTCAAAATCAACCAAATCTATGATTTAATTCAAAGTTTGATTTGTTTGTTCATCATACAATCATTCAAGAATCATTCAACAATCATTGAAACAACAAATCATGTATTTGAAATTGAAATTTCATTCATAATCAAAGTTTACAAAGAATACACAAATTACACTTGAATTTGATTTTTGACCAAGTGTTCTAATTCCACAGCTGATGTGTTACATCTAGAGCTGATACACTAAGTCCACAGCTGACAAACATTCATTTGTCTAAGTGTTCATAACTGATGAACAAACACATCCACAGCTGAAGAACAAACACATCCACAGCTGATGTGCTAACACTCACAGCAGACGTGTAAACACACCTACAACGGACGAGTTGCAGAAGGAGAACATCACTCTGTGCATAGCGGATGATTACAATCACTCACAGCTAACAAACAACATCATTCCATTGCTTATAACAAATAAAACATCTTCAAAACACACAGCAGACATTGTATGGTAACACTATTAACACCATCTGTCATACAATCATTCAAATACAACATACACTTTGGTCCAAAGCGGACGAGCAAACACAACAAACACAACGGACATATACTTTGGTCCAAAGTGGACAAGCACACATAACATACACAGTGGACATATACTTTGGTCCAAAGCGGACGAGCAAACACGACATCCACAGCAGACAAAGAAAAAGAAAATCAAACACAACAGAACATACATCTCGGTCCACATCAGACGACCAGACCCACTGTCAAAACCAATCGACCACCACTCCATCACAGACCTGAGACCACAACAAATTTAGAAGGTGATTTCAACACCCCCATCACCAATATTTTCTATTTCGATTTGATTCCGACCCAGCACAACCATCGAACCGACACCACAACCGCACCATCGATTCTGGCTCATCGGTATCCACATCTGACCACCAGCAATCTCCACCGAACCCCTAAAATTCTGAAATTGTTGGTCGATTTCACCAATCTCGCTAGCGATTGTTGATGCCGATTCGCCGGAGTTAGAGAGATCGAGAGAGTGAGGCAAAAGGATCGAGAGAAGTTGGGTGTTTGGAAATTTCAATTTTGACTCCATGTGGTTTTTGTTGATCGACATTCACAGCGTATGTGTATAAATTAAGATTTTTAAATTTTGACTTCTCTTTTGCTTTGATCAATTTTTAAACAAACAGCGGATCCGGATGAGATATTAGGAAGTTCAAATTATGAGACTTGTTTTTTATTTTGACCGACTTATATCTTGTTCACTCAATGGATGCATAAATTAGGAATTAAAGTTTTACTTGGGTTTTTCAAAATTGACCCATATATTTGCTTTGACCCATTTATAACATTAATTCGAAAGAGTTACTTTCGGAAGAATTTTCGTAATTCTCGGAAGATTTTATTTTGGCAGACATATATCCATTCAAACAAACATATTAACAATATTTTTAATCGGGTCACTTAATCATTTAATTTTAATACGAAGATCCAAAATTTATTACTTTTAATTGAGCTAGATTAATCTTAGTTCGGCTTAACTAAATTGTAATTGAACCGAGTTAACTCTTTAATTAGAACGATCTAATTAAATTGAGTTTCGACGTTCTTTGGATTCAATTAAAATTTTAAAACTTGATTTTGATTGAAACACAAAACAAATTTTTAAATCATTTTTGTTTTTAAACAAAATGAAAAATTAAACATCATTCACTAACACTCGTGTTTCGAAAAACCGAGCTATCTTTCTTACTGCAGGTAGAAAGAGGTTTCAAGAATTCAAACAAAGCAAACCAAGCTGCAACCAATCAAACAACAACAACAAATCAAACAATAGCTGCAACCAACCAAACAACAGCAGCATATTAAACAATAACAACCATTCATTGTTTGACAAGACAAACATTCAGTTGTACATCAGTCACATTGAGAAAGAACTGATGCATTTACATTTATGTGATCTTGCAAACTCAAACAACACATTGTCTAATGATTTGATCAAATGCAGGTCAGAGATGGAACAATCTCAAAGAAATGATCAAGCACAAATCAAGACATTGAGTCAACAAAACATCAGTTTAGCTCAATAGATGAAACAATTGCAAGACAAAATGGGAGAACAAGAAATCAAACTTGAAGAGTTAACTGTTGAGCTTGCAAAAGCCACAAACATCAACAACACAAACATTCCTCCATTGCCTGAAATTCCTGAAGACAAAAAGATCAATCTATGTTCATTAGCATGCAAAGATGAAGTACAGGCATATCGGAAATATTGCAACAATCTTGCATACATGATAAAGGAGGAAAGAGCTTAACATGCAGAGGAACTACAAACTCCTGCAAATCAAATCATTTCACTAGAGAAAGAAGTTGATAAATTGCTTAAAGAAAACCACAAGCTGAATGCTCAAGCAACTGAACTCTCTGTGAAGTTAACAAACATAAAGGCTGAAGTTGAAGCCAAAATATCAGAAGCAAGTACAACCAAAGCAATCAATGACTTGCAATATTACATTGAGCGTCTAAATCAAGCAATCAAAACAGAAAAGGCTACAAATGTAGAATTGAAGATACAACATAAAGCCTTTGAAGACAAAATCAATTCTCTTCTGAAGGATGTAGACAAACTCCTTGGAGAAAGATTTAGTCTTCAAGCTCAAGTTACAAGACTCACTGAGTCGATAATAAAGACAAAAGCAGATCATGCATCAACATAAGTTGAACTTGAGAATTTAAATGTTTGTTAACTTACTAATGTGTACCGACAGGGGTTCGGCATTTGTTGCCAACCAACAATATAGGCTCTTGCTTTGGGCAAACCTAGACAATTATGTATGATGATGAATGATCACCATGAGTGGAATTCACTAAGACTCTAACAAAGGCAAAAGAGGCAAGCTTAATCCGAGATACGTTGGACCATTTGTGATTTTGGAAAGAATAGGTCCAGTGGCGTATTGATTAGACCTACCTTATTGATGTGTACCGACAGCGGTTCGGCATTTGTTGCCAACCAATAATATAGGCTCTTGCTTTAGGCAAACCTAGACAATTATGTATGATGATGAATGATCACCATGAGTGGAATTCACGGAGTCTCTAACAAAGACAAAAGAGGCAAGCTTAATCCGAGATATGTTGGACCATTTGTGATTTTGGAAAGAATAGGTCCAGTGGCGTATTGATTAGACCTACCTGATTCGTTGAGTGGAATTGACAATGTATTTCATGTCTCAAATTCAAAAAAGTGTTTGTCGGACGAGACGATGGTCGTACCACTAGAGGAAGTGCAAGTAGATGAACAACTATGGTTCATTGAGGAACCAGTTGAGGTGATGGACCGTGAGGTCAAAAATCTTAAGCAAAGCATGATACCCATAGTCAAAGTTCGTTGGAACTCAAAAAGTGGACCAGAATTCACGTGGGAATGTGAGGATCAGATGAAGCTTAAGTATCCTCTTCTGTTCGAAATGACGATGTCAACCGGCGGAGGTAATGATTAAATTTCGGGACGAAATTTCTTTCAAAATGGGGATAATGTGACAACCCACCCGAATCAATTTTAGAAAAATAGAAAATAGGGTGGCAACATGGATCAGTGGGTTGTTCTACACGTCGGGTCGTAGCTTCAGTTTGACATTTAACATTTTTGTCTCTCTCTTTTTTTTATAAAATAATGACCAACACATCTAAAGGTTCACCATAGTGACAAATCCAAACAACTACTCTGAAGTTTTAACTAAACAAAAACATGAATGTTATTTAATTAAACGTACTATAATTTTGGGTTTTTTTAAATGGTTACTAAAGGGTTTTAATTATTATAAATCAAACATAAACCACTAAAAATTAAAACGGAAGCGAATTTGTGACATCCGGTAATTTTCCGTTACCAAACTTCGTTAGTTCCGTTAGGTCTTGCATACACATGTCGTGAGCACACACTAGTTGTCGTTAAACGTTGGTGACTTAATAATAATTAACAATGATTATCTGATAATAACTTGATTAATATTGTTGATTATTAATTTGTAGTTATGTGATTTATGAATTTTGAGTATTATTTGCTAATTTTATCTTGTAACATGTCAACGTGTTATATGTATTTCATGTGTTTTGTTATTAGTGGAAAATATACGAGATTGTTATTGTTTGTTAATAATGTTTGTATTTTGTAGTTAAAATTTTTTTTAAAAAATGCTAAAAAGATTAACTTTTACAAAAGTTGATTAAGGAGGGTTTATTTTGTAATTACCATTTAACTTAATATTACCAAAATTAAGTAAACCCTAGCCCCCAAACCCCCTAATTCGGCCGAAGCCTTCCCCTCCCCTCATCCTCATGAATTTTGATCAAAACCACTCAAACTTATTCGATTTTTCTTGGTTCCAATCACTACTACGTGTTAGCAAGTCCAATTCTTGATCATTACACGATTAAAGGTTAGATTTTTATTGATTTTTCATAGTTTTTGATTCATGATGAACCCTAGTTCGCAAATCATGATGAAAGTCGAAATTGATGATGATTTGTTGATGATATGATGCTAGTTATGTTGTAAGAATGTTAATCTATGTAGGTTATGCAAGAAATCTATGATTTTCTTATCTAGTTCATACATTGCCAAAAGTGGAAACTTTTCTTCATTAGAATTTATGTTTTGATGAATTGTTGATGTTAAATGGATGATTATGAATGTTATGATCAAGATTAGGTATAATATTGATGAATCTACGATTGAAATTGAATGGTTGTTCATACCTTACTATAAGTAGAAACTTTTATGTATAAGATTTGGGAATTATGATGAATTGATGATGTTTATCATGTTTAGATGATTGTTATGAACTTGATTAGGTATAAAGTTGATGAATTTTTGAATGAATTTGATGTTAGATTTAGTTTTGGGTGTTACTTTCCCAAAAGGAAAACTTTATTTATGTAGATCACTGGATATTGTTAATTGAGCATGTTTATGATGTTAGGATCATGTTAGGATGTTTGTTGATGATGTCTAAGGTGGTAGATTATGTTGTTTGGGTTGTATGAATACTTGATGCACAACTCTGGAAATTTAGGCTTTTATGGAATATACATGATAATGGATGGTGTATGATGAGTTTTATAGCACTTAGGGGTTTGTAATATGACATACGTGAATAACTTGTATGATAACCATTTATGATGGATTGCTATACTTGATCAAACAAGAATTTAACTTGGCATGTCACCAACGGGTCAAACGGGTCAACTTGGTCAAATGAGTCTTGTTTTCCAAAACCTTGGGTCAATGTGGTTATTGAGCACTTAGGGTTGTCAAGCTTCTATGTACACTTACTTATGTACTTGTGTGTTCTAGGTAACCTTCTAAGGTTTGTCTTTCCACTCATCATTAGCTTTTACAATCATTCGTTTGCACATCAGGTGAGTTCAATGCCCCACTTTTACTTACTTCTCTTTTTAGGGTAGAAAGCATACTTGTTTTTAAAATGCTTTACCAATATAACATGTGTTTGGTAAGACATAGTGGGTTATACCATAAAAAGCCCTCACACTTTCGGATTGTTAATTAAGGAATCTAGTGGGAAATCTTGGGTAGTACTACTGGGTCTGACAAGCCCCACCCGGGTGACCGGAAGTCAACGGGTGCAATATTGTCCTAAACGACTAACAGCGTCACGACCTGATATGTCATGGCGGAAGGCAAACAGACAAACATAGTCAGCTTCGATCGCGAAATCACTATTATTCTTTACTAATGAAATTAGACTAGTTATCTATTTCAATGCACTTGTTTATGTTTTACTAACACAACTGTTTATGATTGTTTACAAACTATTGAACTCACCAACCATCGTGTTGACACTTTTAGTATGCTTTTCTCAGGTCGTTTCTAACAGCTACCCATAGGAGCACGCACGAGTCAAGCATGCTTTGTTCAAACATTGTTTACTTTTAATTTAGCATTCACTTACGTATTTTGGTTTGGGCGCGTGTTTTGCGCAGTTTACATTAGTACCTTGTGTTTGGGTTATTTACAAAACGCTTCCGCAAATATTTTACAGTTTTATTTTAAAGGTTGCATATAGTGTCGTTCTGAGTAACTAATGACTAAGATCCTGCTTTGTTCACAAGCCTCGCGGTAAAACCCCGCACGTGGAATTTGAGGGTGTGACAGATTGGCATCAGAGCCATTGGTTATAGGGAACTAGATTGCATACACACAAGATTATAACCGCACAGTTTGTTAGTTACTTGTTACTTATCTCTTACTGTATACTCATTGGCATACACGTCATGTACCTCGCAGCATGGCATCGTCTTCACGAGCTCTGGGTAAGAGTCCTACGCGTTCTGAGTCACCTCCTCCTTGTCCTGTACCTGATAGAGGATCTAACTGGCCCCAACATCTGTATCCTTCTGAAGAGATAGTCTGGGATCAGCCTTTTGCAGTACCCGAGCGCGACGCCCCACGGAACTGGAAATACTATCCTACTTATGTTGACCGTATGGTTTATAGAGAGCGTGTTCCAGCTATAGCTACTACTGGCCCTAGGACTAGGTCGGTGACTGCCTCTACGACACCTACCCATCCTTCTCTGCGTATTCCTCTTAAGCAGGCGGTTGCAGCTTTTGTTGCTACACTGGACACTGAGCGATAGTGCATCAGAGGACTTTCTGACGAGAACTCCATGTTACGACACGAGATGCGTCAACTGGGTTTACTGGTAGAGACACTTCAGGAGTGACTCTCAATGTCTATTGGTGGGCATCATACCTTGGCTGGTAACGTTTTTTCACTTACTGAGCGCATATCCGCGCAAGAGCTTCACAGTGTATGGACAAATGATAGATTGACTGAGCTGGAGGCATAGCTAGCAGCACTTCAGATTGCGGACGCCCCTGCACCGGGGGAAGATCCTAACGAGGAAGACCCTAAGGAAGAAGACCTTGATAAGGAATCTGAAGAAGAACCAGCAGAAACCCCAGAAGAAGAAGAACCAAAAAAGATGGAAGAAGACAGTGATGGGTCTGATGTACTAGACTAATTTCATTATTCATCTGAATTGGACTACGTAGTGTTTCTTTTTCTTTGAAACCTATGTGGGAAGGGTTGTTTCCCACCCAACTGAAAAACTGAAAATTTTGACATTGATGGAATATTTTGTGAATCATTTACAATTTATTTGTCTTTGATTATTATTTTGGTTATAAACGTTGTGGTTGTGACAAATTCATTATTTCTTACTATTTACCATACTTTAATGAGATTAATATGTTGGATGTTACTCATTATTGTATTTGTGAATGTAAAGTGAAATATGGACGGTCGTGGTAGAGGACGTGGATGTGGCCATGGACGTGGTGCCGGTGGACTTGGTGTCGGTGCTGTAAACATGATCCCAGCCGAATTAGCTGGCTTAATCAATCAACATGTGCAGGCAGCGCTGGGCGCTCAAGCTACCCAACTTGGAGGTAAACGATGACCCTCGTCATCACTTACATAAATCTTCTATTAGATAGTTAATCCGTTTGGTTTGACTAAACAATCCAAAACATTGAATACAGGACCGCCAGTATGCATGTATAAGGCGTTCATGGACTGTAAGCCCCACACATACAGTGGAACTGAAGGAGCAGTAGGGCTTGTTCGGTGGTTTGAGAAGACCGAGTCGGTTTTGGCCAAGTGCAATTGCCCGGCGGCGGATCAAGTGAAATACACCATGGGGACACTTGAAGGTGCGGCGCTCTCATGGTGGAATGTACAGGTGTAGATGCTTGGCCAGGCGATGGCAAATGCTTTACCGTGGGACGAGTTTAAAGCGATGATGATGGAGGAATATTGTCCTCGCAATGAAGTCTAGGACCTTGAAGCTGAGTTCTGGTAGTTGAAAATAGAAGGATCTGAGATCGAGGTTTACACTACGAGGTCTCACGAGTTAGCGACACTTTGCCCTGACATGATCAATCCGCCAATCAAACGAATTGAGCTTTATCTGCGTGGCTTGGTTCCAGAGATACAAAGTATGGTGACTGCTGCTAACCTCCTTACTATTCAGCAAGTTATTCGATTGGCTCACAAGCTTACTAACCAAGAGGTGGAGCAGGGAAAGCTACCCAAACGAGGTGCTTTGGCAAGCGTACCTGACAATAAACGCAAGGGGGACAACTCTGGTAGCAAGGGATCATCATCAAACAACCAACCCCAGTAGCATCAACAGCAACAACAACACACTTAGCAGCATCAGCATCAACAACAGCAAAGGAGGTTTGACAAAATTCGTAGTTTCAATCAGTCATATTCTTCAACTTAGGGACAAGGTGGATATGTAGGGAAGTATCCCAAATGTAATCGATGTAATTATCACCACACTGGTAGGTGGGACAACTTTTGATGCCAGCGTTGTGGTAAAGCTGGGCAGGCGGCAAAGGATTGCCGTGGTGAGTTGATGAAGAAGCCTCAGCAATCCTAAGAAACACCAAAAGGTTGTTTTGAATATCGAAAGGAAGGACACTATAAGAGGAATTGTCCTCAGTTGAAGAAAAATAGGAATGGTGCTGGAAATGGTGGAAACAACAACAACAATAATGGCAATGGTGACAATAACGGTGGCAACAACGGTGGATCTAAAGGGAGAGCCTTCGTCATGGGTTCAGGTGAGGCTCTAAACGACCCTACTACTGTTACTGGTAAATTCCCTATTAATGGTTGTTTTGCTACTGTATTGTTTGGCACTGGAGCTGATAGGAGTTTTATCTCTACTAAGTTTAGTAGTCTCTTAAGTGATATGCCTTCTCCGTTGGAATCTAAGTATACGGTAGAATTAGCTGATGGTAAACAAATCCACATTACACACATCCTTAAGGGTTGCAAGATAGAACTGGCTGGACATACTTTTGACATTGACCTCATGCCTGCTACGCTTGGGATTTTCGATGTGGTCGTGGGCATGGATTGGCTATCCGAGAAGCAGGCGGAAGTCATTTGCCACAAGTAGTTTATCCACATTCCTCTCCTGAATGGGGAAATTCTCTTGGTTAAGGGCGAGAAAAGTGGTGTTGTGATAGGCATGATATCCTTTATGAAAGCGTAGAAGTGGTTACGTAAGGGTCGCTTAGCTATATTAGCCCTTGTGACTGACAAGCAACCGGAGGAAAAGAAGATGGAGAATATTACGGTAGTTCTTGACTTTCCGGAGGTGTTTCCAGAGGATCTGCCTGGACTACCACCTTATCATCAAGTTGAGTTTTAGATTGATTTGACTCCCAGAGCAGCTCCGATTGCGAGAGCACCTTACCGGTTAGCCCCGAACGAACTGCAGGAACTATCTGTACAACTGCAAGAGCTGTTGGATAAAGGGTTTATTCGACCGAGCTCATCACCTTGGGGAGCACCTGTTCTCTTTGTCAAGAAAAAGGATGGCACATTTTTGTAAGTCCCCGTATCCGAAAACCCCACAGTTGGTCATTGACAGCATCATTTATGCTGATGGCACAATACGGATGAACACTGTAGCAAAAGCGGATGAACAAATGACTTAACTGTTGAGTGCGGATGAACACTGTAGCAAGTGTGGATGAACAAAAGGCTTAAACTGTTAAATGTGGATGAACGCTGTAGAAAGTGCGAATGAGCAAAAGTCTTAAACTGTTAAATGCGGATGAACACTGTAGCAAGTGCGGATGAACAAATGACTTAACTGCTGAGTGCGGAAGAACACTGTAGCAAGTGCGGATGAACAAAAGACTTAAACTGTTAAATGCGGATGAACAAAACTAACCTACAATGCAACTTATGCCATTACCAGTTCCCGATCATCATTCTAACATGTACTTAGCATAGATCTAACATGTTAGAAGCTTAAAACATAACAAACATCTTCACAACATCATAGAAATCACATAAAACAAACATACTTCAAAAACAGCCGTATACCATGTAAAACTCATAGTTTGGTTTACGAAAACAGCAGTTATTATGCATATCAGCCCCAAAACAAGTAGTAAACATGTAAAAGAGGGGATCTAGAACTCACATCTACTACTTTCAAGTAAAACTCCACCAAACCCAAGAGCAACCTGGAGTTCTAACACCTAAACACACGAAAACACACAACCAAGCACATAGAAACACTTAAGAATCGGTCCAGAAGCTGAAAACTCAACTGAAACCGAGAAGAACACCATAGAATCTTACCTTTAAAGACTTTCTCTCACTAAAATCGGGTGAAACTTCTGCGTTTTGCTTCAGCCGAAACTTTCTTGCATGAGAGAGAGAAGCATGGGCGGCCTTAACACCTTTTGAACCTATTATGGGCAAGTTTGGTCCTTGCCCGCTTTTAGTCCCTTGACTTGGAATATTTCACCTTTCTTTCTTTTTCTTTTCTTTTCTTTTGCTAAAATTTTCTGGGTGTTACAAGTCCACCTCCCTTAAATAGGTTTCATCCCCAAAACCTGTCACTCCTTGAATATATGCGGGTAATGTTGTCTCATCTCTTCCTCAGTCTCCCACGTAGACTCGGATCCCTTCCTGTGCCTCCATGTACTCGCACCAGTGGAACCATCTTATTTCGTAGTCTCTTCTCTTTTCTATCGATGATGGCCACTGGCTGCTCCACATAATTGAGTCGTTCATCCACCTCAATGTCCTCCAGTGGCATAATCATATCTTCATCGGTTAAGCACTTTCTTAGATGAGATACATGGAAGGTTTGATGAATTCCACTTAACTCATCGGGTAGCTCCAACCTGTAAACCACCTCTCCCACACGGGCTAGTATCTTGAAAGGCCCAATAAATCGAGGGATTAATTTCCCTCTCTTTTTGAATCGAATTATCCCTTTCCAAGGGGACACCTTCAGCATCACTCTATCACCGATGTTAACCTCGATTGGTCTTTGATGTTTGTTGGCATAGGATTTCTGCCTATCTTTGGCGGCTTTCATATAGGCTTTAATTTTGCCTAACTTCTCATTGGTCGTTTCGATAACCTTGATGCTCCCCAACTCCTTCTGTCCGATCTCCCCCAACAAACAGGGGTTCTATATTTCCGGCCATAGAGCATCTCATACGGGGGCATACCAATACTGGCATGGTAGCTGTTATTGTATGAGAACTCCGCCAACGGTACGTGACTATCCCATCTTCCACCAAAGTCTATGATACATACCCGAAGCATGTCCTCCAAGGTCTAGATAGTTCTTTCGGATTGGCCATCAATCTGTGGGTGGTATGCTGTACTGATATGAAGTTTGGTTCCCATCGCTTCGTTGAACTTTTTCCAAAATTTGGAAGTAAACCGCGTATCTCTCTCCCAAACAATCGACACCGGCACAATATGATGGGTAACAATCTCATTGATGAACAATTTGACTAGGCGTTCCGAGTTATACCTCTCTCTGATGGGTATAAAGTGAGCACTCTTCGTCAGTCTGTCTACTATGACCCATATGGCATCATAACCTTTAGCTGTACAAGGTAGCTTCGTTATGAAATCCATAGTAATATGCTCCCACTTCCATTCGGGAATTTCCAAGGGTTGGATTTTCCTGTATGGCTTCTAATGATCGGCCTTAACCTGGAGAGAGGTCAAGCACCTTTTTACATACCTTGCCACATCGGCCTTCATTCCTGGCCACTAATAATTTTTCTTTAGGTCCTGGTATATCTTGTTGGTTCCTGGGTGAATTTAGTAGCGAGTCTTGTGAGCTTCATCCAATACTTTCTCTCGCAGACCTCCACGTTTAGGAATCCACATGCTCCCAAACCTAGTTTTGACACCATTGGCGTTTTCTTCCAGGCTCGCGATCTGCCCTTTCATCCTTTCTTCATTAGCATGCTCGGGCTTTAGAGCCTCTTCCTGAGCTTCACCCACTTGCTTTATCATATCAGGAGTCACGATCAACTGGTAAGATCTCACCCGGATTGGTTCCCGGTTTTCCTTCCGGATTAGAGCATCAGCTACCACGTTAGCTTTACCCGGGTGATAATGAATCTCACAGCCGTAGTCTTTTATGAGCTCCAACCATCGTCTCTGTCTCATATTATGATCCTTCTGCTCGAAGAAATATTTTAAGCTTTTCTGGTCCGTAAAAATCACACATTTGGCACCGTATAAGTAGTGCCTCCATATTTTTAACGCGAATACCACAGCAGCCAGCTCCAGATCATGCGTGGGGTAGTTCACTTCATGAATCTTTAACTGTCAAGATGTGTACACTATAACTTTGCCTCACTGCATTAGTACGCACCCTAACCCTCATATTATGATCCTTCTGCTCGAAGAAATATTTTAAGCTTTTCTGGTCCGTAAAAATCACACATTTGGCACCGTATAAGTAGTGCCTCCATATTTTTAACGCGAATACCACAGCAGCCAGCTCCAGATCATGCGTGGGGTAGTTCACTTCATGAATCTTTAACTGTCAAGATGTGTACACTATAACTTTGCCTCACTGCATTAGTACGCACCCTAACCCTCATATTATGATCCTTCTGCTCGAAGAAATATTTTAAGCTTTTCTGGTCCGTAAAAATCACACATTTGGCACCGTATAAGTAGTGCCTCCATATTTTTAACGCGAATACCACAGCAGCCAGCTCCAGATCATGCGTGGGGTAGTTCACTTCATGAATCTTTAACTGTCAAGATGTGTACACTATAACTTTGCCTCACTGCATTAGTACGCACCCTAACCCTTGATAAGAAGCCGGCATAGACGACCAAGTCCTCGTTCCCTTCCGGTAACGTTAACACCGGAGCTTGTGTCAATCTTCTCTTTAACTCCATGAATGCATTTTCTTGGCGGTCGCCCCATTCAAACTTCATATCCTTCCTCGTCACTTGGTTAACAGCGAGGCAATCTTGGAAAAATCTTGAATAAACCTCCTGTAATAACCCGCCAATCCAAGGAAGCTTCGGATTTCAGATGGTGTTTTAAGCGAATTCCACTTCATCACCGCCTCCACTTTAGCAGTATCAACCAGGATTCCTTCTGGGTTCATCACATGACCCAGAAACTACACCTCGCATAACTAAAATGCACATTTAGAGAATTTCGCATACAACTTCTCCCTTCTTAGAGTTTCCAGCACCTCTCGGAGGTGACACGCGTGGTCTCCCTCATTCTTTGAGTAGATCAGGATATCATCTATAAACACTATTACTGATTTGTCGAGCATCGGTTGACAAACTCTATTCATCAAGTCCATGAATGCTCCAGGAGCATTGGTTAGACCAAACGACATCACGAGAAATTCATAATGCCCATATCGCGTCTGAAACACAGTCTTTGGGATATCCTATTCTTTAACCTTTAGCTGGTGATAACCCGACCGAAGATCGATCCTCGAGAACCAACTTACACCCTGGAGCTGATCGAACAAGTCATCAATCCTTGGTAACGGATATCGGTTCTTCACGGTCAACTTGTTCAGTTCACGGTAGTCGATGCACATCCTTATACTACCGTCTTTCTTCTTCACGAATAGAACCAGAGCACCCCATGGAGAGACACTCGGCCGAATAAAGCCCTTATCCAAAAGATCTTGCAGTTGCGTCATCAGCTCTTTGAGTTCAGATAGAGCCAACCGATATGGTGCCTTGGCTACGGGTTACGCTCCTGGTATCAAGTCAATCTAAAACTCGATTTCTCTATTTGGTGGGATCCCTGGCAGGTCTTCGGGGAACACATCGGGGAAATCACATACTACTGGCACATCTGACAGTTGAGGCATGGTAGCATCCACATTATTCACATAAGCCAGGTAAGCACCACACCCTCATCGCATAAACTTCCCTGCCATGATCATCGATATCATCCACGGAGTGGTACATTCCTTGTCTCCATGAACTGTAAACAAACTGTCATCGGGAGCAATTAGACGAATCATCTTCTTTCAGCACACGATATTCGCTTCGTTGGTCACCAACCAATCCATTCCTAACACCAGGTCAAAACCTCCTAGGGCCATCACATACAGTCTAGCGGGAAACTTATGACAGTCCAATTCTACGAGACAATTTTCTATTACATCAGTCATCTTAGTAGACTTTCCTATCGCTGTCTCTACATGGAAGGGCACGTCTATATTCTTATTCTTACCATGCATTTCACGACAAAAGGTGGCAGATACAAAACTCCTACTAGCCCCCGAATCAAAGAGCACAGAAGCATACAATTGGTTTACCAGAAACACACCTGAAACTACTTCAGGGTCCACTCTGGCTTCTTCCTGGGTTATGTTGAATACCCTTGTGTTGGCTTTGGTGCCCTTACTTCACCCATATCCCCGAGCTCCCTGCTCCACCTTTCTTGCAAACTCGGCCTGAGTGGCCTACTTCCCCGCATTGATAACATCGCGGTACCTTGCACTCTTTAGCATAATGGCCTTCGCCTCCACACTTAAGACACCGGTTTGTCCCCACTCTACACTCACCCATGTGAACCTTCCCACAATTCTTACATTCCCTCCTGTCATTTCCCCAATCCCATAGTTGTCACTTCTGAACCTCTTCCCATTACCGTTCTTGTTCCAACTCTTCTCAACCTTACTCTGAATTGGCACCGGGTCCCTCTCATCATACAATCTTCCGGCCAAATCTACCACAGACCTAAAAGTGCTCAGTCTAGCGGCTATCATGTTCCTTCTAATGTCCACGGGTAAACCCTGCATGTACCTCTTAATCTTCTTGGACTCTGGAGTTACTAGATCCGGCACAAGTCTTGCAAGTTCATTAAAATTAGAGGTATATTCTTGATGAGTCATATTTCTAGCCTCCAAATGCAAGAACTCCTTCTCAATTTTGTCCAACTCTCGATGTGGACAGTACTCCTCCAATACCAGTTCTTTCAAATCTGACCACCTCATCCTTGCTATGTACCAATTTCCCTTGGCTTGGACAATGTTGTCCCACTAACATAATGCCGAGTCAACGAAAGAATGGGAGGCAAACTTCACCTTTTGATCCTCCCGGCACTCACTGATGTCTAGGAGTGCCTCCATTTCTCGAACCCAATGGTGAGCAGCAGTGGCATTACCGATACCATCAAAGGTCGAGGGTTTGCACCTCTGAAACGCCCCATAGGTGCACCCCTTGGCGGTCTCCTTCTCCTCCTCACTATCATCATCATGAATTACCACCTTTGGGCTAGATGGCTCTTCCATTGTTTTCTCCTTCTTCCCAGTATCATCAGTTCTTTTACCCTCCTTTACAGCCCTTAACACTTCGGTCACTACTAAGGGCAACACATTTTGCATGACGTTGTAGACCTCGTCAGCAATAGCTTCCTTTACCGTAGACTTGAGGGTAGCTGATCCTTCACCCTCTTGGTGGTTGTGGAGGTCTGTGTCCCTATGAATCATCTCAGGAGCCTTAGCTTTGCTCCTGGTGACACGTGGCCCAGTAGTATGCCCTCCACGAGCACCGCCTCGGGTTGCCTTCCCAGATTTCCTTCCAGCCATAAGATCTACTTCCTATAAGATTCAAACACTAACAAGGTCAATCAAGGTAATAGCTTGGATTATATCAAGTATAGTAAGTCCCTAATTACAGTGGCTAGTTGTGATTAGCCACTTACTTTACTCTTCATCTCCCAAGCATTTCCTATTCAGACTATATCAGTATCCAAATCTACTAAGCACATAAACCAAATAGCAGACGCACTTAATACCGATTAACTTTATGAAAGAAATTACCTGATGACATATAGCTACCAGGGCTGGCATCCCTCCATTAGGTCCTATTTTTAGTTTAAGTTTAGATTTTGAAAATAATTTACCCAATTCTCTTAAACTTTGGCTCTGATACCAACTTGTAAGGCCCCGTACCTAGAAACCCCACAGTTGGTCATTCACAGCATCATTAATATCAAAACACCATAAGACTCCTTAAATATTAAAAAAATTGCAGCGGAATCCTTTATCTAAAACCATTCATGTATTGATAAGCACTTTTGCCAAGTAATACATCGTTGTTTAAAAGATCACAAAAGAATATTTAGTTGCGTTACAAGACAAAAATATTATTTTTACATAAGATGGATGCCAATCTGTGTATGCCAAGTAGCTTCAACTCCGTGCCACCCACAAAAGACTTAAACCATTAAATGCGGATGAACACTATAGCAAGTGCGGATGAACAAATGACTTAATTGCTAAGTGCGGATGAACACTGTAGCAAGTACGGATGAACAAAAGACTTAAACTGTTAAATGCGGATGAACAAAACTAACCTGCAATGCAACTTATGCCATTACCAGTTCCCGATCATCATTCTAACATGTACTTAGCATAGATCTAACATGTTACAAGCTTAAAACATAACAAACATCTTCACAACATCATAGAAATCACATAAAACAAACATACTTCAAAAACAGTCGTATACCATGTAAAACTCATAGTTTGGTTTAGGAAAACAGCAGTTATTATGCATATCAACCCCAAAACAAGTAGTAAACATGTAAAAGAGGGGATCTAGAACTCACATCTACTGCTTTCGAGTAAAACTCCTCCAAACCAAAGAGCAACCTGGAGTTCTAACACCTAAACACATGAAAACACACAACCAATCACATAGAAACACTTAAGAATCGGTCCAGAAGCTGAAAACTCAACTAAAACCGAGAAGAACACCATAGAATCTTACCTGTGAAGACTTTCTCTCAATAAAACTGGGTGAAACTTCTGCTTCTTGCTTCAGGCGAGATATTCTTGCATGAGAGAGAGAAGCATGGGCGGCCTTAACACCTTTTGAACCTATTATGGGCAAGTTTGGTCCTTGCTCACTTTTAGTCTCTTGACTTGGAATATTTCACCTTTCTTTCTTTTTCTTTTCTTTTCTTTTGCTGAAAAATTTCGGGTGTTACAATTTTGAATGTGCATCGGTTACAGAGAATTGAACAAGGTTATAATCAAGAATCGATACCCTCTACCCCGGATAGATGATTTGTTTGATCAACTTCAAGGATCAAGCTATTACTCTAAGATTGATTTGAGGTCTGGGTACCATCAACTGAGGGTTCGAGAGGAAGACATCTCGAAGACTGCATTCCGTACACGTTATGGTCATTATGAGTTCTTGGTCATGCCGTTTGGGTTGACAAGTGCACCAACAGTGTTCATGGATCTCATGAATCGTGTGTGCAAACCCTATCTCAATCAATTTGTTTATCGTGTTTATCGAACATATTGATCTATTCGAAGACCAAGGAGGAACATGAAGAGCACTTACGTCTTATCTTGGATTTACTTAGAAAGGAACAACTGTATGCCAAGTTTTCCAAGTGTGATTTCTAGATACGTGAAGTACAATTTTTGGGTCATATTGTTAACAAGAAAGGTATACATGTTGATCCTGCAAATATTGAAGCGATAAAGAATTGGTTGGTTCCCAAGACGCCTAGTGAGATACGGTAATTTCTTGGACTGGCAGGATATTATCGGCATTTTATTGAGGGATTCTCTAAGATCGCTCAACCTCTCACAGCCTTGACTCATAAAGGAACAACGTATAAATAGGGTGATAGCCAAGAGTCCGCTTTTTAGTTATTGAAACAGAAACTGTGTAGCGCACCGATACTGGCATTACCGGAGGGAAGTGATAACTTCATGGTTTATTGTGATGCTTCTATCCAAGGACTGGGTTGTGTCTTGATACAGTGTGATAAGGTGATAGCCTACACCTCGAGACAACTAAAAGTACACGAGAAGAACTGTACCACCCATGACTTGGAACTGGGTGCGGTAGTTTTTGCCTTGAAGATCTGGAGACATTACTTGTACGGTACCAAGTGCACTATCTACACCGATCACAAGAGTCTTTAGCATATCTTTGAGCAGAAGGAGTTGATTATAAGACAGCGATGCTGGGTGGAATTGTTGAGTTATTTTGATTGCGCTATCAAATATCACCCAGGAAAGGCAAATGTAGTCGCTAATGCGTTGAGCAGAAAGGAAACTGCTGAGCCCCGACAAATGCGAGCTTTGCAGCTTATGATTAGCACTCACTTGCCTGAACAAATCCGAGAAGCTCAGACAGAAGCCTTGAAAGTGGAAAACATTGGGTCTGAATCTTTACGGCGAATGGAAAAAAAGTTGGAGGTAAAAGCGGATGAAATTCTTTATTTCATGGATACACTCTAGGTGCCTTTGTATGGAAACCTAAGGGACTTGGTTATGAGTGAAGTACACAAGTCTAAGTACTCTATACATCCTGGTTTTGACAAGATGTATCATGACCTGAAGGCGCACTATTGGTGGCTAATATGAAGGCGGATGTAGCTATGTATGTGAGCAAGTACTTAACCTGTTTGAAGGCTAAAGTTGAATACCAAAAGCCATCTAGATTGTTACAACAACCTGAGATTCTTTTATGGATGTCGGAACCGATTTCTATGGACTTCATTACTAAATTACCCCGGACTCCTACTGGTTGTGACACGATATGGGTGATTGTAGATCGATTGACCAAGTCTGCTCATTTCTTGGCAATCAAGGAAACTAATAATATGGATAAGTTAACTCATGTTTATCTGAAAGAGGTAGTTTCGAGACATGGTGTACCGGTCTCAGTTATCTCTGACCGTGATGCTCGTTTCATATCACATTTTTGGTAGTCATTACAGAAATCTCTAGGTACGCGTCTAGACATGAGTACTGCTTATCATACGCAAACAGATGGACAAAGCGAACTTACTATTCAAACCTTGGAGGACATGTTACGTGCTTGTGTGATTGATTTCGGGAATAACTGGGAAGTTCACCTACCTTTGGTGGAAATCTCTTACAACAATAGTTATCACACCAGTATTAAGGCAGCACCATTTGAGGCATTGTATGAACGAAAGTGTAGATCACTGGTTTGTTGGGCGGAAATCAGTGATAGCCAGCTAACAGGCCCCGAGTTGGTGCACGAGACTACTGAGAAGATCGTACAAATAAGGAACCGTATGGTTGTAGCACGTGACCGACAGAAAAGCTATGCAGACAAGCGACGGAAACCTTTGGAGTTTTAGGTCAGCGAAAAAGTTTTACTGAAAGTCTTACCGTGGAAAGGTGTGATTCGATTTGGCAAAACATGCAAGCTTAATCCGAAATACGTTGGACCATTTGTGATTCTTGAAAGAATAGGTCCAGTGGCGTATCGATTAGACCTACCTGATTCGTTGAGTGGAATTCACAATGTATTTCATGTCTCAAATTTGAAAAAGTGTTTATCGGATGAGACGATGGTCGTACCAGACGATGGTCGTACCGCTGGAGGAAGTGCATGTAGATGAACAACTATGGTTCATTGAGGAACCAGTTGAGATGATGGATCGTGAGGTCAAAAATCTTAAGCAAAGCAAGATACCCATAGTCAAAGTTTGTTGGAACTCGAAAAGTGGACTGGAATTCATGTGGGAACGTGAGGATCAGATGAAGCTTAAGTATCCTCGTCTGTTCAAAACGACTATGTCAACCGGTGGAGGTAATGATTAAATTTCGGGACGAATTTCTTTCAACATTGGGATAATGTGACAACCCACCCGAATCAATTTTAGAATTGGTGGCAACATGGATCAGTGGGTTGTTCTACACGTCGGGTCGTAGCTTCGGTTTGACTTTTAACATTTTTGTCTCTTTTTTTTTTTATAAAATAACGACCAACTCATCTAAAAGTTCACCATAGTGACAAGTCCAAACAACTACTCTGAAGTTTTAACTAAACAAAAACACGAATGTTATTTAATTAAACGCACTATAATTTTCGGTTTTTTAAATGGTTACTAAAGGGTTTTAATTATTATAAATCAAACATAAACCACTAAAAATTAAAACGAAAGCGAACTTCGTGACATCCGATAATTTTCCGTTACCAAACTCCGTTAGTTCCATTAGGTCTTGCATACACGTGTCGTGAGCACACACTAGTTGTCGTTGAACGTTGATGACTTAATAATAATTAACAATGATTATCTGATAATAACTTGATTAATAATGTTGATTATTAATTTGTAGTTATGTGATTTATGAATTTTGAATATTATTTGCGAATTTTATATTGTAACGTGTCAACGTGTTATATGTATTTCATGTGTTTTGTTATTAGTGGAAAATATACGAGATTGTTATTGTTGGTTAATAATGTTTGTGTTTTGTAGTTAAAATTGTTAAAAAATATGCTAAAAAGATTAACTTTTACAAAAGGTGATTAAGGAGGGTTTATTTTGTAATTACCATTTAACTTAATATTACCAAAATTAAGTAAACCCTAGCCCCCAAACCCCCCGATTCAGCCAAAGCTTTCCCCTCCCCTCATCCTCACGAATTTTGATACAAAACACTCAAACTCATTCGATTTTGCTTGGTTCCAATCACTACTACGTGTTAGCAAGTCCAATTCTTGATCATTACACGATTAAAGGTTAGATTTTTATTGATTTTTCATAGTTTTTGATTCATGATGAACCCTAGTTTGCAAATCATGATGAAAGGCGAAATTGATGATGATTTGTTGATGATATGATGTTAGTTATGCTGTATGAATGTTAATCTATGTTGGTTATGCTAGAAATCCATGATTTTGTTATCTAGTTCATACATCGCCAAAAGGGGAAACTTTTCTTCATGAGAATTTTTGTTTTGATGAATTGTTGATGTTAAATGGATGATTATGAATGCTATGAACTAGATTAGGTATAATATTGATGAATCTATGATTGAGATTGAGTGGTTGTTCATACCTTACTATAAGTAGAAACTTTTATGTATGAGATTTGGGAATTATGATAAATTGATGATGTTTATCATGTTTAGATGATTGTTATGAACTTGATTAGGTATAAAGTTGATAAATTTTTGAATGAATTGGATGTTAGATTTGGTTTTGGGTGTTACTTTCCCGAAAGGGAAATTTTATTTATGTAGATCATTGGATATTGTTAATTGAGCATGTTTATGATGTTAGGATCATGTTAGGATGTTTGTTGATGATGTCTAAGGTGGTAGATTGTGTTGTTTATGATGTATGAATACTTGATGCACAACTTTGGAAATTTAGGCTTTTAGGGAATATACATGATAATGGATGGTGTATGATGAGCTTTATAGCACTTAAGGGTTTGTAATATGGCATACGTGAATAACTTGTATGATAACAATGTATGATGCATTGCTATACTTGATCAAACAAGAATTTAACTTGGCATGTCACCAATGGGTCAAACGGGTCAACTTGGTCAAATGAGTCTTGTTTTCCAAAACCTTGGGTCAATGTGGTTATTGAGCACTTAGGGTTGTCAAGCTTCTATATACACATACTTATGTACTTGTGTGTTCTAGGTAACCTTTGAAGAGTTGTCTTTCCACTCATCATTAGCCTTTACAATCATTCGTTTGCGTATCAGGTGAGTTCAATGCCCCACTTTTACTTACTTCTCTTTTTGGGGGAGAAAGCATACTTTTTTTAAAACGCTTTACCGATATAACATGTGTTTGGTAAGACATAGTGAGTTATACATAGAAAGCCCTCACACTTTCGGATCGTTAATTAAGGAATCTAGCGGGAAATCTTGGGTAGTACTACCGGGTCTGACAAGCCCCACCCGGGTGACCGGACGTCAACGGGTGCAATATTATCCTAAACGACTAACAGCGTCATGACCTGGTATGTCGTAGCGGGAGGCAAACAGACAAACATAGTCAGCTTCGATCGTGAAATCACTATTGTTCTTTACTAATGAAATTAGACTAGCTATCTATTTCAATGCAATTGTTTATGTTTTACTAACGCAACTGTTTATAATTGATTACAAACTCTTGAACTCACCAACTATCATGTTGACACTTTTAGTATGCTTTTCTCAAGTCCTTTCTAACAGCTGCCCATAGGAGGACGCACGTGTCAAGCACGCTTTGTTCAAACATTTTTTACTTTTAATTTAGCATTAACTTACGTATTTTGGTTTGGGCGCGTGTTTTACGCAGTTTACATTTAGTACCTTGTGTTTGGGTTATTTACAAAACGCTTTCGCAAATATTTTACAGTTTTAAACTCTGATTTGTTTTAAAGGATGCATATAGTGTCATTCTAAGTAACTAATGGCTGAGATCTTGGTTTGTTCACACGTCTCGCGGTAAAACCCCGCACGTGGAATTTAAGGGTGTGACAAACTTTACAATAAGAACAATTAAAGACTTTATATATTAAGCAAATCCTAATCATATATAAGACCTAACATAGAATTATTATAACTAAGTAAAATAAAAAGTCATGGCCCAATTTCATACGATATTCGATAGGTTTCTAATATAATACGTAAAACAAACTGTTTGATATAGCTGAATTTTTTATACCAAAAAGGGTTAAAAAGCGATGGTGTAACAAGCCGATTACTAGTTTAATTTTTATCTAATGTGAAATAACTAAAGTAAACAAGTGAAAACATTAGATAATTTAATAATCTGCAAATAAAATTTGAATTTAATAATATTTAAATTAATTAATTAATAATTATTAAGATAAGTTTATAAAACAAAAATATTTATATGAGAGAAAGAAAGAAAAGTTAAGTAAAGTAAATAAAAATATAAAGAAACAAAATAATATATTAGTGAAAAACTATTAGGTATTCTTAAAATTTTTTATTAATAGAATTTATTTAAACCCATATATGTTTTAGTTTATGTTTTAATCATATGTTTCATTAATTTCTATAAATTATATTTTAATTTATGCAATTTTTATTTTAGGTGTTCTTTAAATTTTATTTGTTCTAGCAGAAAAGTATTTAACTAAATTTAAAAAGTAATAAAATTGTAATATATTAAAATCAATAAATGAAATTAATTTTTTTACAATTAAAATTAGTTTATTAATTATATTTAAGATAAGTTGTAAAATAAAAGTGGTTGGAGAAAAAAGGAAAAATTAAAGTAAGTAAATAAATAAAAGAAAGAAAGAAAATATATGATTAGTATAAGTTACATATTTTATCCGACAAGGGCAAAAATATCATTTACCATAAACTTAACAGAAATATTTGACTTCAGTTACGGAAAAAGACGGAAAGTGTGATAATTTTTCAAATAAAGGACATCCAATGTAGTTATCAAAGTTTAAGGATAAGATCTGTAATTTTAGTAATATTTAAAGGACAATATTTGTAGTTTACTCTAATATTGATAACATTATTTACATATTACCCTTATAATTAGTTACATAATAACCTTACACTTTCTAACACTTACATAAAATTTTACATTATCTAGCCCATAAACCAAGAAAACTTAATTTGTTTTAACATTTCGCCTATATCTATTAAAATATCATGTTTAAAAACATTTTGAGATTATAATTGTAACCTATGTTCTTTTTTAAATGTTTTAGTGTAAACATTTTGCTGAACCGATCTGTATTTTGTGAGTTACAAGAAGTTAATGCGTAAATATACAAGTAGTCATGCAGAATCTATTTATTTGGTTTTTTAAATTTTAGCTTAAAAACATAATAAACTTTTATAAAATTACTACAAGAATAATAAAATATTAATAAACATGTCGCATGTAAAATGCTACCGCGCCGCATTGGGCGGGCAGGATTCTAATCAAGTCAAAAGAGTAAATCGGTAGATGATAAAATTTTATTGTATTTAATTACTTTCCCCTTGAATTCTTTAATTTTTAATTTTACAAAAGTTTTTTTGATCCTTTAATTTTTAGTTTTACAAAAGAAGTTAGGAGGTAATATTATTAATAAATCTTTATTTTTATTTTCACCCCTTAACCCCCATATATAACGATATACTTATACTTCTAAGCTCAATTAGTGTTACTAATAATAACCTTAATAAGATGGCTTAGTTTGTAATTTTGATATTACTAATAGTATGGTGGTAATATAAAAATAATATTTGTGATAGTTAAAATCACATTTATAATTTAGAGTTAGTTACGGTTTTAGTCCCGTGGTTTAGTGGTTATAACCATTTTCATTCAATAATTTGAAAACGTCCAATTCAACCTTTGTGTTTAAAATTTGTCTCAATCAAGTCCAAACCATTAACTCCATTCAACTTCACTGTTAAATATTTAAAAATAGACCATAACAATTGTGGATAATATTCGATTGTATAGGTCATGTGTAAGACTTATAATTAGAATAGCTTCTAACGATTTTTGTAACCCTGTTAAAAACCTTAAAAAACAGACATTGTATTTTGATCTTCTGATAATCAATATACAAGAATATTATGAGTATTATGCTTTGTTTGATTATTATTGATTGTAATTTTGCTACAATCATGCATTGAAATCATTCAGTATATTTGAGCCATTTGAATATTATCCAGTCAATTAGTATCAGAGCCTCGGCTCTTGAATTTGAATCAAAACCCACTGTTTTGATTCGTTTATCGACTGATCTATTGAGTGATTTTCAAATCATTGTGCTTTTACACCTTTGATTTGTAATCAAACTGAGAATACTCAAATTAATCAAACAATCTACCTTCAATCTCATCATGAATTGAAGTCTACTCTTTGATTGATTAAAAACCATTAAAATCAACTAAAAGCCTTCAAATCTGAGAGTTTAAGTGAAAATTATGACCGGAGATTAGCAAGGGTTCCTAATCAAAGGTTTCTGCATCCAATTTAAGAGAAAAACACAAAAAAAAATTCACCAAAAATTGAAGAACATATTCGAGCACTGTTCATCCCATTTGCTTGAACAACTATACACAATCATTTGCTTTGAAGAATAGGTTGACCATTTTTTAGTTCATTACTAAGTTTTGTTCAAACTAAAAAAATTTTAAGATAAAAAATTTTAAATTTTACGTTGGACATTTTAAAGCTTCTACGAATTAAAATACACTTTAGCTGATTATCAACCCGTTGACCCACTCCTTTTTACTTACCTACACGTTCTTATATGACCCATTTGAAATGAAATATAACCTAAATCAGTCCACTTATGAGGTTGAATTGCCACCTCTATATTTATCCATACTTTGTTGCTCGTAAATATATAACTTGAGTTGGCCCATTTTTACATCAAAGTGTCAAAATTTCAATCTACCAAATATATACACAGCCTTTGACCCATTTGGTAAATATGACTAAACCGGAAAGTGTTGTAAAGTAGCTTCGAACCATTAGGTGTTAAAAAACTTAAATTAAACTTTGTACAGTACCATTGTTACTCTAAATCTGATTCTACATTCAAATTTGTAACTTTCAATCTGATTTGACTTTCATGTTAAATTGAATAGTTATAGTGGCCGAGAATCATGATATGTCACTCTTCTAGAAATGAGTCAGCTCAAACAACCACAGATTAAGTTAAATATCGGATTAGTTGAACGGGTAAATAGGTTTTTCTGAAGTTCCTCTATGTAAATGGGTCAAATGAGTCACCTTAAAAAGTTATAGTTCAAGTTAAAAAGAGGATTGATTGTTACAATAGCTCTCACTATGTTTTGGTGGTTTGTTGTTGTTTTTTCTCATTTGGTTTATTGTGATATATATTGTTGTTTGTAGGTTTGGTCATAGAGTTTTGCTGTTGCACAAAAGGATCTAACATGCTGTCACTGTTGAAACCTAAAGTAAGATGGTAACATTTATGACCTTAAATTTGCTAAGAAATCATCATGGTGTTAGTTCCATTCAATAATAAGGTTGGGACTTGTTACGTAAAGGCCTGATCTTGGCAAATTAGCTTCTATTATCTAACATGTCAAATTGCATCGATCCATCATCCACATCTCAGTTATGAGTGTTGAAATGAATTTTAATTGTATTGAAGGTTTCTTCCATTATGACTATGTGGCTTCAATAGGTAATTCCTTTTTTGCTTATTTTGAAGTAGTTATTATATGATTAAATTGCACTCGATTTTGAGTTTTCTACACTATGCCTAAGTTGAGTCATAAGAAAAATGTTCTCATTTAATTTATGTTCTTGGAGTACATCCAATGTATGCATACTTGCAAGATTATCAAGGAAATTGATGCTTCTTGTATGTATTCTTAAATGCTTGAGTAGTTTTATAAAAGCTTACATAATATGGTTTAGGGGTGGCAATGCCTTTTTTTTGGCAATTGCATTATTCTACAAACACTTGGCTATGTTTGTAATGGCATATGTAATATGGCTTGAACCTGGGTAACTAATCATCTTCATCATGTACGTACATGACAATATTAAATTAAGTGGGTAATATATAAAAGGGGCATTTATATGTGTAACATGTATTAACCAAAGAAGGTAGTCAACAAATGTTACAAAACACAGTATTTTTTTTCTTTTATTATTTTTATTGTTTCTAATTTCAAAAGTTTATGTTGGATGACGGTGGATAGAGCAAGCCGGCAAAGCAATTATCCAAGACATTATAAAAGCATTATTTGGAGTTACGGGGATGGCGATAGGAATCATGTAAATTCACTATTTGTTCAATTATACATCTTCATCATGTAAAAACTATATGATGCTATTTGGGTAACATGTCAAATGTGTTCATATCAAAACAGACCATTTCTTATACGAGTTGAAACAGGCACATTTTGTACAAAAATTTCAACGAATAAAAATAATAAGAACATTTGATGTAATTACAATTGTTATTATTATTAGATTATTAAATAAAATGATTTTAGAAATTTTATGCTTTAGATTACACCTGACAACTTTAATCCGCATGACTTGTTAAAGCTATAATTTAACCCGTAGATGGATTGAAATTGCAACATCATTCTTATAATATAAACTTGAATTTACGATTCATTTATTTTTTTATGGATTCTATAGATGTTTTGGTCTTGTTGCTAAGTAAGATCTATGTGGTGTTTGTATAAAAAAATTCTAATCCACATTTTATTCTTCTTAAATAATGCAAAGAGAGAGATAAACCGTCAAGAATTAGTCATGTTCGTGCTCTCCATCCATATTTGCTAATATTGTTGTAATTAAAATTCACCACTTTGCTACAACCCGAAACCGGTTGGGTTTAACCGATGTGGACTTTCTCGTTGTTAATGTTGTTGTAATCACTTTTAAAATAAAGTTTTTAATCCCGCTGCAAAACGGGAGTATATTACTAGTATGAATAACGCATAGGTATATTGCTAGTATAAATATAAAAAAAAAACACAAGTGGAGAGGAAAATAACCAACAACAATTTGAACAGCAATTCAACCACTCAAACCATCATACCATATGATCATTTTTCTTCCTTGCTTTACCCCACCTACTACCCCCACTCACCCCCAAAAAATCAACTCAAATCCTTCTCTTTATACACATTCATATGCTGTTGCTTCAATTCATCTTCCCCAATTTCAATTTCAATCCCTTCAAGGAACAGTTACAATTCTTTCCCTTCAATTCATCTGATTCCATGGCTATTTCTTGATATACAGAGTATGTTTTCTAAACCCTCTTCTCCATTTCATTCAAGTTAAAATAATCTGGGTATGGATTCTTACGATCAAACCACTCAATTTCGGTACAATCCCACCGAAGGTGCCACTGAATTCTCTGGAATTCTGGAAATCTATGTCCATCATGCTAGAAACATTCATAACATATGTATTTACGAAAATCAAGATGTTTATGCTAAATTCTCACTTACGTATAACCCCGACGAGACCTTCTCCACTAGGATCATTGATGGCGGGGGTAAAAACCCTGAATTCAATGAGAAATTGATGATCAAAATCAACCAGTTTGATGCTGTTCTTAAGTGCGAAATGTGGATGCTGAGTAGGGCCAAGAGTCTGATGGAAGATCAACTGTTGGGGTTTTCTTTAGTTCCAGTTTCTCTCATTCACGGAAATGGAGAATTGACTCAAGATTTCAGTCTTTCTTCAACTGATCTGTTCCATTCTCCTGCTGGAACGGTCAAATTGAGTCTTTCATTGAACACCAATTCACCCTTCAAACACAGCATCCCTGATTCATCCATAACGTCTCAGGTCGTGTTGCTAGATCCAATTGAGTATTCCAGGATTGAGTTCCCAGATATCAGTGTAGTTAAAGAGAATCAACAGATGGTGTCTGAGTATTTCGGTCATTGCTCGGGCACCAAGTCCGGCCTCATTGGGCCCGGGTCCTTCCTTTGCTTGGGGTCAGATCATCCTATTCCTGCTGATGACTGTGAAATGGGTGCAAACTCTGGCTCCATTTCTCCCAACGACAACTCCGGGTTGTTTAGCTCTACTATGACCAGTTTGAGCGATGACAGGAACTCGGCCGACTCCTTGGATAAAAAGAACAGCTTAGCGGGTGAATCCTCAAACTCTGCTAGCGTAGAAAGTTCATGTCCCAAGGGGAAGACTATATTGACCGAAAAGAAAGAGGTGAAAGAAGAATCCGAGATGCAGCAACAGATTGTTGATATGTATATGAGAAGTATGCAGCAATTTACCGAGTCTTTGGCTAAAATGAAGCTTCCCATGAATCTTGAAGCAATTGAAGCCCAAGACCATGTTCAACCACCGAAGAACAACGATGTGAAGATCGAGAACAAAAAGAAAGACGGGGGGCGTGTTTTCTACGGTAGTCGCGCTTTCTTCTAATAATGTGACTGTCATATCAGTAGATGTGTAAAATCTTTAAACTTATGAGTTAGAAGTTCACCTAGAATATTGATTTATAAGTCTGTTGATTGTTCCTAGATGAAGTTTGGTATTAGGTCTCTTTAACATTTTTTACATGTGAAATTATGTTTGGTTTTTAGTTATTTTGTTTGGTATGTATGTTGTTATCAACACCATTGTTTTACGTATTAGATGTACGTTTTCGTACTATTTGAGAGATCGATAATATTTGATTAGTCATCGTAAACGCAGTCAACGATGTTCTTAAGAACACTATTTCATAATTTTAAGGCCCATAAATGCTTTACTTGGAAAGAGTGTTGTTATACATGAGATTATAAATTTGTGTATTATAATAAAATAAAGTTTAACTAAACACTTCATCCAATTCTACGTCTTATAATTCTAATTTTTCTATCCTCTCTTGTATTAAATAATTGAGAAATATTCACATGGGAATGTGAATACGGGGCTGTCAAGCGTGTAACCTTACACGCGAAACCTCTTTAAACGACGTAGTTTTGTTAAAATCGTTTAAAATATAATTATATTTTGTTTACACACACATATATATATATATATATATATATATACATATATATATATATATATGTATATATGTATACATACATATATATATACATACATACATAAATATATATATATATATATACACACATACATAAATATATATATATATATATATATACACACATACATACATATATATATATATATATGTATACACACATACATACATATATATATATATATATATGTATATATATATATATGTATATATATATATATATGTATATATATATATATATATATATATATATAAGCATGGGTTCAAATACAAATTAATTTTGTCTGGAAGAAGTACGAGAATGAGATGTGACACCCTTAAAAAATAAAGAAAAAAATACTTTGGTCCATAAAAATATAATCTCACTTTCAGATCTATTTTTTTACTTATTTAAAATACAGCACATTACTATTTTTCAATCTTCAAATAAGCCAAAGCTAATCATCTTCTTCACCATATCTACTAGTCTCACAATCCATAATGGTGAGCAATATTTGTAGACCTGGCGAGACAAACTAGGAGCGGGTGTGAGATATTGGTAGAAGATCAAGACTAAATTGGGCGACTTGTTATACATGGATTTTCAAGAAATTTAGCAACATCAAAAATCAATAATGTTGTTAAGATTTGAATTCAACACTATTTTAAAGTAAGCTTAAACCCCGGTACGTTAAATATTATGTTCAAACCCTTACTCATCTACTCTTATCAAATTATTCTTCTTTTTTTCATTATGTATTCAACTTTAGTTTTGATTCAAAAAAAAAACTAATTAGTATATCAATTACAGTATTAGTGGTGTAATGAATTGATCAAATGCCTATGTGAGTTTTTGTTGTTTTTATCTTTTGATTTCTAAGATTTGACGTAAATGAAAAACATCCATATGGTAAATTGACACGACATTCAAATTAGTTTTAGTTTGAGCCTCCTAAGATTTTAAAAGGCACAAATTCACATTTATGTTGGATTTTACAGTATAATAATGTGCTAATATTTTGTTCTCCATTTTATGTGTTATATTGAACAATAAAAAAAAGTGTTGAATTTTTGTGTTTTTCTAAATGTACTTGATGTGCTGGATTATTTGTCACAACATAAAAATGTGTTGGATTTTTATACAACACAATAATATGCTATTTTAACGCAAAGTTTTAGCATAAAAAAAAAAAAAGAAAAACATGTTGTTTTAAGTCAAAATAGAAAAAAAACACGTTTTAAGACAAAACAATAATCTAGCACATTTTGATACAATACAAAAACACATTATTTTAATATAAAATAATATAGTTTACCATAAAACAACACAAAACATGTTCTTTTACAATCTTGTTGTTTTAACCTTATACAATACAAATTAACTAGTAATTTAACGTAAAACAACAATATTATACCCTAATACATCATAAAACACATTGTTTTAACGCAAAACAACACAAAATAGTGTTGTTATAACATAAAACAACACAGAAAGCGTTGTTTTAACACAAAACAACACATAAAGTGTTGTTTTAATGTAATACAACATAGTAAATTTTGTTATAATGTAATACAGCACAAAAAGTGTTGCTTTAATGTAATACAGTATAAAACGTTAAAATATCATATAAAGTAGGGCCGAAAGTGTTGTTTTGACGTAATACAACACAGAATGTGCTCTTTTGACGTAATACAGCACAAAATGTGATGTTTTGACGTATTACAACACAAAATGTATTGTTTTGATGTAATACAACACAAAAACATTATAATACAACACAATTTCGTATTGGTCTTTTTTTTCATATAAAAATATACTCATTTTAAAGAAGAAAAAATGTATGATTTTATGGCGCAAAACAACACAAAATCGTGTTGTTTGACGTGAAAGCAGCACAAAACCGTGTTATTTGACTCAAAACTGCACAGTTTTTTTCCTTTTTTGACGAAATATAGCACAAAAACGTTAAAATACACAACAATTTCGCATCGTTTATTTTTATTTTATAAAAAATATGACAATACTATATTCAATTTAAAGAGAAAAATATGTTTGATTTTATGGTGGAATTTGTTTTATAAAAGATTTACTATGAAAAAGTTATAAACGTTTTAAAAAAATAAAGAAAACTCAAAAAAGTCAACAAAAGTGATTATATACCCAAAATACCCATCCTTCTTTTTTTTCTTACATTTTTATATTAACCATAGATTGAAAAATAGAAGGCTAAGATCATTTATTGACCTTCTTAAACAAAATAAATTTTTTAGAGGGACCTCTCTCTCACTCGCTATATATATGTATATATATGTATGTATATGTATGTATATGTATGTATATATGTATATATATGTATGTATATGTATGTATATATATGTATATATATATATATATATATATATATATGTATGTATGTATGTATGTATGTATGTATGTATGTATGTATGTATGTATGTATATATATATATATATGTATGTATGTATAAGATCCATTTAAATGAGAATCATTTTTTTTTATAAAGAATCAAAAGAACCAACTTCATCCAATCACAACTTTTTTATTGATTTCTATTTAATTAATTAAAATATTTATACCAAGGGCAATCACGTAACTATACAAAGTAAATAGAGTTAGTGGGGTAGAATCCCACAACCGCCCCCACCAAAGTAGGTTTTCATTTTATGCAACATCAGGGAATTGTTAAAGAAATCGATGGTCGATGTGCAATTCAATCAATTTGGTTTATTTTGCATAATTAAAAAGAGGTTTTTTTCATTGACGTGTGAAATATTTATATTGGCCAACTTGTGTAATGGGTAATGCATACTTTTTTATTGGACACCTGGAATTTTTTATTCAATCATATATTGATTTCATGGAATTCTTTGTAGATGAGGAAGATGATCTGTACCCGAGCCAACCTGATGTTCATGAGAGCAACACTAAGGTCGATAATGAATATGTTTTAGTTTACGAGAAGGGTGATGCGTCAAGCTCAAAAGGAGTTTGTGGAGATTTTAATCATATAGAAGGTGATGACATAAATGTGTATGAGAGCAACTATCCTAGAGAAAATGACTTGCTGAATACTCCTAGAAACTTTACTAGTATGTTGATGTTTGATTCTCTAAATCGGAATAAGGACAAGGGCAAGGAACTAATGAATCAATCCGATCAACGTGTTGATTGCAATTATTGTTTGGGGGGTCACGTTGATAGTTTTATTTATGAAGAATCATTTGATACTTTGTGTAATTGGGATGACACAGGTATAATTTTATTTGAATATTTGTAGCCTTTATATGTAGACAAACAAGTAGACATTTAATTGATATCATATTTTTTAAATTTATAGAAAAGGTGATTTTAATTCAAGACAATACAAGTTCAATTTTACATGATGTTATGTTAGTTGATGTGTTAGCGTGTTGATAATCAACTTGATAATCTACATAATGTAATATAAATTATTATGGTTCATACTTTCATGTTCTAGAAGATATTGTGAATATTCAAAAATAACCAGTGTCATAAAACTGGGTCAATATTTACCGTGTTTATTAATACGACTTTTTTTTGTTATCATTGGTGCAATGGTTGATGTTGGATTTGATCCTCTTACAATGTTGATTGAATGTTACTCCATCTGACATCATTAATGCATTATGTTTATATATTTGTAGGAGATGAAATGGCATATTAAGCATGTGATCCTAAAATGATTCAAATGAATAATTAAGTGACACCTAAGCCTTTGATACTGGATATTTGGATATTTTAAATCGATTCATTATGTAAAAAATAGAATACGAGTATGTATAAATCTATGCACAATTGTATTATGTGCGTTAATGCAAAATTTCATTATGTGCGTTAATGCAAAATTTCATTACGTGCTTTAATGCATAAATGCAATATGTGCATTAATTCATAATTGCAAAAGAGCCACCGGATATAAAGTCAAGAATGAATTTGAGATACATCATAATTGATCAGTCAAATCCTGAAAAATAAAGATGAACATAAGAATGGCACGGATAGTTTGAACAGAATACAAGAAATGAAATGCATTTGTAAAAGAGAAAAATTGAAATGCACTTGACTGTAACACCCAGAATTTTATTAAAAAGAAAAAAAAATAAAAGTACAAAGAAAGAAATGAGGAATAACACAAGTTAAAGGACTAAAGTTATGCAAGATGCAAACTTTAATATAATTATTTTTAAAAAGAAGGGCATGGCCGCCCATGCCCCCACTACCCACTTTTCTTGTCCTCGGTTGAAGAATAAGAAAGAAGAAGAGAAGAAAACCTCACCGGTTTTAGAGAGAGAAGAAACTGAAATCTTTTTGAAGGTGAGTTTTCTTGGGTTAATGATCGGTTTCAACCGAATTTTTAGCTTCTAGGCCGAGATTTGTGGTGCGAAGTTCCTGTTTTCATGGGTTTTAGGAGCTGAATTTGCAGGTGGAAGTGTGTTGCTCGAAGGTTGCTTCAGGTGAGTTCTTGAACCCCTCTTTTTACTGGTTTTTAAGTGTTTGGGCTATTATGCATACCGAGCAAAATATTTTTAAAGTACCCATGGGTTTTCAGCTTTGATATTCGACCGTTGTTCTGTAGTTGTATGTTTTAAGGCTGTTTTGAGGTTATGTTTGATGTTTAGCATGTTTTAGTGTTGGTAGCATGTTATATCTGTGTTAGGATGTGCTAGGTCGATGTTTGGGTGTTGTTTGTAGCATCGGTTATATTCTTAGATTGTTAGTCATACGCCTAGAATGTTCCCATATGCCTGCATTGTTGTCGTGCGCCCAAATGACTTTATGCGCCCAAGATCATGCACCCAAATAGTAGTCACGCGCCTAGAGTTGCCCATGCGCCTAAGTGTAGGCCATGCGCCTGAACAGTGGCCCATGCGCCCAGAGTTGCCCATGCGCCTAAGTATAGGCCATGCGCCTGAATAGTGGCCCATGCGCCCAGAGTTGCCCATGCGCCTAAGTGTAGGCCATGCGCCTGAGTAGTGGCCCATGCGCCCAGAGTTGCCCATGCACCTAAGTGTAGGCCATGCGCCCAGAGTTTCCCATGCGCCTAAGTGTTGGCCATGCACCCCAGCAGTGCCCATAAACCTAAGTAGGGCTGATGCGCTTGCATAGTGGTAATGCGTCTAGGCTATTTTCCTTAGAATTTTTATGCTCATACGCCTGAGATGTCCAACTGTTCTTTATTTTGGACTTAGGGTTTCCTGAGGATTTTATGAGGTTGTTGGTTGAGATAGATTCTGTTGTGATGCGATGACTTGTGCTTGATGTGCTATGCATGATGTGATGATTACGAGGTGTGTGTTGGGTTATCTTTCCATGTTTAACGTTTTTCAAAATATATGTATTATGTTATGTAATACATTATGTTTTATGTTATGACTTTACGTGGTATGATGTATGAATGTACGTAAAGTATTATGTAATGAAAGTGGAAGATAACGAATGATAAGTATGGAAGTAACAGATGATGAGATCCTTGTCGCGTACCCCGGTACTATATCAGTCTTCGGACACGAGTCGGGGGTTTGTTTACAGGCCCTGGTACAGTATCAGCTTTCGAGCACGAGTCGGGGGTATTGCATGAGACAGGATCTGGATGATGGTAAAAGATGTAATGAGGAATAATGACGAACGATGACGAAGATAATAATAAGTATTATCAATGTGTCCGTATGATGTTTGATCATGAACGAACGTAAAGGTTATGTTTTTAACAAAAGTAAAGTATTTTATTTATAAAACTAGAACTCACTCAGCGTCGTTGACTTTTTGTATGCATGATAGTTGGCAGGTGTTTTGTTGATGCTGAGGAGTTGCAGGCATGGATGCATAAGCTACTGAGAGCAATTTGAGGCTGGCATCCACATTTTGATATGATGTTGTATTTTGAAATTCATATGAATGATGTAATGTAATGATATGTTTTAACTTATAAATGAAAAGTTTTAAATTTTACTGCAAAAGTAATATATGTTTTAAATATTTTATGCAATGACTGTCCAGCTGTAAGCGTCCTGGGAATGAGGCCTTACAAGTTGGTATCAGAGCCAAAGTTTAAGAGAATTGGGTAAATATTTTTAAAAGAACCTAAACTGAAACTGAGAATGGGACCAAAGGAAAGGGATGCCAGTCCTAGTAGCTACATGCCTGCAGGTAAAGGTTTTACGTAAACATTTTGTGTAAGTTAATGAAAATTGGAATTATGTGCGCGTGTTATGTGGTTTATGTGCTTTTGTGTAGATTTAGATACTGATGTAGTCAGGATAGGAAATGCTTGGGGGATGACGAGTAAAGTAAGTGGCTAATCACAACTGGCCATTGTAATTAGGGACTTACTATACTTGACATCAACTGAGCTATTACCTCGAATGACCGTGTTGGTGTTTGAATCTTGAAGTGTTTAGATGGCTGGCGGTATGTCTTCTGAGGCTTCGCGAGGTGGAGGTCGGGGTGGACATGGTGTTAGACTGCGTGTCACGAGGAGTAGAGCTAAGTCTGCTGAGACGGCTCCTGAAGAGCCAGAGCTTCGTCACCAAGACGATGAGGATGAGAGTGCTAATCTGAAATCCTCAATGAAGGAGGCGGTGGTTGAGGAGGTTCATCAGGTCATGCAGACGATTCTACTGACTGTAGTGACCGAGGTTATTAAAGCTGTGAAGGAGGATGAGAAGAAAGAGGCTGAGAAGAGGAAGACCGCTAGGCGAGGAGGCGAGGAAGGAGGTTTAAGAGGAAGGGAGCAACCAAAGACTGATATGGCTGTCTCCAGTGATGATGAAGAGAAGGAGGAAGCTGTGCAGGGAACTACGAAGGGATGCAGCTACGGAGCATTCCAGAGATGCAAGCCCCCAACTTTTGATGGGAATGGAAGTGCTACTGCTGCTCATCGTTGGGTGAGGGAGATGGAGGCGGTACTGGACACTAGCGAGTGCCGCGAGGATCAGAAGGTGAAGTTCGCTACCCACTCATTTGTGGACTCCTTGTGCTGGTGGGACAACATTGTCCAAGCCGAGGGTACCAGGGCAATCGGGAGGATGAGGTGGAAGGAGCTGAAGAGGTTGGTAATTGAGAAGTTTTGCCCTTATAGGGAGCTTGACAAAGTTGAGAGAGAGTTCCTGCAGTTGGAGGCGAGAACGATGACGCACCAACAGTATACAATGAAGTTCAATGAGATGGCAAGGCTGGTGCCAGATCAGGTGAAGCATGTGTCACGAAAGATCAAGAGGTACATTCAAGGTCTGCCAGCAGATATCCACAGACATCTGATCGCTGCTCGTCCAGGTACGTTTAGGTCGATGGTCGACCTAGAGGGGAGGTTGTATGACTAGCGAGAGGCAGTGGCGATGGTGGATGTAGAAAGGAAGGGGGACAATGTGAGAAAAGGAGATGGAAGGCGGGATAATGATGATGGATTTGTGGCTAGAGGTAAGACGATGACGGTCGATGATCGGAAGATGGTAACAAGGAAGGAAGAGGTATGTAGGAAGTGTGGTAGAGGCCACGAGAAGGAGTGCAAGTGGGGATCGAACATCTGCTTCCAGTGTGGGAAAGAGGGCCATAGGGTGAGGGATTGCCACATGGCTAGATGTTACAGATGTGGTGAGACTGGACACATGAGCAGAGACTGCAAGAAGTCGAGGGCAGAGAGCTCCGGGGCAAGGAAGGGGACTAGGGGATGAAGGTTAGAGCATTAGCTATGACCGGGAGGAGGCTAGAGCGGACTCCAACATGATGTCAGGTACATTTATGGTAAATTAAATTGTGCGTCTGTGCTTTGATTGTGGTACTAGTAGTAGTTTCATTCCTGCTTCCTTTTGTGATAAGTTGCACGTTAGGAGTAGGAAGGTCGGTGAGCCCTTCGATGTAGAAATTGCTATTGGTAAGTCTACTAGGTTGCCTGATGCCCTAGAGAATTGTGCGATAGAATTGGAAGAGGGCGTGTTTCCTGCTAGACTGTTCAGGATAGACTTAGGTGGCTAGGTGTACACCTTCGGATAAATTGGCTAGTAGCCTATGAGGCAAACACCGAGTGTTGCAAAAAGGTGGTTTGATCAACCGCGCCCGACAAGAGTTCGGTGCCGACCTACGGCGATGGAGTAATGATGAATGCCTCGTCTGGGAAAGGTGATCATCTGATTTCGAAAGCAAGGGAAGCTAATACCGAGGTATATAGGGCCATTCAGAATTGTTGCTCAGGTGGAAGAAGTGGCCTATCGACTGGAGCTACCCGATGAGTTGGGAATTCATCCGACGTTCCATGTGTCTCGTTGGAGGAAGTGCTCAATCGAAGAGGATATGATTGTGCCACTAGAGGATACCGAGATGGATGAACGACTCAACCACGTGGAACAACCGGCGGCCATTACTGATAGAAGGGAGAGAAGGGCTAAGGAGAAGGGTGGTTTCATTTGTGCAAGTACAGAGGTGCCCAGAAGGGGTCTAAGCCTATGTATAAGATCAAGGAAGAGATGAGACAGCAGTACCACAACTGTTCGAGAAGCGACATGTTTAGGGGACGAAACCTATATAAGGGGGGTGAACTTGTAACACCCCGAATTTTATTAAAAAGAAGAGAAAACAAAAGCACACATAAAGAAATGAGGAATAACACAAGTTGAAGGACTAAAGTTATGCAAGATCCAAACTTTAATATAATTATGTTTAAAAAGAAGGGCATGGCCGCCCATGCCCCCACTACCCACTTTTCTTGATCCTCGGTTGAAGAAGAAGAAAGAAGAAAGAAGAGGAGAAGAAAACCACACCGGTTTTAGAGAGAGAAGAAGCTGAAATCTTCTTGAAGGTGAGTTTTCTTGGGCTAATGATCGGTTTCTATCGAATTTTCAGCTTCTAGGCCTAGATTTGTGGTGCTAAGTTCCTGTTTTCATGGGTTTTAGGAGCTGAATTTGCAGGTGGAAGTGTGTTGCTCAAAGGTTGCTTCAGGTGAGTTCTTGAACCCCTCTTTTTACTGGTTTTTAAGTGTTTGGGGCTATTATGCATACCGAGCAAAATATTTTTAAAGTACCCGGGGGTTTTCAGCTTTAATGTTCGACCATTGTTCTGTGGTTGTATGTTTTAAGGCTGTTTTGAGGTTATGTTTGATGTTTAGCATGTTTTAGTGTTGGTAGCATGTTAGATCTGTGTTAGGGTGTGCTATGTCAATGTTTGGGTGTTGTTTGTAGCATCGGTTATATTCTCAGATTGTTGGTCATGTGCCCAAAATTTTCCCATGCGCCAGAATTGTTGTCATGCGCCCAAGTGACTTTATGCGCCCAAGATCATGCGCTATGCGCCCAGAGTTGCCCATGCGCCTAAGTGTAGGCCATGTGCCTGAACAGTGGCCCATGCGCCCAGAGTTGCCCATGCTCTTAAGCGTAGGCCATGCGCCTGAACAGTGGCCCATGCGCCCAGAGTTGCCCATGCGCCTAAGTGTAGGCCATGCACCTGAACAGTGGCCCATGCGCCCAGAGTTTCCCATGCACCTAAGTGTAGGCCATGCGCTTGAACAGTGGCCCATGCGCCCAGAGTTGCCCATGCGCCTAAGTGTTGGCCATGCGCCCCAGCAGTGCTAATGCGCCTAAGCAGGGCTGATGCGCCTGCATAGTGGTAATGCGCCTATGCTATTTTCTTTAGAATTTTTATGCTCATGCGCTTGAGATGTTCAACTGTTCTTCATTTTGGACTTAGGGTTTTCTGAGGATTTAAGAGGTTGTTGGTTGAGATAGGTTCTTTTGTGATGCGATGGCTTGTGCTTGATGTGATATGCATGATGTGATGATTACAAGGTGTGTGTTGGGTTTTCTTTCCATGTTTAACGGTTTTCAAAATGTATGTATTATGTTATGTAATACGTTATGTTTATGTTATGACTTTACGTTTTATGATGTATTAAAATACGTGAAGTATTATGTAATGAATGTGGAAGATAACGAATGATAAGTATGGAAGTAACGGATGATGAGATCCTTGTCGCGTACCCCGGTGCTGTGTCAGTCTTTGGACACGAGTCGGGGGTTTGTTTACAGGCCCCGACACAGTATCAGCTTTCGAGCACGAGTCGGGGGTATTGCATGAGACAGGATCTGGATGATGGTAAAAGATGTAATGAGGAATAATGACGAACGATAACGAAAATAATAATAAGTATTATCAATGTGTAAGTATGATGTTTGATCATGAAGAATGTAAAGGTTATGTTTTTAACGAAAGTAAAGTATTTTATTTATAAAACTAGAACTCACTCAGCGTCGCTGACTTTTTGTGTACATGATAGTTGGCAGGTATTTTGTTGATGCTGAGGAGTTGCAGGCATGGATGCATAAGCTACTGGGAGCATTTTGAGGCTGACATCCAAATTTTGTTATGATGTTGTATTTTGAAATTCATATGAATGATGTAATGTAATGATATGTTTTAACTTATAAATGAAAAGTTTTAAATTCCGCTGCAAAAGTAATGTATGTTTTAAATATTTTGTGCAATGACGGTCCAGCTGTAAGCGTCCCGGGAACAGGGCCTTACATTGATCTTATTATCCTAACACTCAACTTCACTTAGCCTTTGTTTGCTTTTATTTGTTGACTTCACACTAGTATTGACTTTCTTTCCTTTTCCTCTTGAATTTGATGTCACCTATTTTTTTCATTTATTAGAAGCCTTCTGGACCTGTGTTTCATCCAAAACTTGTTCAGCTTCCTCAATTAGCTCATCCCTATGTATCTTCACCTAACAATACTGTCTTTTTGTTTGGCTGACCTGATGCATGCAAGTAGGTTTAAAACAATGAGAGTAAATATATATTTTTGTAGATAACATTCATGAATTATATAAGAACAATAATTAGCAAGGAACAAATAGTATATTATTATTGTACGATTAGTTCTATAGTTTAGTGTATGCATCTAAATATAAAAATGTATATATGCACTGTAAATCAACAATGAACATATAGAATAAGTAGATATTTGGATTCCACCTAAAATCACAATCTCATGTTTCATGAAATTACACTGTAATTCAGGAAGGTGACATTACATCAACGATATACCCATAATCCATATTCGTATATCAGAAATAAATAAGCATTACTATCACCTACCAATGCTAATGTGATGATTTATACTTAAGTGATGCTGGTCATTGTGTGCCAATACACAACAAAACATGTTTAATACTCAATTCAAATGGCAAGGATCAATCTTTATTCTTGGAAAGAACAAGTATACAACATATTTATGGTGACTTCTTGTTGAATCAATTTGACATGATTTCTTTTTAACAATTCTTTTGATTTGACCCATATAAGATTAAATAATTCCCCATAACGCATGAGACATATATTGTAGTAAATATATATTCTAGTGTATAATTTTTATAAATATATAAAAACAACAAATAGAAACAAACTAATAGCTTTGTTGTATTGTACAGTTAGTTCTACAATTGAAAGTATGCATCCCAATATCCTAGTGCATGTATGCACTTTAAATTAACAATGCAAATATGTAATAAGTAAATGTCTGGATTCCACCTAAAATCACAAGTTCATGTTTCATAAATCTGCCTTGTAATCCATGAAGCCGACCTTCCATCACCGATATACCCATAATCTATATGCTTAACTCAAAAAAATAAGCATTTGTATCATTTAGCAATTCTAATGTGATGATGAATACTCAACTAATGCAGGTCATTAAGTGCTAATACACTACAAAACATGTTCACTAGTCAATTCGAATGCAAGGATTAATCTTAATTCTTAATTATTCAAGGTATTCACAAACTAAGTAGTTACAATATCTAAATTCCAACACATAATAGTGTATACTAAACAACATAAATAGGTAAAACAAGAAAAATTTGAAACATATAATCCAACAGTGTCAATCCCTAACCAAACTACACCTCACATTCATTGATTTATAACATGGTATGATTTCAAGGTATGAAACCTAACAAAGTCTCTGTTATAGGAAAGAAATTACTACTAGGATACATTGATAGCCTCGAATGACAATATTAAATATCGACTAGGAAAACAATCCGAAATCATGTCAACAAAATATTTTAACCCTAGAGTTCATTATAAAAAAAAACTCTAAATAAAGCTGAGTAAAGAAATTTTCAACCCTAGTTTTTTATAAAAGCTTCAAAGTCAGAAATTCAAAGCAATACAAGAGACAAACCTTTTGGGAATTTATGGGGAAAAACTACATATTAACTGTGGGGCTCGAATTTTGACTCAGGTAAGGTGGATAGAAGGCGAATTGAAGACTTCGATGGCCTTCTGTTCTTCACATCAAAAGATGATATTGTGGAAATTACTTGGTGGTTTGATGATTCAAAGGGTCTGGTATTCTTCAAATAAAGAGATGATATGGGGGAATTTGCTTTTTGCTCCATGTCTCGATGGTCTTGTGTTCTTCAAATAAGGAGAGGAGATTGTGGAATTTAATGTATGAGGACCAGATATATATTATGCCCTTGATACTCTGAATGATGGTTTCTTACATTGAAGTTGAAATACCAATTGTACCCTTACACCTCTTCTAGCCGCCTAATTTAGTTTGGATAACATGACTTATTTGCCCCTTTTATTTATAGCTATTAATCAACATGATCTATGGTCCTCATTTTGTTGAATCCATCTAGCCACCATTATATTATGTTCTTCCAAGATCTGCAACCTAGTTACAACTGCTTCATCAAGGGAATTATAAAGGCAGGTATTCTTCCTCAATCATTTATCAAAATCAAGTAGATCGTATGTTTGCATTCTTTCATCAAAATTGAGTAGAATCGTTAAGGAAATTGATTTCGCTTTGATTCTCTAAACCTAGTTCGCAATCAATTGTTCCTTGTAGATACAAATTTGCAATAACATGTATCAAGTTTGCAATTATATGTGATGGTTTGCAATTTTTGAAACATAATTACGTAGCATATAATAGAATTGTACATCTTCCAAATTAGTATGTAAAAAACTTAAATCTCATATTAAAAGAATAAGTTTTAGCATACCAGGCAACATTCAGTTCACTTTAAAAATGGTTGAAGGAAGTTTTCATTTATCCTAATAGTAATATGACATACAATAATTAATATTAATCTTTTTGTTTATACAGCATGTCCACAACAAAATAAATTTCGGATTTCAATCAGGTGAAGATGTTGAAACAAATCTAATTGAAGATATTGATGAAAAAGGATATTTGGTCAACAATAACAATTTTGATGCTAAAACAGATGTTAACGACGTTGACATGGATTTTGGGTTTGCTAATGAAGAGGCGGACAATGTAATCGTAAAGGTTTTTGATACTCCTGATGATGCCTATAATTTCTACAATCACTATGCTTTTTGACATGGATTTGGGATAAGTGTTTATTCGACTTTTAAGAATAAGACAACAAATGAGCCTTATCGAAAGAAATATGTATGTAACAAAGAGGGCTTTAAAGATCTTAAGCGTGATAATTGTAGAGATATTAATAACCATAGTAGGGATTTAAGGATCGATTGTGAAGCATATCTTAGGATTTCAAATGATAAAGATAGAAAATGGTTAGTGGATGAATTTAATGATTCACACAATCATGAGGTAACTCTTACTCCGACGAAAGCAGTGAAACATTGGTCTCATGCAAAGTCTCACCGCTCAATCGCATGCAAATCTCTAATGTTGGAACTTAGACAATCTAGGTTGAAACCTTGTCAGATTTAAAAGGTCGTAAATACCATGAAAGGTCCATATGAGAATGATGTTACATCAAAACAATATGCATATATTTTGGCAGATCAACAAAAACAATACAAAGGTTAGGAGTTTTATGGGCTTATTAAACATTTACAAGATAAATTTAATGAAGATAGTAACTTCTATTTTCTTGTGGATTTATTTTACGATGGGTCTCCAAGAAATATCATAGGCAGACTGGAGATCAAGAAACTCATATATAAAATTTAGGGACGTTGTTGTGTTTGATGTCACATACATGACCAACAAATTTATAATGCCATTTTCTTCATTTGTTGGGGTAAATCATCATGGTCAATCGATACTTTTTGGGGGTGCATTATTGGAGAATGAAAAATAAGATACTTTTGAATGGTTATTTCAAACATTCTAAAAATGCATGTTTGATAAGTGCCTATTAGCAATGCTATCAAAAGTGTTTTTCCAAAAACACGACATCATTATTGTTTATCGCATATTAAGAAACATGAGATTGAACACCTTCGGTCTTTTAAGGTTCGTTATAGTGACTTTCAAGAGTTGCATAAACAATGGGTAAAGAGTGATACTATTGAAGAATTTGAAGCTTGGGAAACTTTATGTTCTAAGTTTAATTTTGAAAGTGGTAGTTGGATAATTGAAATGAATAATCAACGTAAATATTTGGCTAAAGCTTTCTTGAAAGATTGTTTTTTTTCTAGCATGACATCAAGTGGAAGAAGCGAAAGCATTCATTTTTTTTATTTATGGATATGTGAATTCTAAGACCATGTTGAATGAGTTTGTAATACAGTATGATAAAGCTGTTGAGACTCGAAGGGCTGCCGAAGAAGATGAAGACTTTAAGATGAACACCAAGCCAATTCTTTCTTCCATCAATTTGATAGAGGCAAAGGCAAGTTCACGTTACACTAAAAATCTCTTTGATGTATTCAAAAAAGAATAGACCAAAGCTACCTTCAATTTAAGTCATGAGACGATGAGCAAGAATTCAGAAGAAATCATATATAAGGTTGGACAATTGGTAATTGATAAAATATATTGGAGAATTGTTAACTTTCGTCTCTTGGACAAGATAGATTTGACATGTTCGTGTGCGAAGTTTGAAACATATGGGATGTTATGTAAGCATATCTTATATGTCTTAAAGAAGAGGCATGTTGAAACCCTTCTTGATCATTATATTTTACCTAGGTGGACACTTGATTTTAGGCACAAGTTAGAAAATTATAGTATTGGGATCGAGAACCTCCATAATGAAAATGAAGTTAATGCATTAACTTTGTGGTGTGTTGTCCAATTTTAGAAAAGCGATTGACAAGCAAGAGACTCTCGCTCTAAATAAAAAAGCTCTTAGGCTTATCAAAGTGAACTGAAGATGGTTCAACAGTTATTGATCCTATATGCAAACTTTGAGGATCACTTGCTGTTGTCGATGAAGAACTTTTAGTAACATGGCCTTACTTCATCTTCCACACCATTTTTAGAAGATTAGACTTGGCCTTCAATACTGTTTTGATGACTTCGGAAGTTCTGGAGACTAGACCTTCAGAAGCTTTTGCATCCCCTGCAGCAGACTTTAGTGCTTCAGAAGCATTCCTTTCTTCCAAGACCAAACTTTCTTTCGAAGGTAATTTTCCACCTATCTTCTTCTCCACTTTGGAGCTTTCAAGGGAAAGTAATTTTCCTTTCGAGGCTATCTTCTTCTTCTTCTTTTCAGAATTTTTCTTCTTGGTCATTGGATGGTACTGTTGGGATCGTAGTTGCAATCCTTAGCAAGATGAGAGGTACCACCACACACAATGCATTCAACTAGCATACTTCTAAGAGTTTTCTTCTGAGTAGAAGGCTAAGCTTGATCTCTTTCGACTTCTTTCTTCATCTTCAATGATGATGCAGCAGGCTTCTTAAGGTGAGGCTTGCTCCAAAGTGGCCTTGATCTCTTGGGCTTTCTTTGATTTTCTTTTGGTTGCCTTGATCAAGTTCTTCCTATCTGACTTGGTTATCCTTGGTTCTTTCTTCTCTCTAGGAGCATAGTGACCCTTCTTATGATGATCCTTCTCACTCACTACATATTCATCCTTCACTATCTCCTTTTCATCTTCATCTTTTTCTTGGATAGGGTCTATGAGGGGCAGATCATCTTAACTAGTTTCACACCTTAGAGATCTTACAAATAGTAATATGTGTGGAGGAGCTATCTCACTTCAACCCAATCACTGCCTCTTCTGAAAAAAAAATCTTGGCATGCATGGATGAAGATATGATGTTCTTAAAGGTTTCCTCTTCAAGAACACACTTTTCTGCCCTGGCTTTGTTGATCATAAGCTCAGCCTGGTATTCAGTTAAATTGGTAATGAGATCTTTGATTTGAGTCCTGTAATTTGTGTGCTCATGCTTAAGAGTTGAAATTGTTTTTGTTAAATCTACTATTTTAAGTTTATAGTCATTTTCAGCTCTTTTGAAATCAGCTTTTAAAATATTTAAAGACTTAAGGTCGTATCTCACTTCTAGGTTATAGGACCTATACATGTTTACTTTAGCATTGCATTTAAGTGTACAAAGATGTTCTAATACCTTGGCTTCTTTATGATCAACCATCAGTGCTTGGTTAGGAGAAACATTCTCTACCTGAAAGCTCTAGTCAAAGCCTCCCTCTTTAACTGCTACAACAACTTATTTTTTTGGTTGGCTTGGCTTCTCAGATTTGGAGTAGCATCAGTGTAGTTAGGCCTTTATTGTGCTTGGCCACCATTAGTCCTTGGTTCCTTGCACTCCTTAGCAAAGTGTCCTATTTCGTTATAGTTATAACACTTCACTTTGCTTTTATCCAGTCTAAACTTTCCACTAGTTACATTGCTAGGAAACTTTCTTCTGGTTCTCTTGTAGAACTTCTTGGCTTTATGAGTAAGGAAGAGCCATTTGTTGGACTATCTTCATATACTCCAGGTCATCTAGATGGATACAATCCAAGTCTTCAATAGTAAAAAGAAAGTTGCCACAACTTTCATCTACAGACAGAAAGGCTTGAGATGAGTTTGTCTCTTGGAATGGACTTCCTTGTATGTAGCTCTCCCTTGGTGTCTCATGGGAGGTGATGAAAGAGCCCTTTTATGAGTTGTTAGGGTAGTTGATAAGATGATGTTGTGGTTCTCTACTATCCCTTTCAACCATATGATGGGCTAAACTCTGTTGATTGCTGGAAGTGCTGCTTGATGGATTCTGCATGTTCATCTCCATCTGGTAGCCACTAAGGATACCATACAGCTCTATAAGAGTAAGGGTGGAGAGGTTATAAGTTCTTTTAATAGCCATATAGTAGCGAGTCCATTGTCTGGGAAGAGAGAACATGAACTTCCTCACAATGTCCCTATTCTCAAGCTTAACTCCAACATCTATGAGAGTATCTACCATCTCAACATACCTAAAGTATTGTTGAGTCATAGTCTCACCTGACTTGCAGATGAAGTTCTCAAACTGTTGCTTCATGAGGTCCTTCTTGTTTTCTTTAGCTTCATCAGACCCCTCATACATAAGCTTAAGTGCATCCTAGAACTGCTTAGCAGTTTTGCACTCCTTGAAGCCTCTATATATAGAGTTTGGAAGAACAGTTTGGAGAGCAGTCATGGTGTTCTGATCTATGTCAATCTTCCTCCAATCTTCCTTAAAATAGTCAGCCATTTCCTTTGGAATCATCCCACCTCCAGCAGTGGCTGAAATAGTGCTTGGGATTTTAGGTCCTTCGACAACAGATCTCTACATCCTGCTGTCTTTAGACTTGATGATCCCTTCTATAAGCTGGCACCAAGTATCAAAGTCATCAGGAGTGATCAGTGGAGATTTTTTCATGGTACTGGTTTCCATATCAACTTTTGTGAAAGCTATCATATATGATGGTAAGTGTTTTATGAAACTAAAGAGATTAAAGATGGTGAGATCTTACGATCAAGAGCCTAAAATGCTCTTATACCAATTACAGGACTGATGAAAGGGGTCAATGTAACAGTTTCACAAGGTTGGAGAGACTTGGAACACTTAACAGATCAAATATGGAACCGCTTTAATGGTAAAACAAAGAACAAAAGTAAAGAATAGAAGAAGAACAAGAACACAAGTATTTAGTTTTCAAGAATGTTGTATATTGCTCTCAAGTTCTTTTACAAATGTTACAAAGCTTGGTTCTAATGATTAGTACTTGAGATACTCTAGACCACATCCTATAGCTAGCCGTACTTTGAATGCCAGCTGGAAACACTAATCTAGACAACAAGATCAATGTAAAGTCAAAAGGTAGATTTTCTTTTGACTAGTGACTATGACATGCCATAGCTCACATCCTTATCTAATACAAAAAGGATAAAAGTAAAAAAGTAGAAAGTTACAGACTCTAAGACCTTAATCTATAGTTGACAAAAGTATGGACTTTTCACCAACTCATATAAGTTGGTGAATATTCAGAGATGGCAGTGGAAAGTGATTTAGCTTTTGTCAAAAGTGAGTCAGAGAAAACATGTCTTCCCTATCTTTGGAAGAGATCAGTCTCTTGGCTTCGAAATACTTTGTCTTGAAGCTTCGGAAGACTTCATCTTTGGCTTTAGAAGAATTGGTATTTTGGATTCGAAAGATATGGTACTTAGTGTATTTCATTGAGTTGTATCAAATCTTCCAAAGTAACTTTCATTTTACTTCACATGTGCATGTTTGGAGCTCTTTGGTTGCATTAGCCTCTAAGTATAATCCTTACAAGCTCCCCCTAGGCTAATGCTACTAAAACTGAAGGAAAACTTTAAATCTTGATCTTCATCTGTTGACAATCCTCATCAGAATCAAGACCATTCCCTTCATCATCAGTTGGTTAGGATTCCTAAGACTTTCAAAGTAGCTTCTCATGTCATAGAAATCATGTAGAGGAAGGTCAAGTATGTTTTGCCAGAAGTACACATCTTGACCCCCTTGATCTTTAGTGACATATCATCTATCTAGGTGAGTAGCAAATGCCCAAGACAGGATGAGTCTCTCAGCAGTAAGAGGCTCTATAATAAGTGGAGTTAGTTGAGTAGCCTCTTCTTGATCACCCTCAGGATGTTCTGACCCATCCTGAGGTGCAGAGGTGGATGCCTTGGACTTCTTCTTTTTCTTGTCCCTTCTAATGGACATCCTCTTCCTCTTTCTATACTTTAACTGAGAAGGCTAGTCTTGAGTACTAGATGTTCCTTCTTTGTCCTTCTCAGTTCCGTCCTTTTCCTTCACAGGTTCTGAAAGAGAAGGTTCAGGACCTTACTGTGGGTCAGACGATAAAGCTTGCTTAGATACAGCACTAGGTCCAGGTTGAGTTGTCTCTTATGGTTCAAACTTGACCTTAGCTTTAGGTGCAGCCTGACTTGGTGGAGAATGCAAGTCAATCGGCTCACCTTTCTTGATCTTCTGCATGATCACTCTAATATGCTCATCCATGGTGAACAGAGGCATTGGACCAAGTCTTATTCCAGAAAACCCATACAGCTTTAAGAAGCTTACCATCTTTAGTCTATCAGGAGACTTCTTTTGATTGACTCGAATGATGGCTCTTGACTATGAATCCAAGGATCGAAATAGGAAATTATCAGTTTGATTGAACAAATAATAATCGCGGAATTATCACAACTCGTTGTTTAATTAATTGTTTAAGACATTGTAATTGTAAAGTAAATCAACGAAGAACAGATGAGAGAAATGTAAAACAAGCTAAAGTAATACGATAAACAAGTTTGCTTCAAAGGATTTCCATTAATACTGAATCGTTTACAATTGATTTTGATTTTTGATAATATGATAATTGCTAGGTGATGTTCATGGCGTTCTTGGTGTTTTGATTGCTATATTGTTTTTCTGTATTGTTCTCTATATTTCTGTGTGTGAAATGAGTGCACCCATGCCTTCTATTTATAGGTAGAGGGATTCACTTTTTACATGGGTAAAGGTAATTTTCTTATTGTGGTAAAAAGTCACTCAAAATAAAATTCTTGACGTGACATGAATTATTTTTTTCTGACAGAAGAGCAGTCTTCTATAGATGTTGACTTGATGACATCACTCCAGAGAGTTTGACTTGTTGACTTCATGTGGCTTCCTTGATGATTGAAGTTCAGGCAAGTACTTTGTTCTTTCGTAGGAGTTAGCTTCCGTAGGAGTTGGTTCTTTGATCTTCATATTGAACTTCATCTGCAGAAGCAAGCTTTCCTCTTTCGCAGGAGCAGCAGAAACTTGATCTCACGAGCAGACTTGTTCTTCTGTAGATGTTACAATGCTTCTGCAGGAGATCCACGGATGCATATTCCTTGACATGTTCTTCCGTATATGGTTCTTGTACTTAGTCAATTTTTAAACTTGACCAAGTATGATGTTTTCCTGCAATTACACATAAAATCAACACAAATATATATTTGGGTTAACATATATATATATATATATATATATATATATATATATATATATATATATATATATATATATATTGCATACAAAAAGATAATGATTTATAAGAGTTCATTACAAGAGATGCAAAATCTTTTAAACCTATACAATCAATCTAGACCTAACAATACTCCCCCTTAGGTTTAAAATCTTGTAATCAGTTGAAAGTTTCCAACTTCTGAACTCTTTCCAAAATCTTTTTGTTAAAGTATGCAACAACATCCTTTTATTTAATATTATGGGACCCTTAACCCTCATTACCCTTCCGTGGTTTATCCACAAGTTAATTTTTCCGCAGAACATCTACGAAAGGTAAACTTTCATTTTATCCTTATTCAATCAACGAAAGTATACTTTACTTTACCATAGAATACCAATCTATGGAAAGCAAATACACACATCAATCTACAGAAGGTCAAATTTGTTATGATTTTGCTGTATGATCCTAACATGTTGTTAGATCATTTGTTGATTGCTGTTGGACCTTGTTGACTTTGCTTTATGGCAAATGTACAAGAGATTGATTTGGTTAAAAACTTCAGATATCCTACAACCATGTTAGTGCTCAAGCTCCAATTTTCTTCATTTAAATATGATAAACTCAATTTTTATGCTGATGACTACTCCCCCTAAATTTGTGATTAATCATGAACTTATGCAGCAGAAATTTATGAAGAGAATAGCATGAAAAGCAATTATCTGTCCATCATATTAGCAAAGAAAAGAAAATAAACAAAATCTTTTTGTATTTTTGTTTATAAGCAGAAACTAAACATAACATATTTACAAGCAATTAAACCATAACATGGGATCATACTATGACACTTAGCAACTTCCTGAATCATTTTGTATGAGGATAGTAGTCATAGATCTAGTGCTGATTGCAAGTATTATGATCCACATAAATTCAAGCAAGAGTATACATTTAACTTGTCATGCTATTTATCATGATTTGGTATTGATCAAGATAGGCATATACGGACTCTACATTCAATTCACATTAGAGTTTGTCCTCCGTTTATGAGTCAATTCATCACTTTTTCACACTTAAAAACTATGTTCCTTAAATTATAAGATCTATCTTAAGATTTCTTTGAAATCTTATTAATGCTGTTGTTATGATTTTCATGCTCTTTAAGATAATATACAATTGATCACATTGGATTCTTTTAGAGTTGTTCCTTTTTGGAACTTATTGATGATCAACATCAGGTCACCAGGTCTTTACTTACCTAAAACAAAGGTACCTATGAACCCAGGTCTTTGCTCATGCAAAACAGAGGGTCCATGATGCGTAAAGATAGAGGTTATAAAGTGTCGTAACATAGTGTGCTTGGGTGACTAAGTTGATCATAGTAGGATAAGACTTACTTGCTTGCTCCTTGAAATGGAATTGCCTACAATTAGTCACCTTGGCATTATGTTAAGCATGGACTTGTTTAGTTTCCACTCAAGCTGAACCTACTCACATATCAAATCACACTTGATTAGACTTTATTGTAAGTTAAACAAATCATGCTTTTCTTTGTGATTATGACTAATTTAAGTTGATCATGCCTAAAGTCTCAATTAAGAAATTAAATCTCACTGAGTCAAAGGCTTTAGTGAATAAATAAGCAAGCTGTTTTGTTGTATCCACTTTGATCAACTTGATTAAACCTTTTTCTGAGCTGTCTCTCAGAAAATGATATCTTATTTCTATATGTTTTGTTTTACTATGTTGCACTGGATTAGCAGTTATGAACATAGCAGCTGAGTTATCTATGTGTATTGGTGTTTGAAGAAAATTGTAACCATAATCAAGTAGTTGGTTTTGCAACCACAAGACTTGAGAGCAACCAGCTAAACAACAATGTACTCAGCCTCAGTTGTGGATACTGACACATTTGTTTGCTTTTTGCACTGCCAAGAAACTAGTCTTGGCCCAATGAATTGACAGCCACCAGTTTTTGATTTTTTGTTATTGTTGCAACCTCCAGAATCACTATCAGAATATGAATGGAGGTTGAAATCTCCTTCTTTGGGATACCAAAGTCCAAGAGTTGGCTTCCCTTTGAGGTATCTGAAGATCCTCTTAACTGCATTTATATGTGACTCCTTAGGGTCTGATTGGTACCTAGCACAAACACATATAGCAAACATTATGTCAGGTCTGCTGTTAAGTACATCAAAGATCCTATCATAGATCCTATCATAGATCTATACAATCTTTGATCAACTAATTTCCCTTTAGGATTAGGTACAATCTAATCTATTGTTGATGCTGGTGTTTTGCATGAAGAAGAGTCAGCAAGGTTGTACTTCTTCAAGATTTGGTGCACAAACTTCTCCAAATTGATGAACATTCCATTTGATTTATGATGAAATTGTAAACCAAGGAAGAATGTTAATTATCCCATAGAACTTATTTGGAACTTAGATTTCATCAAAGATTCAAAGTCTTCACACAATCTCTTGTTTGTTGACCCAAAAATGATATCATCCACATAGATTTGGACAACCAAGAGATCTTGATGATCATGTTTGAGGAAGAGAGTCTGATCAATGGTTCCCCTTTTGTAACCATGCTTGAGCAAGAAAGAAGCAATGTTTCATACCACTTTCTTGGTGCCAGATGAAGACCAGACAAAGCTTTGTTAAGCTTGTATACCCTATGTGGGTAATCAGGATCTTCAAAGCCTGGTGGTTGGGCAACATAGACTTCTTCATCAATTTTTCCATATAAGAAGGCACATTTTACATCCATCTGGAAAACTGTGAACTTCTTATATGAGGCATAGGCTAGGAAGACTCTAATAGCTTCAATCCTTGTAACTGGGGCAAAGACTTCATCATAGTCTATCCCTTCTTCTTGAGTATACCCTTGTGCTATCAGCCTTGCTTTGTTTCTGACAATGATACCTATGTCATCTAGTTTGTTCTTGAAAAGCCACCTTGTACCAATTGGATATTGATCTTCAGGAAGATCAACTAGATTCTAAACTTTTTGCTTTCTGAATGGCTGAAGTTCTTCTTGCATTGCTTCAATCCAGCTGTTTTCTTTTAATGTAGCAGTGATGTTGGAAGGAACCACTTGTGAAAGAAAACAAGAGAAAAGACAAATATTGGAAGCTCCCCCTTGGCTTCTTGTGGTTCTTTCATTAAGATCACCAATGATGTTTTCAATTGGATGATACTTATGAATTCTTGATGTCAGAATTGATTCAACTGGAATGGATGATTCCAAGTTAGTGATATTGGATAATGATGATGGAGATGGATCCAGCTGAGATGGAGAATCAACAAAGTAGTCAAAATCCTCATCATTTTGTTCTTCTGATGCTGAATGAAAACCATCTTCATGAGTTTGTGTTTCTGCAGAGGTAGGAATAACTTCCATGGGAGTTACAGGAACAACTACTGATGTTGTAGTTTATTGATCTATAGATATTATGAATGTAGTTGGAATATCTCCTGATGGATTGGGAACTTTAGTTGAAGGCAATGAATCATATTTGGAAGTAGATGGGACATCTATGGATGTAGAAGGAACTTCTGCTGATGCATTGTTCACTACTCCGGATGCATTAGGAACTTCTGCGGATTCGTGGTTAACTTCTGCTGATGTATTAGTTACTTCTTCGGAAGTTAAATTTTCATTTCCATCAGAATTTCCATTACTTGTTTGAGATGAAGAGCTAGGATCAGCAACACTTGAAGTGAGTGAATGCGATCATCTTGGAGGATCAGCAGTCAATGGCACTTTACTAATACTTGGAGGTACATAAGGATAACATGCATTTGAAGGACCTGTAACATTCAAATAACCAGTGTTAAATGATTTTGTTAATGCATCTATATCAAACAGCCAAGATGATCCTTTTATAGAGTTTGGAAATAAGGATTCATCAAATGATACATTAGGAGTTTCCTCCATAATGTTTTGATGTGGAATGTAGACTCTATATGATTTAGATATTGATGAGTAACTAACAAAGAAACCATCATAGGCTTTTTTAGCAAAGTTTCCTAATTGATCTTTGGTGTTTAAAATAAACACATGACACCCAAATGCTCTAAGATATCCTATAAAGGGTTTTCTTTTAAACAAAAGTTCATAGGGTGTATTATTATGTACTTTGACAATTAATATCTTGTTTTGAACATTGCATGCTGTGTTCACTGCTTCAGCCCAAAATGTGATTGGCAAATGTGAGTCAGCTAGCATTGTTCTTGCTGTTTCAATTAGAGTTCGGTTTCTTCTTTCAGCAACTCCATTTTGTTGTGGAGTTCTTAGTGCACTGAATTGTCTGGCTATGCCTTTGTTCCTGCAAAAGGAGTCTAAAACATGGTTAACAAATTCAGATCCATTATCACTTCTTAAGATTTTGATTATTAAATCAAGTTGATTTTCAATCTTAGTGATAAACTCCATTAATGTTTCTGATGTTTCACTTTTATGTTTTCATAAAAAGACCCAAGTGAATCTAGTGAAATCATCAACAATCACCAAACAATATTGCCTTTTTCCAATGCTCATCATATTGGTTGGACCAAAAAGATCCATGTGTAGCTTTTTGAGTGAAGTTGTGTTTGTGTTGATTATTTTGGACTTATGTGACACCCTATGTTGTTTTCCTTTATAACATGATGAACAATGATTAGAACAGTAAAATTCTTTCTTGGGAACAATCACTAAGCATTTTTGACCAGCTAATTCATGTTCTTCATGTTTGAATAAACCATCCTTCTATGCCATAGCTTAGCTTCATCTTCTGATGACTTAGAAATCATGCAGGTTTCATTGCTTGTCATTGAGGTGTTGTTCATGTCCAAGACATATGTGTTTCCTTTTCTTGGTGCTTTAAGAAGAATCCAATCTACTGGGATTTGAAAACCTGGCTTAAGAATGTAAAAGTAAGTGTTATCAAATAGAGTGGTATAACTTTGATCACAAATTTGAGATACACTCAGCAAGTTGTATTGTAAATTTTCACAAAAATTTACTTTCTCAAATTTGAGTACACCATTTGTTACCATTCCTTCACCAAAAATTTTACCTCCCTTCTTATCCCCACCAAATGCCACATATGAAGCATTTTTGTGTTTGAAATCATGGAGGAGAGAACAGTTTCTTGTCATATGCCTGGAACAACCACTGTCAACATACCACTTGTTGTCAGTCATCCGTGGATGTTCCTGCACAAATAATGAAATCAATTAGAGCGTGGAGCCCAAGCCTTAATAGTCTTGGGCTTGCCATTAGTATCTAAGATTGTTACTCCTTCATGGATGAGCCTAGATGTCTCAGGGTTGTTTTTAGACTCATTTGATTCATTATTGTTTGTTTGGGGTAAGGATGATTCTATTGAAGATGAACTTGAAGAACTTTGTTCTTGATCCACAAGCACTTCCTTTCTCACCTCTTCTTTGAGTATCTTGTTCTTTGAACTTGATGATGATACTTGATTAGAGAAAGTTTCTGTGTCTTTTGTCTTTGATTGTGTTACTAGATTACCCTTTTTAAAGTGGTCATAGAAAGCTTCATCTTCCTGCAAGTCTACCTTCTTGTGAGGAGTCTTGCTTTAAGAGTGTGGCTTCTCTTTCTTCATCTTTGTTTGATCATCAGCAGATGTTGACTTCTTTGCCTTTGGAACCTTTTGTTTTGGATGTTGCTTCTTTTGTTTTGGTTGTTGCTTCATTGTGAGTCTGATTCAACATTCTCAGATTGTTGCTTCTTTGGGACTTTTTATTTGTTCTTCCTGTTGAAGTCGCATTCTTGAGTTGAATGGTTATTCTTGTTACAAATAGCATAGTGTTTGTTAAAGTAACAATCCACAGTCATGTGATTGTTCATGTTGCATATGGAGCAATAGCTGCTGAAGTAAAAATCATCTGTGTTATGGTTATCCATGTCACACCACTTGCAGTATTTTTCTTCAACTTCACTCCCAGACTCCATGACTTTCTTCTTTTGCTTCTTCAATTCTCTCTCAAACTTTGCAGCTGAAGAATCTTTACCTCTACCAGACATGATGTCAAATGGTTCTTGTTGTTGAGGATTCATAACTCTCTGTTGTTTCTTACATTTCTTGTTGGCATTGTGTGATTCAGCAGATGATTGCTTCTTCTGTAGATCTTCTACGGATGTTGACTGTTTTGAAAGAGCAACATTTGTTTCCGTGGATTTTCTACTGATGGTTCTAAGACAATCTTCTTCTTCTGTAGCTGTTTTGCGGAAGTGTTTTTCTCTTCTTTCATTGATCCAACAGTTCTCTTTGATGAATGAGTTTTGTGCTTCTTGTTAAGCTCATGAATTCCTTCATTTAATTGAGCAATTCTTGTGTTGATGGCCTTCAACATATTTCTTTGTTTGGGAGGATAAGGTAGCTTAATATCCTCAAGAACTTTGGGAACTATAGGTTCAATTAAAACATTCTTTCCCTTACCCAAACCATCACATTTATGCTTTTTAACCTCATCCAGGTCATCATAATCATCAAAATCAAATTCTAATTTAATTTGTTTTAAACATTCTGATTCAGATGAATCAGTTTCACTGACCATAGTATCTTCACCATTTATCAATTCATTAATTTCAATTTTTGGTTCAGTTTTGGTACTTGATACAAAATGGTTTGACAAACTATTGGTCATTGACTCAGGTAATATGGTGTAGTTATCATTCAATGGAGGTGCAACAACATAAATCCTAACCCATACCTGTTCTTTGTTTCAATATGACTATTTAAAAGTTTCTCATAATGATGAGATGATAATTGAAACTTCTAAAGTTTCACTTCAGTGGATGGATGATCAGACATTGATTAAAGAGGTGGTCAGATGCTCAACTTGTGCTTTCAAATTATATTTTTCAGGCAAGAGTTTATCCAAATCCTTTTGTAAAGAAGTGATTTTGATCTGATATAATTTGTGTTCTCTCACATGAGATTCATTCAAAATCATAGTTTCTTTGATTTTATCAGCTAATTGTTGAGCATGGACTCTATATCTTTCAACCTCTTTAACACATCTAGGTGAACATAATCTATCCCTTACCTCTCTGGCCGTAAGTGGAATTTTGTTCTCCATGTTAGCCATTAATGCTTGATTCTCCTCTAGAACTTCTTTCTCACACATGCTCCAATCACAAGTGCCATCCTGCAAGATAATTAACCTGGTTTCTTTAGTGTTACTTGTACCTACTGAAGAACTTGTTGCTGGTGGGGATGAGTTTGTAAGTTAAGGTTGCTTGATGTTTCTTTGATTTGCTTGTCTTAAGTCACTTGTTGATTGCTGATTGCATTCTATTGAAAAGTGACCATACAAATTACATTTGTAGCATCTCACTTTGGATTTATTAACACCAATCTTTGTAGTTCTCCCTGTAACAACCAATCCCTTATTCCTTCTCAAATACATCTTAGCTCTGTATGAAATCAAACCCATTTGCCATTGTAAATCCATTTCCTCCACTTCATCAGGATGAAGCTCTTCAAGGTCTTATTGACAAATGTGAGCAAGGGTCAAAGTACTACCCAGATAAGCTTGAAAGCTTGAAGTGAAGGCTGCAAAGGCTGCCTTTTGCTCTTCTGATTCTAGTACCACAATAATTGGTTCAGATTGAGTGTTGGGTTTATTGGTTGTGGATCCCTTTATGGCTATAGCATTTGAGGTTTTTGTATCATCAAGTTTCCCTTTCACTTTCTTGTTTGAACTGCTTTGAGAGTTTGATTTAGAGGACTTTGCTGCATAGAAAGCTGCTTCATCTTCATCATCACTCATAACATAAGAGCTTTCACCATCATCATTAGAAATAAATGCACTTCCGGCACCCTTTGTTTCTTTAAATTGATATGGTGCAATTGGTGCTTTTACACTTTTGTTTCTTATTTTCTCATCTAATTCTAGAGCTTCCACCTTTGCTACCAAAGTATCTAGCCCAATTGCTTTTAGAGCAATGGTATTTTTGAACATAGACACAGTTTGAGTCAAACTTTCTGGCAAAGTATGGAGCATCTTTATGTTCAACTCCCCATTACTATACTTCAACTCAAAGATGTTCATTTCAGTAACAAGTTGCATGTATCTGTGGAGTTGTTGAGGAACAGATTCACCCTCAATATGATGAAAGGTCATATTGTGAACGAAGAGTATCCTTTCTAATGCTTCTTATCTCATCACTTCCTTCACACAAAGTGTGAAGAATCTTCCAAAGCGTGGGCAGTTTTGTAAGCTTCACATCTGATTAAGAGGTCTTCAGGTAAAGCCATAGTAATCTTACTATAGGCCTTAATATCAATTTTGACTCTCTTAGCATCTTCAGGAGATAGATATTTCAAACTTATGGGCTGATTGTTGTCATTATAATCAGGTCCAAGAGCAGGTGGAATGTAAGGACCTTTAGTTATAAACACCCGTAAGTCAGAATTAGTGTAGTTAACATGGTTCCTGAATCTAATTTTCCATGTTTTAAAATCAGCTTTGTTTTCCAATTTTGGGGGTTGATAAGCTGAGCCAACAATTGAATTACTCGTTTTAGTTAACTTGGTAATTATCAAACTATCAATTGATCGAATACCCTATGAATGTGTAAAGTAAACATAATGCAAAGACACTCACACAGTAGTAACAAATCACTGATAATACTTATATTAACTCAACTAAGACAGAAATTCCTTTGAATTAATTGCTTTTGTTTAGAATAAGCTAATTAATGATAAACTCTTAATTATCAGTCAATTAAGAAGTTATGGTCAAAATTAGTCAAACCTCTCAATAAATTCTAAGTTGATTTGAAATTTGAGAGGTTAGATGATGGAATCTATTCAAATTTGTTTGAACAACCTTTAAATATCGAACAACAACACAAATCCATGAATCAAAATGATTTTGATGTAGATCGGAGTTAATCGAGCAATGGAACAGTACTCGATGAGTGATATAACAGGGTTTAATTATTTTAACTAATTACACCAATTTGTTGAGTAAAATACCTTCGTTAACTATTAATTAGCTAAACCCAACTTGTGTTTTGATTAAATTGTTCAACAACACGCTTAAATCTGAGTTATGAACTCTCAAGCTGTGACGAACACTCAAAAGCAATTTTAATCTAAATTATCATATCTAATCGAAAACTGATAGATCTAATGAAATTAACAACTAATTAGACTAATCAAAACTGATAGATCAATTGATGTAAATCAATGAGCACGAGGCTCTGATACCACCTGTGAATCCAAGGATCGAAACAGGAAATTATCAGTTTGATTGAACAAATAATGATCGCGGAATTATCACAACTCGTTGTTTAATTAATTATTTAAGACATTGTAATTGTAAAGTAAATCAACAAATAACAGATGAGAGAAATGGAAAACAAGCTAAAGTAATACGATAAACAAGTTTGCCTCAAAGGATTTCCATTAATACTGAATCGGTTACAATTGATTTTGATTTTTGATAATATGATAATTGCTAGGTGATGTTCTTGGAGTTCTTGGTGTTTTGATTGCTATATTTTTTTTCTGTATTGTTCTCTATATTTCTGTGTGTGAATTGAGTGTACCCATGCCTTCTATTTAAAGGCAGAGGGATTCACTTTTTACATGGGTAAAGGTAACTTTCTTATTGTGGTAAGAAAGTTAATCAAAATAAAATTCTTGACGTGACATGAATTATTCATTTCTGACAGAAGAGCAGTCTTCCGTAGATGTTGACCTGATGACATCACTCCAGAGAGTTTAACTTGTTGACTTCCTGTGGCTTCCTTGATGATTGAAGTTCAGGCAAGTACTTTGTTCTTTCATAGGAGTTAGCCTTCCGTAGGAGTTGGTTCTTTGATCTTCATATTGAACTTCATCTGCAGTAGCAAGCTTTCCTCTTCTGCAGGAGCAGCAGAAACTTGATCTCACAAGCAGAGTTGTTCTTCCGTAGATGTTACAATGCTTCGGCAGGAGCTCCACGGATGCATATTCTTTGACTTGTTCTTCCGTATATGGTTCTTGTACTTGGTCAATTTTCATACTTGACCAAGTATGATGTTTTCCTGCAATTAAACATAAAATCAACACAAATATATATTTGGGTTAACATATATATATATATATATATATATATATATATATATATATATATATATATATACATATCTTGCATACAAAAAGATAATGATTTATAAGAGTTCATTACAAGAGATGCAAAATCTTCTAAACCTATACAATCAATCTAGACCTAACATTGACTTTGCACCCTCTTCCCTCATCTCCCTCTTAGCAGTTTTTCGTTCTTTCAACACTTCTTGCTCAAGCTACTTGAGGTACTCAAATTCTATGTACTCATAGGACAAGGGAAGTAGATCTGCTTCCTGATAGAGACCTGTGACACTCTGGTAGGTTATCATGTTTTGCCTATCTTGTTCCCTACCTTCCTGAGTTTGTTGTTCAGCTATTACTGCCTCTGCCTTAGGGCTTTCTTGAACTGGAGAGAGGGTAGGATCCTTGTAAGTCGTTTTCTTCTTCTTTCTTCTTTGATTTTGAGGAGCAATTCTACAGCCTCAGCTTCCTTCCTCATCTTTGACACTTCAATATCAGTAAGTTCATTAAGTTCATCCAAAGGAAGAGAGATGATTTCATTTATATTATAGTCCTAGACACCAAGTAGTTCAATCTGGCTGCCCTCAACTCATCCTTCTCAGTGTTTGGCCTGGGGACAACCCTGATAACAGCTTGCATAAAACCAGGGGTCTCACTTAAACTCTCTCCCCTTGCCTTCATCTTCCTCTATCTTTTCTCCTCTTCAATCTCCTCAGAGGTAATAATTCTCTTCCCTATGTCAGTCACTGGCCTGTGTGACTCAAGATGGAGAGAGCTTTGGCCTTCATTACTTGGTGTAGCACTTGAGCTTTGGCCAGAGAGAGGTTGCGAGACACCTTCACCAGGTGGTGCCTCACTGAAGGTACTTGGGGCTGAACTAGTTCATGTCTCAAGATTCACAGGTTCAACTACTAGGCCTTCAACTAGAGTTTTCCCTTTAAAGCTAATCTTAGGGCCTACCTTAGTATCCAGTTGGCCAATAGTTTTGTCTGCTAGCCTCTGTCTATATAATTTGGATCACTTCTTGAACTCTTCCAGCATCCTTTGCTGAATTCTCTAAGTCAACCTTTAAGCTTGCCTGTTATTGCTTGGGTTGGCAAGTGGCAGGTCAACTAGAGGAAGGCTATCATAGTATCTCAGGTTTTGAAAACTAAAGACTTCTTATTGTCCCTAAGATAAAAAAAGTATCAGGGCTCTTTTATCAGCATCATACCTCCATCCTACCATTAGATTTTCAGCAGGATAGAATGGGGTAGACATAGCCCTTGGGATTCCCTCCTCAAATAGGCTTTGAATCAGGGCATCCATATCAATGTGGGCCTGATGTGGTTGTTGAGTATGGACAACTACAAGTGAGGGTGGTGAGTCCTTTATGTCCAGACTCTTGGCCGGACTCTTAGGTTCTGTGATTGTAGGTAGGAGTTTCTCCCCCTTTTTGGTAGCAAAACTCTCTTGCACAGGGGAGTTAACGGTTAGGTCCACCACATCCACAGGTTCTTGTGGACCTGGTTGAGTTTCCTGACAGGTCTCCCAGCTAACTTGCCCTTTAGACTGGTGATCTCAAGTTGCTGATCAATGACATGTCCTTGCAAGGTAGCCACTTGAGATTCCATGTTACTTACCATTGAAACTAAATTGGTGCAGGTTTTTGATAATTTTTTCACATTTAGTTGCAAACTCCCCTCATATTCATCAAAAGAATCATGGGGGGACGAGAGAATAGGACCAAAGTCTTCTTCCTCACCCCCAGCTTGGGGTTTTTGGCTGTTGGTTTTCCCTTGCACCATGACAGTTTCAAGAGAAGTGTCAATGGACTAGGTTACCATGGTTGTGGTCTTAATGATGTGTTCACTTGCAAAAGTGAGAGCCTCTTCCATATGGATTTCCTGAACATGTTCAGGGAAGTCCACCTCAGTTAGGGGTGGATAATGTAGGCTAGACATAGGTGATTCATGAGTACTCATCTTTCCTTGAGCAGGGGAGGAGAAGAGAGACTCATGGTACTCACTAAAATCCATATCCTCATCATCAAAGAATTAGAGGTCTGGGATAGGTTGGTTTAAGTCTAACAACTGGTGATGGTAGTTTTCCCCTGAAGGCTGATCACTTGAGTTTTGAGACTCAGAGTGAAGGCTTGAGGCTTGGGAAATAAGCTCATCAGGCTGAGCATGAGGAACCTCAGCACTGATTAATGAAGTAAATGGAGTGGTTAGATCCTAAGGAGAAGTAGGAGCTCTTGGTTCCACTTCCTCCTGCATGGGTGGTTGTATGGGGCCCGGCTCAATATGAATAGACTGATCAGGGGTTTGTTTAGATTTTCTTGTGTAGGTGATGGTTATTTGAGGCTGTGTGGGTGATGAAACACAATGAGGCTGATTAATGAACTTAAGAACAAGAACAATAATCAGATTGTGTTCCCCCAAGGATATTTTCAAATATCTCACAATATAGCAACAGATTGTTATATGTGTTCAACACTCAATAATCATAGTGCGAAAACCCATGATTAATGATATTATATCCGTGTTTGTGTATGATTATGTGTTTTCTAGTGATTGAATCTGCTTGTTTGTATTGATTGTTCAAAAGCTTACAAAGGATTAGGGTATACTGCTATTTATAACCTATAGAGTGAGCTATGTACAGTTACAAAAATACCCTTATGTACAAATTACATATAATCCTAAGTCTATAAGTCGACCACTGTGGATGATAACATTTTTGTTGTGAATGCATAAACGTCCGCTGTGGATGATGAATAAGTTGTCCGCTGTGTATGATAGTCATCCGTTGTGAATACTTGGATGAAAGTTTGTCTTTTTGTTGTCCGTTGTGAAAGTGTTCATCAGCTGTGGAGACTTATTCATCCGCAGTGAGTGCTTGGTCATCAGCTATGGGGTTTTTCATCCGCTATGAGTGTTTGGTCATCAGCTGTGGAGATCCTTATCCGCTATGAGCACTTGGACTTCTTCAGACCTCATCAGCTACTGACATTACTCATCCGCTGTGGGCATATCTTCATCCGCTGCCGACATTTGTCAAAATTCCTTTTATCTACAAACCTGAAAAAAAAATTTAAACTTAATTAGTGTATGTTATAAATGTTAATTAGTGTATGTTATAAATGTTAATGATGCTAATGTGTTAGTTAATCATTGTTTGAATGTTAGAACACATTATGTTTGATTATGGCAAGCATTATCCTTCAATGCACTTATTAAGTCCAACAATACTCCCCCTAAGGATGATGTTGCCATCTTTTAATGTTTGCTTGTTAATGTTATGTTTGTTAGTAAGAATGAGTGTGTTTGTGTTTGATATGAATGATTGTTTTCCTGTATGACTGATTGATTTCATGTATGATTGAATGGTTACTTATATGATTGCTTGATTACATGTATGATTGCTTGTTTGTATGATTAACTGATTACACATGTGAAATCAAATTGCATTGTATGTTCTAAATCATTTATGTTTGTTTGTATGATTTGTTATTATGTTGATTGATGTTATGTTTGATGATATATATGGTATTGATGAATCATTGATGCTTTGATGTGTTTGTTTTCTATTATGTATGTTTGAATGTTATGTTTATTTAAAAGGTTAGGTATGTATGTTTGTTTGTTTCTGTCTATTTGCTTGTTATAAACCTTTAAGTGTATGATGGACCAGCTTCATCAACACTCTTCTTTACTTCAGCTATGGCCTTCAAAGACTCTTCAACATCCTGTTCATTGATCTTATCTTTCTCTACTTCCTTGACTTGATCAGTCAAAGCAGTGAACTTCAAAGCATTTCTGCAGTTGACTATGTGTTCAGCAAAATTCTGTACTGCACTGTTTTGATCATCATATTTACAGTGGATTGAGAGATGAACCATCTGTTCTACAGTTGATAAATCTAGGCTTTGCACATCAATGTTGCTAACCAATGTAATTACAACATGATTTCCCTTCAAAACTTCTAAGTTGTTGTTGTTTGAGATGCTTAGTCCAGTGATCCCCCCTATGTGTGTTGGAGATTGCTGATTTGTCTCAATCCTCTGTTTAAGTGCAACATTCACATAGAATATTCCCAGGATTCTCAGCATGTGCATAAAATACCAACATGCACCCTTGCAAAGCACATCTTCAATTGCAGGGAATGACTTTGTTTTTTAAAAAGATACATATGATGGATAAAGAAGCTTAATCTTAATAGGATCAAACAACCTGATGTCTGTAGCTTCTTTTCCTTCCAATTTTATCTCTAAGACCACTTCAAAGTAGTTTTCATCATAGTACCATCTTGTAATTGTATGGTTGTACTGATTACCATCAATCTTTTTCATAATAAACTTCAAGTCTGATAGCCTTAATGGATATCCAACTCTCTAAAAAATTTCACTGTCAATCTGAGTTGGTGTTTCTTCACATGATTTATTCTGTTTGCTTGCTAACTGTTGCTTTCTTCTTAACTTATCAATATGAAGTTTATCTTTTCTACCAGCATTTTGTTTCATCACATGGTAATGTGAAGTTTATCTTCTCTATTAGCCTTTTGTTACATCACATGGTACTATTTATTCATATATGATCTCATGATATGAAAGAAATTAGCACATCTGGATTATTTGTATGATTGACCATTCTCAGCTGCATCAGGTCTAATGATTTATAGCTATAAGGCATTAGCCAACATGTTTTTGTAAATCTCTCTAGCCATGTCCTTTATCTGAGAGAGAGATCTGCCAACATATGACCTGTATGGTATTCTTGTATGACTCAACCAACTTTTCACCTGGGAGTAGGTCATCTTCTCTATTTGAGGGTCTTTGGGCAGATTCTTTTGAAACTCTTGTTTATCCTTTATCTCTTTATACATTCCGTATGTTTGCTCAGATTCATTTTTCGTTACATCTTGGAAGTCCTTAAGCAAGTCTTTAACCTTTAAAAGGTAAGTTGCATGAAAGTATCATAAGAAAAGCCTCTGGATGCTAACTCTATTCCCATAAGTGTTTCTGGATCATCTTGGAATAGGTTCTGAATGTTTTCCATCTCATCTTCATCTTGTTCTTCTTCTTCGTCTGAATCACTTAAAATGATGATGGGCTCTGATTGTTTATCTTGTGACTGATCAATCTCACCTTCTTCTAACACTATAAGGTTTATTTCATTCTGCCTTTGTTCTTCCTCATCGATTGGTTCTAGGATGGGTGCAACTTGTTCTTCTTGTACTATTAGCTCTTGTGTGGGTGCCACTTCGTCTTCTTGAATGATTGGTGCATGTTGAATTATGGGATCTTGGTGAATCATATTTTGGAAGAGCATGTGAGGGTCACCTTGATCAGGAATCCTCAAAAATACTTCAGGTACCAGAAGATCATGATCTATCATATGAGGTGGAACAGGAATCTCATCTCTTTGATAAAGGCTTGATTTGATTCTGTTAAAGACATGTTCAGTAAAATGAACAAGTTGGAAGATAGCTCCTTCTCTTGGTATGTTTGGTAAATGATCATCAATGATCATCTGAAGGAATCTGGGATACATCTAAAACTTGTTCCTCACTTCAGTCAAGTTATAGATCATCCCATTCAACACTTGAGCTGCAAAATTGAAGGGTCTTGTAAGGTCCTGTCCACGGAGACCCCACAATTGGTCATTCATAGCATCATTCATTAATAAAAACACCTTAAATCACATTATTATAAGAAAACAATCATAGCGGAATAATTTAACCAAACACCATTTCTTGCTTTAATGATTACTTTTGCCAAATAATACATCGTTGTTAGAGTTACAAAAGAATATTTAGTTGCATTACAAGAAAAAAATATCATAATTGCATAAATGGATGCCAGTCTCCATTCACCAAGTAGCTTCTGCCGTGCCATCCTCAGCAACAACCTTACCTACCAACTAATATGCATATAAAAAAAATCAGCGTTGCTGAGTGAGTCCTAGTTTAATAATATAGAAAATACACTTAGGTAAACTTCGCATGGTGATCATTGATCATCATACATAATCCATCATTAAGAGATTTTTTTTTCTTTCTTTTCTTTATTATCTTTCACTTTCGTTAACTAGGATCGTACAAAGCAAGAGCCTACGTTGTTGGTTGGCAATAGATGCCGAACCCTTGTCGGTACACATTAATAAGTGGTAGCTAACCCCCGACAGTTGATCCACACTTCTAGGCACGAAGCCTTCTCATGAACTTGGATCCCATTAGTTTATTGGTCAATCACAAGGATTAGACCCCGGATGTGCCTTTCTTGGGCTGAAACAACCACACATCAATTGAGCTAACGACAACATGGTCGTGAACCTCCGTTGGAAAAGCTTGCAAAGCTTTTCACCTTTTGTTAGGGCCCTTGGGTAACATTTATTAAGTTTCACTGTCCTTCTTTTATTCCTTTGCGTCCACTTGTTATGAATAATACTTTTATAGTATTATTACCTTAAAATCACATATCATGAAATAGTAATAATTATTCATAGCAAGCAGCCCATAAGAAGGTAAATAAAACGTTTGAAACATAGAACAAGCATAAACACCCATTAAACATAAGTTCTTAACACTAGAACTCTATTCCCAAAATTTCAGAAAAATTCCAAGTGTTCATAGCGCATGAGTAGCATACACAGCGGATGGCTTAAAGTACTAAGTATCCACAGCGGACAACCTAAGTCTACAGCGAACAACCAAAGTCCACAGCGGATGAACATATTCCAATGCGGATGAATAACATCCACAGTGGATAACTAAAAGTGTACAACGGATGAAATAAGTACACAGCGGATAACCAACATCCACAGCGGACATACAAATTTTTCTAAGGGTTCACAGCGGACAGTGTCCACAGCGGATAACCAACATCCACAGCAGACAACTTAAAACTCTTTAAGTGTCCACAGCGGACATGTAAGTCCACAGCGGACGTCCTACATTTCTAAGTGTCCACAGCGGACACACAATGTCCACAGCTGATGACCATCATCAACAGCGAACACTTGTTCAGTACCTGCGATGCAACTTATGAAGTTTTCCAATCTCAAACATCATTCTAGCCTGAACTTAGCATAGATCTAACATGTTACAAGCTTAAAGTATAACAAACATCATCACAACATCGTAGAAATCACTTAAAACAAACATACTTCAAACACAACCATATACCATGTAAAACTCATAGTTTGGTTAGGAAAAACAACAATTATTACACATATCAGCCCCAAAACAAGTAGAAAACATGTAAAAGAGGGGATCTAGAACTCACCTCTCAGCAGCTTTCAAGTGAAACACCACAACCTGAGAGCTAACAAGAATATCTAACACCTAAACACATAAAACAAACAACCAACACAAGAAAACACATAAAAATAGGTTCATGAGCTCAAACCCAGCAAGAAATCGAGAAGAAATCTTTTGGAAATCTCACCTTTCGAAGAACTTGAGCTTTCTCTCTCTAAAACCGGATGGGGTTTTCTTTTCCAAGCCTTTAGTCAAATTGTGCATGAGAGAGAGGGTCATGGGCGGCCTTACCACCTTTTTGAAACCCATTATGGGTAAGTTTACCTTTTGTACACCTTCACCTCTTAACCTTTTGAATATTTATCTTTTCTTCTTTACTAAAACTCATACGCTGTGTGTTGTTTACTGTTCACAAAGCGGATGAGCATTTGTTCATGCGCTGTATCAACTTGAATGATTGTTTGATTGTTCATAGCGGGTGACAAATTAGTCATGCGTTGTGTATACTTTTTTTGTTTGAGATATTCACACCGGATGACTTATTATAATGCGCTGTGAATGCTTGATCATGGTGTACAACGTATGTTTACCTGTGTACATACGCTGTGTACACTTGTACTGTTTCAACAACGGATGACTAAAGATAATCATGCGCTGTGGGATGACACTGTATTCACTGCGGATACCTTACCAACATCATGCGCTATGAACACACTTAGTATATTTTGCATGTTTTGATGGTTAACTGTAGCTACAGCGGATGTATGTTTGTATGTCTGCTGTGACTACAGTTGTAAAAGTGTTAAAATTTTTGTTTGTTTTGAAAAGTTTGCTCATCAGCTATACAAATTAATACATACGCTGTGTAGACTTAGAAAATTTCTATTTTGCTTGAAAATTAAAATTATTTTGAAATGTTTCAAAATTTGAATGTTTGCTAATATATGGATGTTAAAATACCACTCACAAGCAATAGTGTGCAATATTTGCATGTGTATATGTGTCAAACTGCTGTGTTTGGGTGCTGGCTTGACTTGGATTTATTTAAGATGTAATTTTTTTTAAAATTTCAAAATTTAAAATGTATGATTATCCACAAATGCTGCTGCCTTTGATATTTCCATGTTCATTTTCTCCCCCTAAATTTTTGCATATTTATAAAAAACCTTTGATGAAATGATAAAAATTTGAAATTGTTTTAATGGAAATTATCAAAGTCCAATTTGATTGTTTGCATGGTAAACCCTTAGAAAGATAACACTGTATCTAACTAATAAATGGATGATATTCATGTTTGGATTTGAATCATTTGCACATAACATGAGATCATACTAGTGTCAAATTCTCACTGAGTTGTTTGGATGATTTTGAGAATCGACATAGACTAATACAATGTTTATTACATATATTATGATCCACTTAAACTCATGTATGGTATTAATGATTGATTAAAGCAGGGAGTGATTATCATGTTTTGAGTGTATTAATATGATTTGTATGTACCCTACATCTGATTATATGTTAAGATCAATCCTCCTCAAGATATGCTAGAAAGCAGTTTTAGTACTTACGACCTAGCTACTTAGGAGTATAAATTCTTAATTTGATCCATGTTGTTTTATCTACTTTGGGATTCTTTTTCACTTCACTTTGGAAGGTGATCCTCTTTGGGATTCTTTTGATGGTTCATCCTTAATGGATGTGTTCCTCATTGGGAATATTTTTGGATCATGATTTAGGTCAATCAAGTCTATGCTCCACAAAACAAAGAATGCCTTGGTGTACTCCAGGTCTATGAGAATCATAACAAAGGAGACACTTGTATGATTGGGCAATTTATAAACTGTTTCACTTGGTGTATTGTAGTTACTTTACAAGCAATCTTTATTGGATAGACCAATACTCACCATAAACCAAGATGTGTGTTGCTGACCACACAATCATAAGAATTTAGTTCTTCACTGTTGTATGTGATGTTAAGTGTCCCATGCTGAGCCTATCCACATATCAAACAAAGTATTGTCTGTCTTTACTGGTGGAAAATGACTCAAGTGAAGAAATAATCTAGTGTATTATCATTTCTCATGAATAGTTATGTGTGATTCAAATTGTTTATTAGTTAGAAACATGAATGTTTGTTTGATGTCCTGATTTTGAAGGATGTATGTTTGATGTTAAAAATTAGACTTTACCAAATTCAAGCTTGTTTGAAACTAATGTTTTAAAAACATTACTTGTTTGATTCATAGTTGATCATACTAAGTGACTGAAGCAGAAATTCAATTGTTGCTGAATCAAATGATTTGGTAAACAAGTCAGCCAATTGATTGTTTGTATGGACTTTAATCAATTTTATCAGACCCTTTTCTGAGCAATCTCTCAGAAAATGATATATGATATCTATGTGCTTTGTTTATGAATGTTAAACTGGATTGTCAATGATAAACATGGCAGTAGAATTGTCAATATGTATGGGTGTTTTAAGAAAATTAAAGCCATAATCAAGCATTTGGTTTTGAATCCAAAGCACTTGAGAACAGCATGCAGAAGCAGCTATGTATTCTGCTTCAGCTATTGACACAGAGATATTTGTTTGTTTCTTGCACTGCCAGGAGATCAATCTTGATCCAAGAAACTGACAACCTCCTGTAATGGAACTTTTGTTGCTGTTGAATCCACCATAATCACTGTTGTGTATTCATATAAAGAGAAATCCCATCTTTTGGATACCATAGACCTAGTGTTGGTTTTTCTTTTAAGTATCTAAAAATTCTCTTTACAACATTTATGTGTGATTCGTTTGGATCTACTTGGTATTTGGCACACATGCAAATTGCATACATGATGTCTGGTCTGCTTGTAGTGTGGTACATTAGGGAGCCTATCATAGATCTGTAGAGCTTCTAATCAACTAGTATTCCTTCTAGATCCGGGCCAAACTTCTATCCAGTTGCAAATAGCGCTTTGCTGGATGTGCAATCTGACGTTGTATTTCTTTAATATTTGATGCACATACATGCTTTGGTCGATAAAAATTCCTTTAGCAGATTGTTGAACTTGAAGACCAAGGAAGAAGGTAAGTTCTCCCATTGAGCTCATTTGGAATTTTGATTGTATAAGATTTTCAAACTCTCTGCAAAGTTGGATGTTGGTGGAGCCAAAAATGATGTCATCCATATAGACTTGAACCACTAAAAAGTCTTGTTCTTTTCTTATTAAGAACAATGTCTGATCTTTCTTGCCTTGGGTATATCCATTCTATAGTAGAAACTTAGATAAAGTTTCATACCACTTTCTAGGTGCTTAATAAAGACCGTACAATGCTTTATCTAACTTCTAGACTCCGTGAGGGAATTTTGGGTCTTCAAACCCTGGTGGTTGAGTAGCATATACCTCTTCATCTATCTTACAATAGAGGAATGCACACTTGACATCCATTTGGAAGACAGTGAAGTTTTTGGATGAGGCATATGCAAGGAACACTCGAATGACTTCTAGTGTAGATACAGGAGCAAAGACATCATCATAATCAATGCCTTCTTCTTGAGTATATCCTTGGTCAATTAGCGTTGCTTTGTTTCTAATGATAACCCCTCTATCCTTTGCTTTGTTTCTGAACAACCATCTTGTGCCAATGGCATATTGACCTTCAGGTAGGTCAACCAACTACCATACCTCTTGCTTTCTGAATTGCTGTAATTCCTCTTGCATTGCTTCTATCCAACTATTGTCTTTGAGTGCTTCTGTGATGTTTTTGGGAACAGTTAGAGATAGGAAGCAGGAATACAAGCAGATGTTTGCTGTATCAGATTGACTTTGTGTTAATCTTGTTGGGAACGATCTGCCCAAGACACATATTGAATTGATGTGGCTAGTACCTTATGATCCAAGTCGGGTCATATCCAATAACAAGCTAAACAAACACCTACAATATTTATCTTATGATATGAACATGTAAGTAAATATTGACACTTAGCATAATAGGCAGCAGAAATGAAGCTCTTACTAGCTCCGGAATCAAATAACACGGAGGCAAGAGTTTGGTTTGCTAGGAACGTACCTGACACAACATCGAGGTCTGTCCTAGCCTCCTCCTGGGTCATCGTGAATGCTCTGGCACTTGCTTTCTGTCCTTCAGTTCCGGTCGTCTTCTTCGCTCTGGAACTCTCAGCCCTTGGCTTCTTGCATTCCCTGCTCATGTGACCCTCTCCACCACAGTTGAAACATCTGGCCATACTACAATCCTTTGCTATATCCCCTGTCCTCCCACACAGGAAGCATACATTCAATCCCCGCCTAAATTCTCTGAAATGCTCATTTCCACATTTTCCACACCTCTTCGACCCCGCACCAGATGTGACCACACGACGGTCATCCACCCGTGCACGCTTGTTGTTTGTTGGAGCACCACCCCTACCAAACCTCTTCCGTTCCAGTTCCGGTCACCACCATCTTTCTTACTCACCTCAGCCACCACCACTTCCCGTTCATCATACAGCCTCCCTGCCAGATCAAACACTGACCTAAACGTGCTCGGTCGGGCGGCGAACATGGGCCTGCGGATGTCCGCCGGCAAGCCCTGAATGTATCTCTTAATCTTTCGTGACAAGGGTGTCACCTGATCCGGCACCAGCCGTGCCATCTCATTGAATTTGGTGGTATATTGCTGATGTGTCATGGTTCCCGCCTCCGCTATAGGAACTCCCTCTCAACCTTGTCGAGCTCTCGGTGAAGACAAAACTCCTCGATCACCAGTTTCATTAACTCATTCCACCTCATCCTGCCAATCGCTCTACTACCCTCGGCCTGGACAATATTGTCCCACCAACATAGGGCCGAGTCCACAAATGAGTGGGTGGCGAACTTCACCTTCTGATCTTCCGGCACTCGCTGATATCTAGAACAGCTTCCATCTCTCTCACCCACCGGTGAGCAGCAGCAGCAGTGCCATTCCCGTCAAAAGTCGGGGGCTTGCATCTTTGAAATGCCCCATAGTTACAGCCTCGTGCTATCTCCTGCACAGGCTCTTTTCCTTCTTCTTCACTGGAGACAATGGTCTCAGTCTTTGGTTGCTCCCTTTCCTCCACGGGTCTCCTCCTTTCCTTCCTCTCTCCTTCTCGTACAGCCTTAATCACTTTGGTCACCACAGACGGTAGAATCGTCTGCACGACCTGGTGAACCTCTTCCACCACCGCCTCCTTCACTGAGGCCCTTAAATTGGCACTCTCATCACCACCCTTCGGATGAGGGTCTCGGGCTCTTCGTGAGCCACCTCTTTAGCCCTAGGCCTTCCTCTCGTGGCCCGTGGTCCAGCACCACGTCCACCACGACCTCCACCTCGAGAAGCCTTCGAGGATCTACCACCGGCCATCCTTTAACATGCTAGAAGATTCAAACACCAACACGGTTATTCAAGGTAACAACTCAGTTTATGTCAAGTATAGTAAGTCCCTAATTATAGTGGCCAGTTGTGATTAGCCACTTACTTTACTCTTCATACCCCAAGCATTTCCTATCCTGACTTCATCAGTATCTAAATCTACTAAGAAGCACATAAATCACATAACATGCACACGTAATACCGGTTAACACTAAGAAAATACCTGATGGCACGTAGCTACTCGAACTGGCATCCCTTCCCTTTGTCCCATTCTTAGTTTAAGTTTAGGTTCCTTTTGAAAATATTTACCCGTTTCACTTAAACTTTAGCTTTGATACCAACTTGTAAGGCCCCATTACCGGAACGCTTACAGCTGGTCAATCATCGCACATAAAACATAGATCATATATTTACATTTGCTAAAACAACGCAGCGTAATACTAAACAAACCATTTCTTATATTAATGACCACTTTTGCAAGACAATACAATCATTGTTATTCACTACAAAAATCTCATTTTTTGCATTACATTACAAAAAAGTCATTTGCCATGAAATGGATGCCATCCCAAAAACGCCAAGTAGCTACCCCGTGCCATCCTCAGCAACGTTATCTGCCCACTGGAAATTACATAAAAGTCAGCGTTGCTGAGTGAGTTCTAGTTTTATAAATAAAATACTTTTCTTTCTTATAAAACCGTACTTTACTTTCGTAAGCAGTGACATCCGGTAATTTTCAGTTACCAAACTCCGTTAGTTCCGTTAAGTCTTGCATACACGTGTCGGGAGCACACACTAGTTGTCGTTGAACGTTGGTGACTTAATAATAATTAATAATGATAAACTAATTATAATTTAACTGTTTACGTGATTTAAATGCTAGTTGTGAATTTTATCGCGTAACGTGGAAACGTGTATATTTAATTCGTGTATTTTTGTGGCTAGTGAAAATAATACATATGATTATTATTGTTGGTTAATAATGTTTGTAGTATTAAGTTAAAACCTTTTAGAAAGTATTTAAAAGTCTAGTTTTTATAAAATACAAATTATGAGGGTTTAAAGGGTAATTACCATAAATTAATAAAACAAAAATCCCAACCCTAACCCCCACACCCCCTTTCGGCCGCGATCACCCAAAACACACACACACACTTTGAATTTCAGCAAGAACAAGCAGGAAAGCTTCGGTTTTGATCGATTACAAGCATTACAACACGTTAGAAACATCAAATCTTGTCCATTACACGTTTGAAGGTTAGATTTTTACATGTTTTTGATGATTTTTCATGTTGGCCGAAAGTTCCATTCGAAATATGCAATTGATGGTCGATTGATGCTTGTTTGTTGTTTTTAATGTGTTTGTTAGGTAGATTACATGTTAATTAACTTCAAGTATGCAATAAAGGTTGGATTTTTACAAGTTCTTATGGGATTTACATTAGGGCCGAAACCCTAATTCGAAAATCTGAAATTGGATGTTAGTTGTTGGTTGTTTGTTGATGTTAATATGTTAGTTAGGTTGTATGCATATTAGTTAACGTTGATTTTGCAAGAAAACTTCGATTTTGATTCATGGTTCATAGGTTACTAAGAATAGTAACTTTATTTTGCATGAAATGTTGAATTGATGATGAATTGGTGTTATGGATATGCTTATGATGATGATTAGATGCTAGATGGTTGATATGAACGTTAGGAAATCAAGAAGATGCGTGGTAGTTCATACATTGCTAAAAATAGTAACTTTTGGTGTTGAATGTTGATGAATCATGATGATTAGGTGTTGTTGATCATGTTTAGATGTTGTCGTGGACTTGAATTGGTATGTAAATGATGAATCCATGAATGTCTTGGGTGTTTGATGAAATTGGGATGTACTTTCCCAAAAGGGAAACTTTATTAGTGCAAATCCTTGAATTGGAAGATTTGAGCATGTTTGGGATATTAGGACCATGCTAGTGTGTTCATGGATGGTTTCTAAGGGGATTAAATGTGTTGTTTAGGTTATATGAATGTTGATTTGGTTTGTTACCTATTTTGGCTTGTTTGTGGAAAAATCATGGTATGAGTCATATAGGTAAGCTAGGACTTTTGTGGATTGATGGTTGATTAAGAATGAACATTTTAGATGTTATGAGCATGATAATAGTTGAGATTCGCATGACTTGTATGATATCTAGTTGTATGGTGATCTAGGTAGTACATGTGGTTAATGAAGTGCTATATGTAATCAAGTTGTATGTTGATCATGTATGATATGTTGTTGTGTTAGTATTAACGAATTATCACCTATAATGGCACCAACGGGTCAAACGGGTCAATTGGGTCAACGTGTCTTGTCTTTTAAAAACCTTGAGTTCCTTGGTCTGTAGAGCACTTAGGGTTTCATGTTGATTCTGTGTGCACGTGCTTATGTACTCTTGTATTCTAGGTAACCTTTGAAGGGTTGTCTTTGCACCTATCACCAGTTCTCTTTAGTCATTATCTTTACATACCAGGTGAGTTCTTGCCCCACTCATTTTACATAATTTCTTTTGGGGGAGATAGCATACTATTGATCACAAACACTTTTATATATGAGTGTGTATAATATTGATATAGTGCTGTTTACCATGGAAAGTCCTCACACTTTCGGATTGTTAATATTGACTAGCGGGGAAATTTTGGGTAGTACTACTGGGTGTGACGAGCCCCACCTGTGTGACTCGAGGTCATACGGGTGCAGTTTTGTCCTAACATATATTCGTCATGACCTGGTAAGTCGTGACGGGAGGCACAAACTATCATAGTCGGCTTCAATCGCGAAATCACTATGATTAATATTTTTATGTTAATAGACTAGCTATCTATTGCAATACACTACTTATGATTTGAAAACTGTTTATCGGTTTACCTATTAACGCAAACTCTTGAACTCACCAACCATGTGTTGACTAGTTTAGTATACTATTCTCAGGTTAAGGTTGCCAGTTGCCTAGGAGCACGCACGTCAGCATTGTTGAGTTGTCTACATTTGCCTTGTTTACAAATTTAGGATTTTTTCTTATTAAACAATTGTGTTTGGGGCGCGTATGTTTTGCGCATTCTCTTTACATACTACTTGTTTTGCCTTTTCTGGTTTTAAAAACGCTTCCGTAGTATTTTAAACGTTAACTCTGGTTTTGTTTATTAATCATATAGAGTCGTTCTTGGTAACTAATGACTGAGATCCTGGTATGTCACGCGCCTCGCGGTAAAACCCCACACGCGGATTTTGAGGGTGTGACAGATTGGTATCAGAGCCATTGGTTATAGGGAACTAGGTTGCATACGCACACTAGACTATAACCGAACAGTTGTTAGTTACTTATCGCTTACTCTCCTTACTGTATACTCATTGGCTTACGCAACACGTACTTCGCAGCATGGCATCGTCGTCAAGAAATTTAGGCAAGAGACCTGCACGATATGAGTCACCTCCTACTTCACCCGTACCGGATAGGGGATTTAACTGGCCTCGACATCCTTATCCTTCTGGTGAGATAGACTGGGATCAGCCTTTCGTACCTCCTGAGCTCGATCCTCCGCGGAACTAGGATTTCTACCTCACTTATATAAACCGTATGGCTTATAGAGAGCGCGTACCACCAGTAGCTCCTACACGACCTAGGACTAGGTCATCAACCGCCTCTGCATTGCCTACTCTTCCTACCTTGAGCATCCCTCTCGAGCAGGCGTTTGCAGCTTTGGTAGCCACTCTAGACACGGAACGACAGCGGATTAGAGGACTCACTGATGAGAACTCTGCCTTACGATCTGAGATGCGTCAGTTGCGCTACCAGGTAGAGACGCTTCAAGAGAGACTCTCGATGGCCATTGGTGGGCATCTTACCCTGGCAGGTAACGTGGTAGCACTTAGTGGGCGCATGGACGCACAGGATCACCATAACATAGTGATTGATGATAGGTTTGCTGATTTAGAGGCATAGCTAGCAGCACTTCATATTATTGAAGCCCCTGCACCTTTGGGGAAGACCCTAATGAGGAAGAACCAGAAGAAGATCCGAAGGAAGAACTAGATGAAGTCCAGAAGTTGGAGGCTTTCTGGAAATTAAAGATGGAAGGAATCTGAGATCGAGGTTTACACCATGAGGTCTCACGATTTGGCAACGCTTTGCCCAGGCATGATCAATCCGCCGATCAAATGAATTGAGCTTTATCAGCATGGCTTGGTTCCGGAGATACAAAGCATGGTGACTGTTATGAACCTCACCACTATCCAGCAGGTTATTCGATTGGCTCACAAGCTTTCTGACCAAGCAGTGGAGTAGGGAAAGCTACCCAAATAGGGTGCTATGGCAAGCGTGCCTGACAATAAACGCAACTGGGACAACTCTGGCAATAAGGGATCTTTGTCAAACAACCAATCTCAGCAACATCAGCAGCAACAACAGCACACTCAGCAGCATCAGCATCCACAGCAACAAAGGAGGTTTGATAACAACTGAAATTCCAATCAGCCATCCTCGGCATCGCAGGGACAAGCAGGCTATGTGGGGAAAAGTCCTAAGTGCAATCGATGCAACTACCATCACACCGGCAGGTGTGACAACTTCCGATGCCAACGCTGTGGTAAAGTTGGGCATGCGGCCAAAGACTACCGGGGTGAACTGATGAAAAAGCCACAACAATCGCAAGAAACTCCGAAAGGTTGTTTTGAGCGCGGAAAAGAAGGCCATTACAAACGCAACTGTCCCCAACTTAGGAGGAATGGTAATGGTAATAACAACAATGGAAACAACAACAACAATAACAATGGCAACAACAATAACAAAAACAATGGTAATGGCAACAACAATGGTGGAAACAACAATGGAGCCAAAGGAAGAGCCTTCGTCATTGGCTCAGGTGAGGCTCTAAACGATCCTACAACAGTAACTGGTAAATTTTCGGTTAATGGTCGTTTTGCTACCGTATTATTCGATACCGGAGCCGATAGAAGTTTCGTGTCCACTAGGTTCTGTAGTCTTTTAAGTGATATGCCCTCAGCCTTAGAATCTAAATACACCGTAGAGTTAGCTGACGGTACACAGATTCACGTAACGCATATTCTTAGAGACTGCAAGATAGAGCTTGCTGGTCATACATTCACCATAGATCTCATGCCTGTTACGTTAGGAAGCTTTGATGTGGTAGTAGGCATGGATTGGTTTTCCGATAAACAAGTGAAAGTCATATGCCACGAGAAGATCATACGGATTCCCATTGGTAAAGAAGTCCTTACAGTCAGAGGTGATAGGAGTGGTGCGGTGATAGGTATCATCTCATTCATGAAGGCACAGAAGTTGTTACGAAAGGGTCGACTGGCCATATTGGCACTCGTCATAGATAAACAGACTGAGGAGAAGAAGATAGAGGATATCCCTGTAGTTCGCGAGTTTCCCGAGGTGTTTCCGGAAGACCTGCCTGGATTACCGCCTCATCGTCAAGTTGAATTCCAAATTGAGTTGACTCCAGAAGCCGCTCCAATTGCGAGAGCACCGTACCGGTTAGCTCCGAACGAACCGCAGGAATTATCCTCCCAACTACAAGAGTTGTTGGATAAAGGGTTTATCCGACCGAGTTCGTCGCCCTGGGGAGCGCCAGTTCTATTTGTGAAGAAGAAGGATGGTACATTTAGAATGTGCATTGACTATAGGGAACTGAACAAAGTTACTATCAAGAATAGATATCCCTTACCTCGTATAGATGATTTGTTTGATCAACTGCAAGGATCAAGCTATTACTCTAAGATTGATCTGAGGTCTGGGTATCATCAGCTGAGAGTTCGAGAAGAGGACATCTCGAAGACTGCTTTCCGTACATGATATGGTCACTATGAATTTTTGGTCATGCCATTTGGGTTGGCGAATGCACCAGCAGTATTCATGGACCTCATGAATCGCGTGTGCAAACCCTATCTTGATAAGTTTGTTATCGTCTTTATTGATGACATACTGATATACTCAAGGACCGAGGAAGAACATGAGAAGCACTTACGTTTAATCTTAGAATTACTTAGAAAGGAACAACTATACGCAAAGTTTTCTAAGTGTGATTTCTGGATACGTGAGGTACAATTCTTGGGTCATATTGTCAACGAGAAAGGAATACATGTTGATCCTGCTAAGATTGAAGCGATAAAGAATTGGTCTGTTCCTAAGACACCAAGTGAGATACGACAATTCCTTGGATTAGCGGGATATTATCAATGATTCATTGAAGGATTGTTTAAGATTGCACAACCTCTCACAGCCTTGACTCACAAGGGAATGACGTACAAATGGGGTGAGAGTCAGGAATCTGCTTTTCAGTTGCTGAAACATAAATTGTGTAGCGCACCAATATTAGCGTTACCGGATGGTAGTGATGATTTTGTAGTCTACTGTGACGCTTCTATTCAAGGACTTGGATGCGTCCTGATGCAGCGGGATAAAGTGATAGCTTATGCCTCTAGACAGTTGAAGATTCATGAGAAGAACTATACCACCCATGACTTGAAACTGGGTGCGGTAGTGTTTACCTTGAAGATCTGGAGACATTACTTATACGGTACCAAATGCACCATCTACACCGATCACAAGAGTGTTCAGCATATATTGGAGCAAAAGGAGTTGAATATGAGGCAAAGGCGCTGGGTAGAGTTATTGAATGACTATGATTGTGCTATCAAGTATCATCCGGGAAAAGCAAATGTAGTTGCTGAGGCGCTGAGTAGAAAAGAGACTGCTAAACCTCGACGAGTGCGAGCTCTGCAACTAACGATTAGTACCCAATTACCTGAACAAATCCGTGATGCTCAAACTGAAGTTCTGAAGGTAGAAAATATTAGTTTAGAAGGGTTATGGGGAATGGAAAAGCAACTAGAAGTAAAGGCGGATGGGATTTGTTACTTCATGGATAGACTATGGGTACCTCTACACGGAGACCTGAGAGACTTGGTGATGAGTGAGGCTCACAAGTCCAAGTATTCTATACATCCTGGATCTGACAAGATTTACCACGATTTGAAGGCGCACTATTAGTGGCCTAACATGAAAGCAGATGTAGCTACTTATGTGAGCAAGTGTCTGACCTGCTCGAAGGTTAAAGTGGAGTATCAGAAACCATTTGGTCTACTACAACAACCCAAGATCCCTATGTGGAAGTGGGATCAGATATCAATGGATTTTATTACTAAGTTACCTCGTACTTCTACTGGTTGTGATACAATATGGGTTATTGTGGATAGATTAACAAAGTCTGCTCATTTCCTAGCGATAAAGGAAACAGATAAGATGGAGAAACTAACCCGACTCTATTTGAAGGAGATCGTTTCGAGGCATGGAGTACCAATCTCAATCATTTCTGATCGCGACTCTCGTTTCACATCACACTTCTGGCAATCACTGCAGAAATCTTTGGATACGCGATTGGATATGAGTACTGCTTATCATCCACAGACTGATGGTCAAAGCGAGCATACTATACAGACTTTGGAGGACATGTTACGTGCTTGTGTGATTGACTTCGGGAATAACTGGGAAGTTCACCTATCATTGGTGGAATTTTCTTACAACAACAGTTATCACACTAGCATAAAGGTAGCACCTTTTGAAGCTTTGTATGGGAGAAAGTGTAGATCACCAGTTTGCTGGGCTGAAATTGGTGATAGTTAATTAACGGGTCCTGAGTTGGTACACGAGACAACTGAGAAGATTGTCCAGATAAGAAACCGCATGGCTGCAGCGCGAGACAGACAGGAAAGCTATGCTGACAAGCGACGGAAACCCTTAGAGTTTCAGATAGGTGACAAGGTTTTATTAAAGGTCTCACCATGGAAAGGCGTAGTTCGGTTTGGTAAGCGAGGAAAGCTAAATCCGAGATACGTTTGAGATAGTGGAAAGAATTGGTCCAATGGCCTATCGACTAGCCTTACCTGATTCATTGAGTGGGATCCATGATGTATTCCATGTTTCAAATCTAAAGAAATGTTTAACGGATGAAACGATGGTAGTGCCACTGGAAGAAGTTCATGTAGACGAACAGTTACGCTTCATTGAGGAACTTGTCGAAGTGACGGATCGAGAGGTGAAGACACTTAAGCAAAGCAAGATACCCATTGTCAAAGTTCGATGGAACTCGAGACGTGGACCAGAATTCACGTGGGAACGTGAAGACCAAATGAAGCATAAGTACCCTCAGCTATTCGAAAGGACGATGCCAGCCGGCGAAGGTACTGATTAAATTTTGGGACGAAATTTCTTTCAACATGGGGATGATGTGACAACTCATCCAAAACTCACACGATTTTGATTTCCTTGTGCCAATGCAGTAGACCAGTGATGGAACACTCACCATGTAACACAATTTTTGGGACGAAAATTCTTTTAACATGGGGATAATGTGACATCCGGTAATTTTCTATTACCAAACTCCGTTAGTTCCGTTAAGTCTTGCCTACACGTGTCGGGAGCACACACTAGTTGTCGTTGAACATTGGTGACTTAATAATAATTAATAATGATAAACTAATTATAATTTAACTGTTTACGTGATTTAAATGCTAGTTGTGAATTTTATCGCGTAACGTGGAAACGTGTATATTTAATTCGTGTATTTTTGTGGCTAGTGAAAATAATACATATGATTATTATTGTTGGTTAATAATGTTTGTAGTATTAAGTTAAAACCTTTTAGAAAGTATTTAAAAGTCTAGTTTTTATAAAATACAAATTATGAGGGTTTAAGGGGTAATTACCATAAATTAATAAAACAAAAATCCCAACCCTAGCCCCCACACCCCCTTTCGGCCGCGATCACCCAAAACACACACACACACTTCGAATTTCAGCAAGAACAAGCAGGAAAGCTTCGGTTTTGATCGATTACAAGCATTACAACACGTTAGAAACATCAAATCTTGTCCATTACACGTTTAAAGGTTAGATTTTTACATGTTTTTGATGATTTTTCATGTTGGCTGAAAGTTCCATTCGAAATCTACAATTGATGGTCGATTGATGCTTGTTTGTTGTTGTTAATGTGTTTGTTAGGTAGATTACATGTTAATTAACGTCAAGTATGCAATAAAGGTTGGATTTTTACAAGTTCTTATGGGATTTACATTAGGGCCGAAACCCTAATTCGAAAATCTGAAATTGGATGTTAGTTGTTGGTTGTTTGTTGATTTTAATATGTTAGTTAGGTTGTATGCATATTAGTTAACGTTGATTTTACAAGAAAACTTCGATTTTGATTCATGGTTCATAGGTTACTAGGAATAGTAACTTTATTTTGCATGAAATGTTGAATTGATGATGAATTGGTGTTATGGATATGCTTATGATGATGATTAGATGCTAGATGGTTGATATGAACGTTAGGAAATCAAGAAGATGCGTGGTAGTTCATACATTGCTAAAAACAGTAAATTTTGGTGTTGAATGTTGATGAATCATGATGATTAGGTGTTGTTGATCATGTTTAGATGTTGTCGTGGACTTGAATTGGTATGTAAATGATGAATCCATGAATGTCTTGGGTGTTTGATGAAATTGGGATGTACTTTCCCAAAAGGGAAACTTTATTTGTGCAAATCCTTGAATTGGGTGATTTGAGCATGTTTGGGATATTAGGACCATGCTAGTGTGTTCATGGATGGTTTCTAAGGTGATTAAATATGTTGTTTAGGTTATATGAATGTTGATTTGGTTTGTTACCTGTTTTGGCTTGTTTGTGGAAAAATCATGGTATGAGTCATATAGGTAAGCTAGGACTTTTGTGGATTGATGGTTGATTAAGAATGAACATTTTAGACGTTATGAGCATGATAATAGTTGAGATTCGCATGACTTGTATGATATCTAGTTGTATGGTGATCTAGGTAGTACATGTGGTTAATGAAGTGCTATACGTAATCAAGTTGTATGTTGATCAGGTATGATATGCTGTTGTGTTAGTATTAACGAATTATCACCTATAATGGCACCAACGGGTCAAACGGGTCAATTGGGTCAATGTGTCTTGTCTTTCAAAAACCTTGAGTTCCTTGGTCTGTAGAGCACTTAGGGTTTCATGTTGATTCTGTGTGCACGTGCTTATGTACTCTTGTATTCTAGGTAACCTTTGAAGGGTTGTCTTTGCACCTATCACCAGTTCTCTTTAGTCATTATCTTTACATACCAGGTGAGTTCTTGCCCCACTCATTTTACATAATTTTTTTGGGGGAGATAGCATACTGTTGATCACAAACGCTTTTATATATGAGTGTGTATAATATTGATATAGTGCTGTTTACCATGGAAAGTCCTCACACTTTCGGATTGTTAATATTGACTAGCGGGGAAATTTTGGGTAGTACTACTGGGTGTGACGAGCCCCACCTGTGTGACTCGAGGTCATACGGGTGCAATTTTGTCCTAACATATATTCGTCACGACCTGGTAAGTCGTGACGGGAGGCACAAACTATCACAGTCAGCTTCAATCGCGAAATCACTATGATTAATATTTTTATGTTAATAGACTAGCTATCTATTGCAATACACTACTTATGATTTGAAAACTGTTTATCGGTTTACCTATTAACGCAAACTCTTGAACTCACCAACCATGTGTTGACTTGTTTAGTATGCTATTCTCAGGTTAAGGTTGCCAGTTGCCTAGGAGCACGCACATCAGCATTGTTGAGTTGTCTACATTTGCCTTGTTTACAAATTTGGGATTATTTTCATATTAAACAATTGTGTTTGGGGCGCGTATGTTTTGTGCATTCTCTTTACATACTACTTGTTTTGGGTTTTCTGGTTTTAAAAACGCTTCCGCAGTATTTTAAACGTTAACTCTGGTTTTGTTTATTAATCATATAGAGTCGTTCTTGGTAACTAATGACTGAGATCCTGGTATGTCACGCGCCTCGCGGTAAAACCCCGCACTTGGATTTTGAGGGTGTGACATAAGCGATCATACATCATACGTGCAAATAGATAATCTCATTTTTATCTTTCATCATCATCAATTTACATTCATTCATTCTCTTTCTTATCGTACATTTAATTCGTCCATTATTACTTTCACTTATCTATGCTCCAGGCTAATGCCTCGAGCTATAACCCAAACATCATGCACAAGGCGGGTACTGGGCCGAAGACTATAAATAGACTTCAAACATCATGCATTAGGCGGGCACCAGCACCGGGGTATAATCATTTGGACCAATGCCATGTGCTATACCCCAAACATCATGCACAAGGCGGGTATTGGGCCAAAGACTATAAATAGACTTCAAACATCATGCACTAGGCGGGCACCAGCACCGGGGCAAGCGACAATGGTCCCATACGTATGGTCAATCACAAAGACTAGACCCCAGTGTGCATCCTACTGGGGTAGCTAACCCGTACACCGTTAAGCTAACACCCTTCATTAGGTGTGAACCTCCTTACAGTGCTTGCAAGTCTTTTCTTACTTCCGTTTGTTCATTAATGCATGCATTCATTCTTTCTTACTTCTCTTTAGTTATCTTCCACTTTCGTTTAGTACTACTTTACATAAGCATATTCATACGTCACACCACGTAAGGTCACGACATAAACATAACATGGAACAACGTCATCACAACAGCATGCAAATCGTAAACAAGCATAGTCCCCCATAAAACCTCCTTTCTTAACACTTAAGCTCTACATCCCAAAATCTCAGAAAATTCTGTCTCCTTAAAGAAATGCGGATGAGCAAACAAATGTGGATGAACAGACAAATGCGGATGAATAAACAAATACGGATGAGTAACCAAATACGGATGAATAGGCAAATGCGGATGAGTAACCAAATGTGGATGAATAACCAAATGCGGATGAATAGGCAAATGCGGATGAGTAACCAAATGCGGATGAATAACCAAATGCGGATGAATAGGCAAATGCGGATGAGTAACCAAATGCGGATGAACACCTCAGAAAATATTCTAAGTGTCCCAAAGAAATGCGCATGAACCAAATGCGGATGACTGAAGCAAATGCGCATGGGCAAAACAAATGCGGATGAATATAAAACAAATGCGGATGAAGACTTAACTAATGCGGATGAACAACACTTATGCAAATATTCAAACTTAATGCGGATGATCAACTAAGCTGAAACCGCATCTTACACTATAATCAGTTCCCAATCCTTATTCTTATACATTCATCGCACCGATCTAGCATGCTAATCTCTTAGAGCAAGCATACAACCACATAAATCGAGCAAAACATGCAGGCCCTAACACACCCACTAAAATAACAGGGCCAAACTTACGGTACAAAATACTGGACATATTAAAAAGTTAGTTACATGCATTTCAAGCCCCAAAACAGGTTTAAAACATAGAAACCGGGGATCTAGAACTCACCTTATGCAATCTTTCGGGCAAGACTTCCTTCAAACTCGAATGCAATGAGTTCACACACCTAAAACCCAACAAAACACAACCCAAACACAAACAAACACATATAAGCATGCAACCGAGGCATAGGCCAGCCAAGAACAACTTAAAATGATGAATTCTTACCTTGAATTCGATCTCCTTGTTTTTCTTCTTCAAAAACCCAAGAGCTCAGCTCTTTCTCTCTTTAGAAAATCCGGATGAAAAGAAGTGTGCAAGAAAGTGTGGGCGGCCATGCCCAATTTATGCACCCACTTTTATTCTTTTTGTCCTTTTGACACATTTAGCCCCTCAACTTAGGTTAAATTGTATTTTCTTTCTTTTCTTCACTTTTATTCTAAAAAAAAATCCGGGTGTTACATGTATGTGTTGTTATGACGGGGTGTTTTCAGAAGGATACAATCTTCAGGAATTTGAAAACCTGTCTTGAGGATGTAGTAGTTGTTGGAGTCAAATAAGGTGGCATATCCTTTATCACAGATTTGGGATACGCTGAAAAGATTGAACTATAGGTTGGAGCAGTAGTTGACATCCACCGTCAATATACCAGATGTTGTTAGGCCTTCTTTGATGTCCCTGTACAAACAAAGAAATCAGTTAGATGGTGCAACCCAAGCCAAGATGGTCTTGGGTTTTCCATCTTTTCCCGTAATGCATATTTCTTCTAATGTGGCATTATTTGATGGTTTAGGAATTCTAGGCACACTAGATTTCCTTTGAATTTTTTTAGCTCTGTCGAGAGAAGTGCTTTGAGCTCTTCTCCTTTGAGTGCTAATGTCTGATTGTTGTCTATTTTGAGACTTATGTCTCCCGTTTGATTGTCTAAAGGTGTCATAAAAGGTTTTATCATTGTTTAAAACAACCTTTTGATGAGGCGTTTATCGTGGTACTCCTCTTTGTTTCTTGTTTTTCTTATTGAAAAAGCAGTTTAGCAGTGTTGTGATTGTTTCTTTCACAAATGGAACAATAATTGTGAAAATGACAAGATTCAGTACTGTGATTGTTCATATTACAGTACTTGCAATATTTACCATATTTGCATTTTTCGGTGGTGTGAGTGTATTGATCACACCACTCGTAGTATGGTAAATTTGCATTGCCTTGTTTGTTAATAATATTTGATTTTAAATTTTATTTTAATGGTATATCAAAAGTCACTATTGATTGTTTTGGCTGAATAGGAGCTTTGCCTTTCCCTTTGTTTGTTTGTTTAGGAGAGGCAGTGGAAGATCCAGCTTTTCTTCCACCAGAGCAGATGTTAAAACCTTGTGTCTGCTTTGGTTGTTAGGTTGGTGTATCAAACTCACTTGAAACTTTTGTAGTTTCAGTAATTGGTTGATCTGACTCATCATCCAATAAACCAACATCATATTCATCAGTTGTTTATTCATCAAACTCATTATTTTCTCCTTGATAAAAATTTGTTGATTTTATTTGTGAAGGTGTTTGGCTCTTAACAAATTTTATCAAAGGTGTTTTTGATATTAATGAAGATTTTGATGATGATGAAGATGATTGTTTTGAGTCATCAGTCCTGTCATGTGGGTCAAGAGACTCACCCTGTTTGTTTATCATGGAATCAGAAAGTGGGATATAACTGTCATTATAAGGTGGATTGACCTTATTGTATCCCAATCCTGAAGGGTCTTTAAATGCCCTTTGCTGAGCAAGAATTTCTTCAAACTTCTTGTTGCTCACCTGAAATTTTTGAAATTTCACTTTAATTTCAGCCTGGAATGATTTTGACTGAGTCAATGATTCAGAGAGTTGCTCTACTTGAGCTACAAGTGTTTATTTTTCAGACATCAATTTGTCCAAATCATTTTGTAATGAAAGAATTTTAGTCCCATATTATTTTTGTTCTGATTTTAAACTTTCATTTAAAATGTTTGTTTCAATTACTTTCTTGGAAAGTTTGTCTGCATGTTCTCTGTATCTATTGACTTAATCAATGCATGCTTGTGTACAAAGGTTTTTCCTTACCTCTTTCAAGATTTCTAAAATCTTATCTTCTATGTTTGCCATGAGGGCATGATCAGGAGATTGGATCTCAGCCTCGTACATACTCCAATCACACTCACCATCTTGTTTGATAATCATTGCAGATCATTTTGAGTGTTGATTTGGGCTATATTGTGTGATTTGAGCTGGGATTGGTGTAACAGGAATACTGATAGGAGGTGGGATTTGTCTGTTTGATTGGTAACTGCATGAGGTTTGTGTTTGGTTGTTGTTTCTGTCAACTCTAGGTTGTTGGCATTCTCTGGAGAAATTTCCATAGAGTTGGCAGTTATAGCATCTCACCTTTGTCTTGTCAAAATCAATTTTGGTTTTCTTGTCCATGCTCAACCCCGTATTCATTTGAAGAAACCTTTTTTTATCTATAAGCAACCATTTCCATAGACCACTGAAGACCCATTTCTTCAACCATGTCTGGTGGCAATTCATCTAAGTCTTGCTGGATGATTTGTGATGGTGTGAGATTTGCACCCAAATATGCTTCAAAACTTGTGGAGAAAGCTGCATAGGCTGCCTTCTGCTCCTTAATTTGTAGAATGATTATGAGAGCATCCATGGCTTTCTCAAATTTATGTATGTTTTGATTCTTTCGTTGTTGTTGTTCGCTGGAGTCGGAAGCATGTGGATTTTGTTTGCTTTGAGGTGTTGCTTCATGGGAAGCATGAACACCAGTCTTCTTAGACTTCTATTTGTTATGGGATGTTTCAGGAGTAGAGAAGAAGGAAGTTTCACTTGAATCCAGAAATTCGTCATCTTCATCTTCACCAATGCAGGTAAAAAATGCATTGTCTGTTTGTTGAAGTTCCTTGAACTTATATGATTCCACATGTCTGATTGTACTGTTATCCTAGATCTTTCATCTAGTTCTATTGCCTCTACTTTGGCCACTAGTGCATCTAGAGATAATGCTTCAAGATCCAATGTTGCTTTCATCAAAGAGACTGACTAAGTCCAGCTCTTTGGCAGTGTATGCAACATCTTCTTGTTGATCTCCACAGATTCGTATTTGACACCATAGACTATCATCTCATTTACAAGCTAAACAAATTTGCAGAGCTGTTGTGGTATTGATTCTCTCTGAACATGGTGGAAGGTTTCATATTAGGTCTTTAATTTTTCCTTTTTGATTTCCCTTGTTTCCTCACTTCCTTCACACATGGTGTGAACTACCTTCCAAAGTTCATGAGATGTTTTGAAATTTTCAACTCGTGTCAAAATCTGAAATGGCAGAGTCATTGCCAATATGCTTTATGCTTTCATGTTTGTTTTAACCTTTTTGAAGTCATCACCAGCTACACTTTTCAAGCTTACTGGTTTTTGTATGTTGTAATCTGGACCAAGAGTCAAAGGTATGTATGGTCCCTCGGTTATGGATGTCCATAGGTTCAGGTCTTGGAAAATAATCCAATTTCTGAACATAATTTTCCATTGTTTGAAATCTGCTTTGTTCTTTAGTCTCAGTGGTTTAAGACCATTGTTTGATCCTGAAATTTCATCAGACATGTTTGTTAAATTTTGACTTAACGCTTTAAGTCAAATTTGTTTGATTATTTAACTTGGTGCTAGATGTTTTTATCCTAAAGTCACTAGGATTTGTTTGATAGTGTTTTTATAACTTTTTACACTTTACCGAACAAAAGGAATTAATTAATTTTAATTTCAAATTAATTAATGTCCAATGATATCACTTTCAAATCACGATGAAATGAAAGGAATATTCTGTTAAGGAATATCAACTTTTAATGATGTCAGTCAAGAAAAGACAAAAACCCTAAAAACACAGAAGTTGTTTTTAAAAATTAACTTTTTGGATCAAAAAGTAACTTTTTCTGAAAATTCAAACAAGAATATATTTCTTCTTCGGTTTTGATATTGAACCAACAAAAATCATCGTAGATTTTGAAGGATAGTATGAACAAAAACTAGGGTTTATCCTAGGGTTTGTTTGCGGCTGGGTGTTCTTAACAAAAATCAACAATTAGTTTGTTGATTGAATAACACAAACCTGATTCAAGTTTAAAAATACATGAATATGATGTGTTAAACACAATGAATGGATTCAAATCACACAAAAAAGTGTTTGTTTGATGAAAATCTTGATAGAACAGTATCCGTGTACTATTTTATCGAAAAACCCTTGAACCGATGAGGTTTTTGAGAGTTTTTGTGATGAACACGTTCGAAAACCATGTATGAATGATGTTTAGAGCCTTATACACAAAATCTTCTTCACAATGTATGAAAACATATTATTGAATCATGTTTTGAACATTTGCTGAGTGTTTGAAGTAGAAGATGGTTTTTGTGATGATTTTGTAACACCCCGAATTTTTATTAAAAAAAAGAACAAAGAAAAGTATTTAGAGAGAAAAGAATATGGACACTAGTAGAAGGGGGCAAAGTGTAAATAAGTTCAAAATTTATTATTTTAATAAGAATGGAGGTATGGCCGCCCACTTCAAAAGCAAAACCTGCTTTTTGCTCTCGGTTGAAGAAGAAGAAGAAGAAGAACTCGGTTTTAGAGAGAAAGAGGAAGAAGGAGCTGCAAAGGTAAGTTTCTTAATTATATGTTTGGTTTTAACCGAATTCACAGCTTCTTAACCGAAGTTCTTGGTGTTTGATGCTTGTTTTCGGGATTTTTAGTGCTCAAATCGTGGGGGAGCTTCAGATCTGAAGTGAAGTGCTCAAGGCTGTTCAAGGTGAGTTTCTAGAACCCCTCTTTTACCAATTTTCAACTTCTTGGGGCTATTATGCATACCGAATAAACGTTCTAAAGAGTTAACCGTATGTTTCTGCAATTTGTTCGAATGAAGTTCTGTGAATGTAAGTTTTGATGTTGTTTTGGTGGTTAGAATTGTTGTTAGTATGTTTTAAGGGCCTTAGTATGTTAGATCGGTGTTTGGGTAGTGTTAGAAAGGTTTTGGGTGATTATTGGCAGTTTAGAAATTTTTAGAAAGTTCTCATGCGCCTAACTGTCCTCATGCACCCAAGGTGATGCGCCCAAATAGTGGACATGCGCCTGAACAGTAGTTCTTGCGCCCAGAATAAGAGTTGATGCTCCTGTGTTGGCCATGCGCCCAGAGTTGCTCATGCGCCTAAGTGCTGATGCGCCTAAGCAGGGCTCATGCGCCTGAATAGTGGTAATACGCCTAAGCAGGGCTCATGCGCCTGCATAGTGCTAATGCGCCTAGACTGTTTTATGCTTATGCGCCTGAAATGTTCCATGTGCCACATTTTTGACTTAGGATTTTCTAAGGGTTTTAAGAGGTAGATGTTGAGATAGGTCCCGTTGTGATGTGATGGCTTATGCTTGATGTATGCATGATGACGTGATGAGGTTTGTGATATGTGTGTGTGTGATGTGTTATCTTTCTTCGTTAAACGGTTTTCAAAGCATATGTATTATGTTATATTATACGTTATGTATGATGTGACTTTACGTGGTATGATGTATGAATGAGCATACATAAAGTATGTAACGAAGTGAAAGATAACAATAATGAAAAGTGGAACGTAACGAATGAATGAAAGTCTTGCAAACAAATTGAATGGAGGTGCACGACCATGTTATCGTTAGCTCAACTGTGTACGGTTTAGCTAACCCGAAGGATGCACACGGGGAGTCTATCCATGAGATAAACTCGAAGGGAGTATAATAATGACTCATATGGGGGTCTAATCCATGAGATTGACCCGAATGAAGTCGTGATGCTCACCCCGGTACTGTGTCGATCTTCGGACATGAGTCGGGGGTTTGTTTACAGGCCTCGGCACAGTATCAGTCTTCGGACATTAGTCGGGGGTTTGTTTACAGGACCGGACACAGTATCAGTCTTCGGACATGAGTCGGGGGTGTTGCAAACAGAGACGGGATCCTTGTCACGTACCTCGGTACTGTGTTGGTCTTCGGACATGAGTCGGGGGTTTGTTTACAGGCCCCGGCATAGTATCGGTCTTTGGACATGAGTCGGGGGTATTGCATGAGACAGGATCTGATTAATGGTAAAAGATGTAATGATCGAACGAACGAACGATGACGAAGATAATAATAATTATTATCAATGTGTACGTATGATGCGTGACCATGATAGAAAGTAAAAGGGTGTTTTAACGAAAGTAAAGTATTTTATTTATAAAACTAGAACTCACTCAACGTCGCTGACTTTTTGTATGCATAATTCTTGGCAGGTATATTGTTGATGCTAAGGAGTTGCAGGCATGGATGCATAAGCTACTGGGAGCGTTCTGAGGCTGGCATCCACATTTTGATATGTTATTGTATTTTGTTATGTAAATGAATGATGTAATGTAATGAAATGGCATGTTTTAATTATAAATAAAAGTTTTTGATTTCCGATGCAAAAGTAATGTATGTTTTAAAATGTTTTTTGCTATGACGGCCCAGCTGTAAGCATCCCGGGAACGGGGCCTTACAGATTTTCAGCTCGAAAATGGATGTTATGAAGCTAATGAACCATAGATATCATGGTGTTAAAGGAGAGGATCGAAAATCAGTGTTTAATTTGAGCCAAGGCTCTGATACCACCTGATGAAACACAATGAGGTTGATTAATAAACTTAAGAACAAGAACAATAATTAGATTGTGTTCCCCTAAGGATCTTTTCAAATCTCTCACAGTATAACAACAAATTGTTATATGTATTCAACACTCAATAATCATGGTGGGGAAACCCATGATTAATGATATGATATTCGTGTGTGTGTATGATTGTGTGTTTCCTAGTGATTGAATGCATAGAAGAATAGAGAATGCTTGTTTGTATTGATTGTTCGAAAGCTTACAAAGGATTAGGGTATACTGCTATTTATAACCTATACAGTGAGCTATGTATAGTAACAAAAATACCCTTATGTAAAAGCAAATTACATATAATCCTAACTCTATAAGTCATCCGCTATGGATGATAACTTGTCCGCTGTGGATGCATAAACGTCCGCTGTGGATGATGAATAAGTTGTCCGATGTGTATGATAGTCATCCGCTATGAATACTTGGATGAAAGTTTGTCTTTTTGTTGTCCACTGTGGAAGTGTTCATCAGCTGTGGATACTTATTCATTCGCTGTGAGTGCTTGGTCATCAGCTGTGGAGTTCTTCATCCACTATGAGTGTTTGGTCACCAGTTGTGGAGATCCTTATCCACTATGAGCACTTGGACTTCTTCAGACTTCATCCTCTACTGACATTACTCATCCACTGTGGGCATATCTTCATCCGCTGCTGATGTTTGTCAAAATTCCTTTTATCTACAAACCTGAAAAAAAAAGAAATTTAAACTTAATTAGTGTATGTTATAAATGTTAATGATGCTAATGTCTTAGTTAATGATTGTTTGAATGTTAGAACACATTATGTTTGATTATGGCACGCATTATACTTCAATGCACTTATTGAGTCCAACAATACTCCCCCTAAGGATAATGTTGCCATCTTTTAATGTTTGCTTGTTAAGTTATGTTTGTTAGTAAGAATGAGTGTGTTTGTGTTTGATATGAATGATAGTTTTCTTGTATGATTGATTGATTTAATGTATTATTGAATGGTTACTTATATGATTGCTTGATTACATGTATGATTGCTTGTTTGTATGATTAGCTAATTACACATGTGAAATCAGATTGCATTGTATGTTCTAAATCATATATGTTTGTTTATATGATTTGTTATTATGTTGATTGATGTTATGTTTGATGATATGTATGGTATTGATGAATCATTGATTCTTTAATGTGTTTGTTGTCTGTTATGTATGTTTGAATGTTATGTTTATTTAAAAGGTTAGGTATGTGTTGGGTTCAACAATTGAATCTGAAGCTTACCAAATGATAATCAGAGCCAACTGATGATCTTATTGTACGAGTTCAGAGACCAAGTTGATAAACAGAAGAAAAACAAATACAAGACGAAGTCAACAAGACAAAGTCAACAATAAGACAAAAAGAAAAGTCAAAATTAGGTCATGAAGTAATAATAGTATAAATAGACCCACTAGTGCATTTTTGCAAGTGTGGTTCTTATGTGTGTGTTTCTTATGGTGTGAACCACCACCCAAGGAGAACTCCTCTTTTGGGTGGGTCTGATTTCATTATCCATCTATGATTCTCATTGTAATTTGTTCATTAACATCAATGAAATCATAACATTAGTATTATCCTTCTCTTTGTTATTTGATTCACACACACACACCCATATTAATTTTGAATTTTCAGATCTAAACATGATGAATCCTAAGATCCAAGCTCAATGAATCTGAAATTTTGATTCACCAAAATAGTATCAGAGCTATTAGTTACTGTATTCATCTATTTTTTAGATCTGATTTCAACTTTATGATGTAAAGAACAAAGAAGAAAATCAAAAAATGAAGAACAAAGTTACTGTTCATCAAAACCCCTAGTTGTTCATCACAAAATACAAGAAATCACAAAATCTATTCAAAATTGGTACGATTTGTGCATGATTAATCAAATCCCTGATTATCATCACAAAACTTGATGCAATGAATAGATTAAAAGATCAAAATCAAAAAAAAGAAGAAAAAGAAGTCGATGTTGCTGTTCATCCAAAACTTTCAACATATCTCATGGGTTTCAAGCAAATCAGTTATAATCAACCTTGTGGTTCATAACCGATGATGATTCAACATTGATTCATGTCTTTCATCAATAAAGTTTCTAATTTGTATGAAATCCTAAATCAGTGTTCGAACAAAACTGTGTTCGAAATTGATTTCAAAAACATCATTGTGGCTGCTCAAACACAACCGAATACATCTAAGTTTGGTTAGTAAAATTGCACACATGTTGTGCTTGGGGATCCAACTAATATGGCTGACATATGTATCCTTGTGAATCATTTATTGAAACCTAATGAGATTTGACAACATACAAATGCTGATGAGTTGCATACAAATACGGATGTGTGCAAAACAAATGCTGATGAGTTGCATAAAAATGCGGATGTTTGCAAAACAAATGCTGATGAATTGTATACAAATGCAGATGTGTGCAAAACAAATGATGATGAGTTGCATACAATTGTAGATGTGTGCAAAACAAATGCTGATGTTTTGGATACAAATGCGGATGTGTTCAAACAAATGTTGATGATTTGCATACATAATACGGATGTTTACCATACAAATACGGATGTTTACCATACAAATGCGGATGATCATCATACAAATGTGGATGGTAACTATTCAAATGCGGATGGTTGTACACTAATGCTGATTCATTAAATTACACATGTGTAAAAAATGCGGCTGCTTTAGTATAACAAGTGCAGATGAGTTACTCACCTAATGCGGCTGAGTTAACTTCAAATGCAATTCATCCAACAACATAACATGATGAATAATTGACAACAACAAACAAGAAAAGACATTATCATGAATGCGGATGTATGCAACCAATAGGCACGTCCATTTTGAGCATTCAAAACAAAAGAAGAAATCAACTTTGGTCATGTAATCATTGATTTATTCAGGGATTTGTACAACTGTCAGATACTCCTTCTGAAGTACTTGGATTCGTCTTCTGTGATGACGTCTTGTACCCGTGCCTATCTACTGAGCGGAATAGTTAGATAGACTTTAATTAAGGGAAATGACTATCAACTAAAGAGTGGAAATTATCAAGTTATTTCCGAGATTCAAAGAGTGGAAGTGTTTTCAAGATTGATTTATGTTCTTGATGCTATTTATTAAAGTTCAAAGCCTTATCATATGCCTAATACATTCAAATCCTTTAAGTGTGATATGAATAGTAATCCAAAATTGATACGACCCATATCCAATGCGCTAAGTATTCTTAAAGAGATTCTATCCTTTGTCAAAAATATATTAGGAGAAGCTTAATCTGAGGGGGAGAACTACAGTGAACTATGTCAGAACATCAGTTGATCAAGAAAACATGTGACAGAGTAGATCTTCAAAGTTAGAGTTTTGAAAGCATCAGTTTAAGGGGAGTATTGTTGGGTTTAACAATTGAATAAACTGAAGCTTACCAAATGATAATCAGAGCCAACTAAAGATCTTATTGTACGAGTTCAGAGACCAAGTTGATAAACAGAAGAAAAACAAATACAAGACAAAGTCAACAAGACAAAGTCAATATCAAGAAAAAAAGAAAAGTCAAAATTAGGTCATGATGTAATAATAGTATAAATAGACCCACTAGTGCATTTTTGCAAGTGTGGTTCTTGTGTGTTGGGTTTAACAATTGAATAAACTGAAGCTTACCAAATGATAATCAGAGCCAACTGAAGATCTCATTGTACGAGTTCAGAGACCAAGTTGATAAACAGAAGAAAAACAAATACAAGATAAAGTCAACATGACAAAGTCAACATCAAGACAAAAAGAAAAGTCAAAATTAGGTCATGATGTAATAATAGTATAAATAGACCCACTAGTGCATTTTTGCAAGTGTGGTTCTTGTGTGTTTCTTATGGTGTGAACCACCACCCAAGAAGAACTCCTCATTTGGGTGGGTTTGATTTCATCATCCATCTATGATTCTTATTGTAATTTGTTCATCAACATCAATGAAATCATAACATTAATATTATCCTTCTCTTTGTTCTTTGATTCACACACACACACACACTCATCTTAATTTTGAATTTTTAGATCTGAACATGATGAATCCTAAGATCCAGGCTCAATGAATCTGAAATTTGATTCAACAATATGTATGTTTGTTTGTTTTTGTTTGTTTGCTTGTTAGAAACCTTTAAGTGTGTGATGGACTAGCTTCATCAACACTCTTTTGAACTTCAGCTGTGGCCTTCAAAGACTCTTCAACATCCTGTTCATTAATCTTATCTTTCTTTGCTTCCTTGACTTGATCAGTCAAAGCAGTGATCTTCAAACAATTTCTGCAGTTGACTATGTGTTCAATAAATTTCTGTACTATATTTTGATCATCATATTTACAGTGGATGAAGAGATGAGCCATCTATTCTATGTGTGTTGGAGATTGCCGATTTGTCTGAATCCTCTGTTTAAGTGCAACATTCACATAGACTGTTCCCAGGATTCTCAGCATGTGTATAAAATAACAATAGCCACCCTTGCAAAGCACATCTTCAATTGAAGGGAATGACTTTCTTTTCAGAAAAGATACATATGATGGATGAAGAAGCTTAATCTCAACAGAATCAAACTACTTGATGTCTGCAGCTTCTTTTCCTTCCAATTTTCTCTCTAATACCACTTCAAAGTGGTTTTCATCATAGTACCATCTTGTAATTGTATGGTTGTACTGATTACCAATCTTCTTTATAATCAACTTCAAGTCTGATGGCCCTAATGGATATCTAACTCTCTCCAAAATCACTATCAATCTGAGTTGGTGTTTCTTCACTTGATTTCTTCTATTTGCTTGCTAACTGTTGCTTTCTTCTCAACTTATCAATGTGAAGTTTATCTTCTCTATCAGCCTTTTGTTTCATCACATGGTGTAGTTTATTCATATATGATCTCATGATATGAAAGGAATTAGCACCTCTGGGATTATTTGTATGATTGACCATTCTCAGTGGCATCAGGTCTAGTCTGTCTTCATATGTCAATGATCCCAGTTGGGATATGTATGATAAGTATTGGACAAGTTTAGATACTCTTTTAATAAGCATAGCATCCCATATCTCATCATATTTCCATGTTACAATCTTTCTTTCATCTGCAGAGGCTGTGAGTGTTCTTTTATCATAGAGCTTCACATAATTTGTATTCTCATTAATTAATTCTCTCACTTCATTTCCTTCAAGCCATAGCTTGTGAGGCATGAACTACCAAGGCTCCTCTAAAGGTTGAAGCTCAGGTGGAGCTTGATGATAGGTTGATAGAGATGAGGCTGGATGAGGTCTAATGATTTATGGCTTTAAGGCATTAGCCAACATGTTTTTGTAAATATCTCTAGCCATGTCCTTCATCTAAGAGAGAGATCTGCTAGCATATGACCTGTATGGTATTCTTGTATGACTCAACCAACTTTTAACCTTGTTTATCCTTTATCTCTTTATACCTTCTGTAGAATCTTTTGAAACTCTTGTTTATCCTTTATCTCTTTATACCTTCTGTATGTTTGCTCAGATTCATTTTTCATTATATCTTGGAAGTCCTTGAGCAAGTCATTAACCTTTGAAAGGTTAAGTTGCATGAAAGTATCATAAGGAAAGTCTATAAGTCGTCCGCTGTGGATGATGACATTTTTGCAGTGGATGCATAAACGTCCGCTGTAGATAATGAATAAGTTCTTCGCTGTAAATGATAGTCATCCGCTGTGAATACTTGGATGAAAGTTTGTCTTTTTGTTGTCCGTTATGGAAGTCTTCATTTGCTATGGAGACTTATTCATCCGCTGTGAGTGCTTGGTCATCAGCTGTGGAGTTCATCATCCGTTCTGAGTGTTTGGTCATCAGCTGTGGAGATCCTTATCCGCTGTGAGCACTTGGAGTTCTTCAGACTTCATCCGCTACTGACCTTACTCATCCGCTGTGGGCATATCTTTATCCGCTGCCGACACTTGTCAAATTCCTTTTATCTACAAACCTAAAAAAAATAAATTTAAACTTAGTTAGTGTATGTTATAAATGTTAATGACGCTAATGTGTTAGTTAATGATTGTTTAAATGTTAGAACACATTATGTTTGATTATGGAAGCATTATCCTTCAATGCACTTGTTGAGTCCAATAGTGGGTGGTTCAGATGTAGAAAGTATGGGTTCAACACTGGCTGGTGCTGCCAAGTTGTCACCTTGAGCAAGGAGCTCTAACATTTTTGGGACCAGGGTTGTTTCTACCCCTAAGAAGCCAACAGTGGTCTTTCTCATGATTTTAAAGATGTTGGGCTTTATTTGTCTTAATTTAAGAGTAGCACTTGTTCCCCTTAACTGTGAGCCCAGTTCACATTTAAGAATATGTTGAACATATCTAGGGAACATGTAGTAATCTAAGGAGTCCAAGTTTGCAAGCAATTTTGTATAGACAAACTGGGAGTACTTGAACTAGACCCCTTGAACCACTCCATGGACTATGTAGGATAAGTCCTTAGGAATCTGGTCCCATCCTCTATGTTTGTTAAATAAAGAGTTTATAATAACATGGAGAAGGTACTTCCACTGGTAGGAGACCTTACCGTTTTTGAAGGTTCTGACTATGAAGTCCTATTCACAGCCCATCTGCTGCAATGACTCATTAATAACAGATTTAGGGAAGGATACCTTGCCTTCTTTATCATCTAGCCTTAGATGAGAGTTGATTGTGGATGGGGTGATGAAAACTGTCCTCCCCTGCTCTGTGGCAGACAATGCCTTCTCACTGTTCAAAATCACCTCTTGGCAAGTCCTCCAGAACTCAAGGAGTTGTTCTTCATATAGAGGAGGGTATATTGTAAGTGTGGTGAGGTATGATGATTGGCTAAGGAAGCGGAAAACATCTGAGAAACCTGGATCTTTCTCAGATGACAACAAAGCAACTTGATTACGTTGCCTGTGTAGGTGCATGGAAAAATCTGGTTGGTTTTGGTGTTCAAGGTTGCCTATTTAAGAAAGCATTAAAGTGAAGGAAGCGAAGAAGAAAGAGGGTTTGTGGGTCAATTTAGTGTTAGAACTTTTGTAGATAAAGAGCAAGAAGAAAGAGGGGGTAACCGCTATAATGATATTTATATGGTAGGATTTCAGACAAAGTTAATGCAAAAGGATAAAATTTGAAATCCGGAGGTCGGTCCAACCTCTGAAAAAGTGCCCAAAAAGGTAGTTTTCTTGGAATTCGAAAATCTTCCAAAGGTAATTTGTCTTCAGAAGTTTTTGAGAAACTTCCGAAGCCAATTTGACTTTTTGAGTATTTTGCTTCTGAGATATATTTGGTTTCGGAAGATATTAAACTTCAGAAGTTTTGTACAAAGGATGAATAAAGCTTCCGAGATTTAATTGCTTTCTGAAGAAAATTGTACTTCAAAACATATAAGTATGTAGAAGCACATTTAAGCTTCGGAAGATATATCAGAATTTCTTCCAAAGGTAAATTTCTTAGTAAGTAGTTATTAGTTTTGAAGACATAAATTTCTTCCAAAGTCAACTTAGTGTCTTCCGAATGAAAATATATCCTAAATTTTCAAAATTCTATGGAATATTATTTTGAAAAGATTTCTCCTAAGGTTAACTGAGCTTATATTAGTGATGATACAGACAACATAAGACACACATATTTGAAAAATAATCTTAAAATTAATTAAAGAAAATCTACTCAAGTTAATTATCCCAATAGCTGATACAAGATACTTAAATCTCTATTCATCAAAAGCTTAAACAGAAGCATATTGTTCATTTCTGTTAAATTTGACTAGTTTTATCAATCCTTTATCAAAATTATCTCTTATCAAATGATACCTGATGTTGATGTGCTTTGTCTTTGAGTGCTGCACAGGATTCTCTGTAATAGAGATAGCACTGTTGTTTTCTATGTGGATGGGAATCTCTTTGAAGTTGAGTCCATAGTCTAGCATTTGATTCTGAATCCAAAGCACTTGAGCACAACAGCTTGCAACAGCAATGTATTCAGCTTCAACAGTTGATGCAGACATACAGGATTGTTTCTTACATTGCCATGAGACTATCCTTCCACTAAAGAATTGACATCCCCTTGATGTAGACTTTGTATTCATGTTATAAAGACCATAGTCACTATCTGTATAAGCATACGTATTAAAGTCAGATTTCTTTGGATACCAAAGTCCCAGCTTACGAGCGGAGCTCCTTTGAGGTATCTAAGAATACTCTTGTTAGCCACCAGGTGTGACATCTTGGGGTTGGCTTGATATCTTACACATACACATGTGGCAAACATGATATCAGGCCTGCTAGTAGTGAGATACATAAGTGACCCAATCATAGCCCTTTAAAGGTGTTCATCAACACACTCCCCCTCAAGATCAGCTTCTATGGAGTGGTTTCTAGCTATAGGTGTCTTAGCAACCTTGAACTTAGTCAGATAAAATCTGGTAAGTATGTCTTGCACATACTTTGACTGGTTTCTGAAGATGCCATTTTCAACTTGCTTCGCTTGAATTCCTAGAAAGAAATTGAGTTTTCCTATGGCACTCATTTCAAATCTATTCTTCATCGGCATCTCAAACCCAAAGATGATGTCATCTATATATACTTGAACCATCATCAAGTCATTCCTTGTTCCTTTGATGAAGAATGTGCCATAAATAGTACCACTTTCTTGGACTGAGACACTGTCATAATATCTTGTAGCCATTCTGAACAAGATACTGTGACAGTGTCTCATACCCCTTTCTTGGAGCTTGATGCAACCCATAGCGAGTTTTGTCAAGCCTGCAGACATAATCAGGACAGTCTGGGTCTGCAAAGCCAGGTGGTTTTTTGACATACACTTCCTTATATATCACACCATATAAAAAGGCACACTTGACATTAAGTTCGTAGACTTTAAAATCCTTAGATGCAACAAAAGAAAGGAACATTCTAACAGTTTCCAGTCTTGCCACATAAGCAAAAACATCTGTGTAGTCAATCCCTTTTTTTGAGTGTACCCTTGGACAACTAGTTTAGTCTTGTTCTTGATGACAAGTCCTCTATCATCCTTCTTATTCCTGAAACCCACTTGGTTCCTATTGGTGTCTTCCTATGAGGAAGAGGGCATAGGTTCCAAACCTTTTGTCTTTTGAATTGAAGTAGCTCCTCCTACATTACGTCAACCCAACTTCCATCCTTTAGAGCATCATCAACCTTATTTGGCTCAATCTGGGACAAGAAACAAGAATGAAGAAAAACATTTTTGTCATGGGTTTGTCCTTTTGTTCTCTCCACACTCTTAAAATTTCCATTGATGTTTGTGTTCGGATGGGACTTGTGGATTCTTAGTTGAGGAATCACAACAAGTTGGTTGGATAGATCTAAATTGGTGAAATTCAGATCTGGTGATTGAGTATCACCCACTACCTCAGTACACTTATCAAGAGAAACTTGATCCAATGAGTGTGTGACATCATTGATGTTGTCTTCTATGGAGTGGTTATCAGCATCAAGAAATTCTTGATCACTATCACCACCTCCATCTCCTCCTACATTAAAAACCCCTTCATTTAAGTTCTGTGCCTCTGTGCTGGAATTGGTAGGAACCTTAGAGGTATCAGATGAAGAGTTTGTTATTGTTGTGCTGATAAGATTTCCAACTGCAAGGTTTGTTACCACTGGAGCTGAAATAATTTTCTGACTTTGTCTTCTCAGCTCAAATCTTGGGTTAGGATCTCGTGTTGATAAGCTACCTATAGATCTTGAAACATCTTCATAAGATTTATTGAAATAGTTGGTAACTAAATGAAGATCAAATAGCCGATCACACCCAGAACCTTTCACACTAGATGTGTGCTCATTGAAGGTCACATTAGTTGACTCCTTAACTATTCTAGTTCTGAGATTGTTTACTTTATAAGCTTTAGCTTGGGAGGAGTATCCAATAAAGTGTCCATCATCTAATTTCTAAGCAAATTTGGCTATCTAATCTTGGGTATTCAAGATGGTGCAAGGACATCCAAATGCTCTAAGGAAACCAATGAAAGGTCTCCTTTTGTGCAACAACTCATAAGGAGTCTTACCATGAGTCTTGACTACTAGAACTCAATTCAGCACATAGCAGATAGTGTTGACTACCTCAGCCCAGAAGGTGATGTGCAGTTTAGAGTCAGAGAGCATGGTTCTTGCAACCTCAATAAGTGTCCTGTTTCTCCTCTCAGCAACACCATTTTGCTGAGTAGTCCAGGGAGCAATATATTGTCTTGTAACACCTTTTTCATCACAAAATGTATCAATGATTTGGTTCTTGAATTCAGTTCCTTGATCACATCTTATGATTTTGACCTTATGATTATATTGATTCTCAATTTTTAAAAAGAAGTTCTTCAAGATCTTAGGGGTCTCATCCTTAGTTCTATGGAAGAAGACCCAAGTGTATCTGTGAAGTCATCTATGATCACCAGGCAATATGAAGTCCTTCCTAAACTCATTACCCTGGTGGAGCCAAAGAGATCCATATGTAACAAGTGCAGGGGAGTATTGATGGAGTTCTTTTCCTATGGCTTGTGAGACACTTTGTGTTGCTTCCTTTTAGACATGCAACACAATAGTCATCACTTGTAAACTTTTTCTTTGGCATTCCAGTTACCAAATCATTCTTAATTAATTTATTCATGTTCTTAAAGTTTACATGGCATATTCTTTTATGCTAGAGGAAAGGCTCATTACTATTGGATTTAGATAGAAAGCAAGAAACTTCTCCTGATGGGGATGTTTCCTGCAAATCCATCTTGAACATGTTCCCTTTCCTGGGGGCTTTGAGTAGGATATGCTCTTGAGGAATGACCACCCCGGGCTTGAGAACAATGCACTCATGCTCAGTAAAGAGCATGTTATATCTCTGGTCACAAAATTGGGATACACTTAAAAGAGTGTACACAAGCTTCTTAACATAGTTTACCTTCTTAATGTCAAGCTTACCATTTGTGACTCTGCCCCTTCCAGTAATGTAACCACCTGTTTCTCCACCAAAAGCAACTAGCCCTCCATCAATTTTTTCAAAGTTCTAAAGAAAAGAGCCATTGCCTGTCATGTGCCTAGAACAGCCACTATCAATGATCCATACATTTCCCTTGGTCTTCAGTTGTTCTTACACAAAGAGAGATGGTTATTTACATTTGAAAACCCAAGCCTTGCCGGTCTTGAGCTTATCAAACTGAACTGATGATAGTTCAATAGTTATTGATCCTATATGCAAACTTTGAGGATCACTTGCTATTGTTGATGAAGAACTTTCCATCACATGGCCTTCATTCCTCTTCCATACCATCTTTAGAAGAGTTGACTTGGCCTTCAATACTTCAAATGTTTTGATGACTTTGGATGTTTTGGAGACTGGACCTTCAGAAGTTTTTGCATCCAATGCAGCATACTTCATTGCTTCGGAAGCATTCCTTTCTTCCAACACCAAACTTTCTTCCAAAGGTAATTTTCCACATATCTTCTTCTTCACTTTGGAGCTTTTGAGGGAAAGTGATTTTCCTTTTGAAGCTATCCTCTTCTTCTTCTTCTTCTCAGATCTGGGAGCAGCATCTGTTAGAGCCTTTAGAAGATTAACATTTGTATTTTACTTTTTGTCATAGTATAGGGACTTGTTTTGTAAATACATGTTCCTTGTTTCTTTTGATAGTATAAATAGGATACTTTATGTATTATGTAATAGAAGGGGGGAAGTGAACCACTGTAATTCACCCATACACTTTGTATCTACAGCTTTTGCTATCAATAAGATCTATGAATTTTCAAAGTAATTGCCTGTGTTTTGATTTCTTAGTGTTTGAATTGATCATTGCATTACAATATCATCACAGATCGATCCATTTGAACCTGTCAAATGGTATCAGAGCTTTTAGTTCAGTGATCAGAGCTTATTATCGGCATGATTGAGCTCTTTGAATCACTTGAAATCTGTGTTGATTGCAATTTGATAGATTAATTGTTGTTTTCAGTTGTGTTTCATCCATAGAAACATGAATCGAATCATAATTTCGTGTTTAATCCATTCAGATCTAAGTATTGATCAGATTTGTGTGTGAAAAGGTGTTCTTCATTTTTGGACCTTAATTCAATCAGAAAACAGATTTGTTGTTGTTCTTTGATCAAAATGATGATTGATGATTGTTAATCGATTTATTTACTACCTAATTGAAAGTTTTTAGATCAATTGAACAAGTTTTGAAGAATTTGATAAGATCTGGTTCTGTTGAAGATAATGAATTAGGCGCTTGTTGTGTGAAAAACTTCTAAAATTTTGCTAAGTGTTCAGACACTTTACAACTATTTAGGCGTTTTATTACTGTTGAGGCATTTTCAGACTAGGCATTTTTCAACTGTTGGGACGCATTGTGAACGTGGACTTTGTTGAAAATTTAAGCAACTCTAGGCGTTTGGAGACTGTTTGGGCGTTTTAGGTTAAAATCAGAAATTTAACCAAGTACCCCAGGCGTTTCTTTACTATTTGGGCATTTGAAAACTATTTAGACACATCATTAGGCAGGCGTTTCAGAATTCAACTAAAGCATTCCCTTAGGCGTTTCTTGTTCAAAGTTAGGCGTTTCAGAAGCTTCAGGCGCTTCAGTAATCAGACTTTTCATTAAACACTTTCAAAAACTAAACTCCAAAAAATATTTTCATTTTAAATTTTAAAACAACAAAAACAAGTCATTTTCATTAATTCAAAATACAAAATGGTTAAGTCTGAAGATTCAGAGAACAGGGTTCCCAAGCACAAAAATAGAGCTGATTTCAAAAATTGGTCTCTAAGATTAAAGCATCATCTAAACTCTATTGACACTGACTTATGGAAGTCAATAGAGAAAGGACCACATATCCCAATAACATCAGATGGTCTTGACAGAGGATTTGTTTATACAAAAGACTCTCAAGAACATTATCCAGAGGATGGTCTGTAAGGTGATGACTTAAAGAAGGTTAAGAATGACATCAAAGCTTACTCACTGATGTGCAAGGGGTTACCATTAGAAGTCTTGACTAGACTTGAAGGTTATCAAACTGGTTACGACATGTACAGAGCTTTGAAGATTATTTGTGAAGGTGTTAAAGAGATACAAGATCTCAAAAAGCAGAAACTCATGAGGCAATTGGAGTTATTTGAGCATCTTTCTGGATAAACAATCAATCAAATGACAAAAAGATTCATGCAATTAACTACTGAAATGTCAACTGCTGGTATAAAAATGATCTCAAAGATCTAAATGACAGACTTCTTAATCCTCTTCCATCTTCATGGAAACAAACAGTCACTCTGTTGAAGCATACTTAAAGGTTTCCGATGGATCTGGATCTTTTGATTGCTAAAATTGAATTAGTTGAAATTGATGAAAGCTCCGGAAACAATGATAGAGCTGCATTAATGTCTCAGTATAAGTACGTTGCTTCTCCAGCTAACACAGTGGAGAATGCTTTTTTGGCAAAAGATGATAATTTTCCAGAAGATGAGGGTGATTTGTTCGTCGGAGCTAGTTTCTTCACAGATTCTATTTACTCAAGTTCTCCTGTTTATACAACTCAGCTTCAGTCTCCTTCTAAAACTCAAACTCCTAAACCTCAAACTAAGACTTCATCTTCTAACTCTGTTAAAACTAGCAAAGTTAAAGATGTTATTAATATCCTTTTATAGGATGATGAGTCAAAATCTGCTTTTACTGCTTTCATGGCAAGTTTTCATTCTTATCAAGGTAGTCATCTAACCTAGGTAGATCTTATTTTGCAGGATTTGTTTGAGATGGATCCTGATGATGTGGAAGAAATGGACTTGAATTGGAAGATGGTAATGATTGCTTACAGAACACAGAAACACTCATATGTTAACAGGAATTACAAGCCCAATGCGAACAAAATTGTTGGCTTTGACAAATCAAAGTCAAGGTGTTTCTATTGTAACAGTTATGGTCATTTCTCAAGGGAATGTAAAGCTCCTAGAAATCAAGGTGGAAATGGTCAAGCTGGTTCTAGCAGTCAAAGATACCAACATCAGTCTCAGAAAACCATTCAAAAGCCTTATCAAAGTCTTCCCATGCCAGAACTTAAAGATGAATCAAAATCAACTGAAGAGCCAAAGAAAGCTCTTGTTGTAAGCATCAAAGATGGCTATGACTGGAGTGCATATGCTAAACAATTCATAGCTGATCTAACATCAAGTTTAGCTCTTGTTGCTAAAGTTCAAAATGAAGACTGGTCTGAAGAAAATGATCCTAAGGCAGATGGTGATTCAGAAAATGATGATGAAAATTATGATTGGAGTGACAAATCTTACCCAAAAGAGGATTCAGAAGAAATTGCACTCATGGCTCAGTTTGAACAACCAAAGGTTGAGCATCTATCATCTGATTCTGAGATTTCTTCTTTAAGTTATCCTGAAATTCTTGTCGACGTTAGAGAAAAAATGTGCACAAAAGCATGTTTTGATCAAGTTGAGCCTTACAGAACATATTCATTTAAAATCTGTGACAAACTTAAACAAGAAGAAGAAATGCACAAAAAGATCACAAAGTCTCTAATGAAATGATCTTATCTCTTCAAACCTCATGGAATAAAACTTTAAAAGAACTTGAACTTGTTAAAAAACAACTTGAGGAGATGACTAAAAATTTAGAAGAAGAAAAAATAGCTCATGCTGCAACACAGATGGATCTAGCTAAAGTTAAGAGTTCTAAAACCATTATAGAACAGTTGGTAAGTGAGAGGAAAGATAAAAACAAAACAAGTCTAGGTTTCACACATGAGCCTATGCCTGAATCTATCTCAATCACTTTACTAGAAAACTTTAACACACATGATTACTCACCTGAAAACAAAGCTAAGCTAAAAGCCTTTCAAAATAAGAAAAAGAACTCTGAAAGTGATGAAGAGAAGACTAATATTGAGATATTTAAGGAACAAGATTCTAAAAAGATTAAAAATGGTCATCTAGTGAAATTTAAATCTTATGAACCACGAAGAAAGAATAAGAAGATGTTTGTTCTCAGAGGATCTCATATGATGAAAGTAAAGGAAGAAGATCATGAGTATGTTGTTGAAGAAGTCATTGTAAAGAGTGACAAACACAACACAAAGAAGAAAGGGAAATCAAAACAAGATGAAGCAACATCTAAGGATTCGTTTCCTTACGGATTCAATAATCCAAACTTCTTAAAATGGCCGAAAGAACAAAAAGAGAAAGAAACTGCAAAAGAGTCTTCTCCTGAAGATATTCAATCCCAAAGCAAGCAGAGATCATCAAGATCAAGAAACCAGAGAAGGAGAAGGAAAAATGCTAAAGCTAAATCCTCTCAGAATCAAAGTCAAAACAATCAAACTCAAAGAACAAATAGATCTAATAAGTTTAATCCAGTGAAGTTTGTGTCTGCAAGTACTTTTGATATGAACACAATTCCAGAAATCAAATCAAACTCAAAGAACAAATCTAACTCTGATCTAAAAATAGGTTTAGGTCCAAAGTCTTCCATTGTCAATAAAAGATTTGTATCTAAGGAGTCTAGGAATAGTGTTAATGAACAAAAGTCAAAACCAAAATTTCAAAAGAACAAACTCTCAAATCGAAAACAACAGATTAACTTTGCAACTCCTAAATCAAAACAAGTATCAAATGTGGCTTCCACATCTAAGGTTAATCAACAGTTGTTTAAATTTCAACAAAGGTACTGTGAAATATGTTATATGTATAATCATAAAACTGCTAAATGTTTCTTTAACAGGTATTGTCACATTTGTGATATGAAAAACCATTCAACAGCTGATTGATATTTCAACATGTATTGTACCACTTGTGATGAAAGAAATCACAAAACTGAGAATTGCTACTTCCGAAGGACCTCGCCAAGGAATGGATATGTCAACCCATGATTTCAAAGAAATAAAAATGTTGGTTTTCAAAGGTTGATAAAACAACCATCCTTAGGCTTGAGATCTTTCCGAAGGATTGATTTTGATTGGGATGATTCTTATGCTGTGCAAACAAAGCATTATAAACAAGGAAAATTCGTTCCACGATCTGTGAGAATGTACAATGGAAAGTTTGGTAATCAAAATTTTTCTGAAAATATTCCTATTGATGGTTTAAATTACCTTGATGATGATTTGGAAAAATGTTACCATGCTTTACGGATTAAGCAAATCAAAGATAATCAAAAATTTGTCAGAAAAGGAATTGATAAACTTAAACAACAAAAGAAGCCTGATTTGAATAAGCTTTATTTTAAATAGTTTACCATTGTTGATAAATTTGGCAAGCCCAAGACCATATCAGCTTGGGTTGATAACTCAACTTAAATCTCTTTGAAATGCAGGTACGCCTAAGAAGACCTATTAACACATGGTATGTTGATAGTGGGTGTAATCAGCATATGACAGGCAACCATGCATTGCTGCAAGATTTTAAGTTAAAAGATGGTACTCATGTTGCATTCGGGGGTGATGCAGGTGGTAAGATAACAGGCGAAATTCATTGAAAAACTCTTGAAAAATTTTAAACTGCATGATTGTCAATCAATCTGAACTCCAGCTGACGTCAATACCAAGATTGAACCTGATCTGAAAGGAAAATCAGTTGACCAAACTCTATATAGATCTATGATTGGATCTTTGATGTATCTTACTACTTCCAGACCTGATATAATGTATGCTATTTGTGTCTGTGCCAGGTATCAATCTGACCCTAATTACTGTTAAACGAATATTCAGGTATCTCAAAGGAAAACCGGCTTTAGGGTTGTGGTATCCTTATAAAGGAAGCTTCAAGTTACATGGACATACAGATAGTGATTATGAGGGATGTTGCCAAGATTGTAAATCAACGATGTGTGGTTGTCAGTTTTTGGGTCCCAGATTAGTCCCGTGGCAATTTACAAAACAAACAAATGTCTCCGTTTCAACCGCAAAAGCTGCGTACATAGTTGCTTTAGCAGGATGTTCTCAAATCCTTTGGTTACAAAACCAACTGCTGGATTACGAGTTCAATTTTCTTAAAACTCCTATTTACATTGATAACACTGCTGCTATGTTTATTACAGCTAATCCTATCCAGCACTAAAAAACAAAGCATATTGAAATACAATATCATTTTCTTAGAGATAACTCTGAAAAAGATTTAATCATTTTGATTCAAATCTCAACTGAAAAAAAATTGGCTGACCTATTTACAAAAGCCTTTTTACCAGGTCGTTTTGAGTATTTGGTCGAGTCAATTGGACTTATTGACTATGTTTAAAAACAGGTTTTGATTGTGTCAAGAGTCTTTTAAAAGGTCGTTTTGATCACTTGATCGAGTTTATTTTAGTTGTCTGAATTATAAAAATGAAAAGATCCCTCCCCTAGCTGAATAAGAAAAAATAAAAGAGAAACTATCAAATGACTGCCTGATTGTATATATAGTGTGTGCATGCTCAAAAGAAAAAGAAAAAGCAAATTCAAAAAATAGAAAATTGCAAAAAGAAACGAGAAAATCATAAAATAAAAACCCACAAAAATAGAGTTTATTTGTTAGTTTATTATTTTAGGAATGAATCTGCCTTTGCAATTTATGAGGAATGATAGATACATTGGTTCTGGTCGGTTGCATACTCCGCTCGCTAATAAAGTCTAACATGATCAGATATGATGTGCAGGTAAGCTTATGCAATTATACTGAAAAACTAAATTCTTGTGATTAAACTAAAGCAATCATGCTTTTATGTTTGTCCATCTTAGTACCAATGAGTAGTGTTGACTTCTCTAATTGATTGCTTGTAAAGTCACAAACTCACACCTAGTGGCGATATGAATAACCATGAGATCTGTTTAAAGCATCTATTCACTTCTCTGTTATGAGTCATCATAGACCTTAAGTGACGAGATATACTTTGTTGTAAGTCATTACAGACCTGGGTATTCTCACCTGATGCAAAAGATGCCAATGTGCACAACCTAAACATGAGATCTGGTTATATGTATATGTTAGGTTAATAAGTTGAGAAAAGTGCTTTCTTGCATATCTTGACGAGAGTTGAGCTCTCTAAGTCTAAGTGTGGGTTCCATAATGTCATATCTAATCGAACCTTAAGTAATCCAAGAATTAAAAAAGTAAGTGTGCTGATTATCTTGCCAAAAGCACTAATTTTCTGTCCTTAGATCTCGTGTCTACTCTGCTGTGGAAACACTGACCTGGAACACACTTGATCAGGATTTAATCACTGTCTATGACTCTCTACCATTTTATTTTATTTTAATGCGTTGATCTTAACTGATATGATCTCACTGCAGGCATGTGATTCAAATGTGTATAGTAGATTTTTATTCTACTTTAATTTTAATTTTTACATGATTTTCTGTGTGCAGGCATGTTGATACTGATTGGTTTGCTCTACTTGCAAAATAAAAGAAACTTATAAGTTTGTGAACTTAAAAGTTTAGGGGGAGTAAAACTGTAAAAGAGAAAATCAATGGAAAGTGTCAAAATGTGAAAAAGAAATAAAAAATAAAGTGCTTTGGATGAAAAGGATGAAGCTAAAAATTCAAGCATGTGTGTGTTTGACATGATGCAAAAATGAACCTGAAAAGAATTCAAAACAAGTGGAAAAGCTTTTTGCAAACAAAATAAAAACAAAAATGAGACTATTTATGTTGTAAAAGTTTCAAAATAAAGACTAAAATGACGGGAAATTGTTTGAAAAATCAAAACTGGTTCAAAGTTGTCTTTCAATATGTGCTTGGTTGGTGTTTGAATTGAAAATTCGTGTTTAAAAATGAAAATGTTGATGATTCAAATGATATGAATGAAGATATTGATGAAGTAAATGAACAACAACAAATGGAGTATGATTTTCATAATATTGATGGATTTGAGCCTGTAGTACAAGGTAGATCACCTGTTGTACAATCACCAAATTTGACAGCACAAGAGAATGTGATTGTTGAGGAATCTTCCTTCGAGGTCATCAAAGCTGTTGCTGGTTCACCTATTCATGTGTTGGATGAAGGTGGAAGCTCAACACAATATACTACAGTCCTTTTTGAGAATTTGAACACTGAGCAGATCATATAATCTTTGAAAGAAGAGAATATCAGTTGGCTTAAGATGATTGAGAAGCTGAAAGATGAAAATGATCAATTGAAAGCAGAAACATTAAAGAAAGACTTGAAGATTACAGAGTTTGAAGAAATTCAAGAGATGAATTTAAACAACTTTGATACATTGCTCAGAGATTATGACTTGATGGATGAAAAATACAAAAAGTTGAAGGAAGAGTATGATAAGCTGAAAGAAGAACATGAGATGATGAAAGATAACTTAAAATCTCAATCTACTCAACCACAAGACCAAGAACCTTTACCATCAGAGAAATAGGTTGTTCCTGAAGTTTCACTTATTGAAACGGAATCAAGAGAAATGTCTCGAGTGTATACTAGAGCAATGAGCCATGTTTCACAAGAAATCATTGTTGCACCTGAATTTCAATCTACTGAAGCTGAGAAGTTATCTGAGGCTGCCAAAGGCAAAAGAAAGATAGATGAGTCTGACTTTCAATCATTGGCAGAATCATCCTCCAACCCTCCATCAAAAATGCAGAAAATTGTTTTTGAAACTCGTAAACAGTTTAAATGACAATTTTGATTATTGGTGTTGTTTAATTTCTTATATGCTTGAATCTAATTTGTTTTTCTTATGCAGTGAATGTAGATAACCCTTCTATACAGGAAAGTGCAGAAGCAAATGTACAAGAGCAAATTGGAGCATTGAATGATTTAGATCCAGAGTTCTCAGATGCTTGGTACGATGAGGTATTGGAGGAAGAAGACATCGTTAAAGCTGCAGATTCTCCAGTTGAAGCTGTTTCTGAAGACATCCCTTTAGACGTTGAGGACAGATATAACTATCTGGTCCATATAAAGTACAATCGTGTATTCTTGGATGGTCTCACAGTTTATCAAATCAATGAGGAGTATGAGAAGTGTATGATAGTAGAGACAACAACTCCAGTTGATCCGAATGAAATAGTTGTTGAACATGGAGAATGGGTTCAGATGCAAGAAAGTATCAATATTGAAGATCTTCCAGCATCAAAACTTCATCATCCAGATCCTGAGAATATGACTTTTGTTGAGCTTAGATTGGTTACAATCAAGAAATTATCCAAGGAAGAGATTGAATAGGCTGCAATCTAATTCTCTAAGAAATTTGGTTAGAAGTTTTCAAGAGACGGAGAAGAAAAACAACAAGATGATTATGTTAGACTTGGACAACCCACAGTATCTAGAGATTGCCAAAAGAACTCGAATTTTAAAGCCTCAAGAAATAAAGGTAATGGAGTTTGGTAAAAAGGGGTCATGAGAAAATAAAAGAACTGATTGATATGTTCCTTGAGACTGAGAAGCAAGCGTATAAAGTCTCGATTGAACAAAAACAACTATGGAACAAAGCAAGATCTGCAGGTGACATAGTCAAAAATGTATTACAGAAAGGCCAATCTATATCTAAGATGCTTAATGCATTGATTGTGCCTGAGAATACAAAAACGGTTAAGATAATTGCCTGGAAATACGATGAGATCTTTGATGCTTTTCTGATTAAACGTGTAAATGCAATTTGTGATGTTTATCACTTTTACACGAGCATCATCGCATTGCCAGAACAAGATCTAAAGGAGTTGAACAAGTTTCCTCTGATTAATCCTTCCAAGGCAGCTCAAGGTGAAAACTTTGTCAAACTTCTCAATTGCGGCATTACCAGGATGGATACTTATCTTAAAACTCGATGTGATCAAGAAGATAAAGAATATTTCAAGTCTTTAAAGAGAAAAAGGGAGGTGGCTGCTAATTCAGAGGAAAGAGAACATTTCCTGGATGAGTATAGTGACAAGTATTTTGAGAAAGTCACTAACCCAGGCTTAAAAGTGATAGATGGTACACAAACCTTTGAGCCGATTTTGAGGTGGTTTTATCACGCAGACTCATTTCAATTGAAGTTAGTCCGTAACTTGGATGATTGGGATCAGGATATGATGTCAATATTTGGAGTTTTTGAGCTTAAGCTTCTCCATCAAAGGTATGTCTTTTTCTTGTCCAACCAGAAGTTTGAGTGTGTTGCTTCGAAAGTTGCTCATAATGACAGAAAATATTTCATGACGATCATTAAGGTAATGGATGCTGCTATGGAGCGAATTTCATTGCGGAAAGCTCTAGTATTTGAAAATATCATGAAGAAGAACATAAAGTATATTGATTTTATAAGAATGTCCAGTAAAGGAGTGTTAGAAGTTCACTCTTACAATCATTCAAAACCTTATGAGTTCTATGCTAACATTGACATCGTAGGTCTGTCAAAAGAAACTCTGGAAGCAACGGACAAGATTGAGATCAAAACTAATGAGTGAAAGCCTGAGTAAGCCATCCTTGCCAAGAAGTTCAAGTCTGCGATCAAGAAAGCTTTACGAGAGTTGGAACTCTACAAAGAGAAGCCAGTGTTCAAGATCAAAGATGAACCAGAAGAGTTCATGTTGGACTGAAGACAATGCCAATCTTAAGGGGGGTATTGTTAGATCCCTTAGAAGATTAACATTTGTCTTTTACTTTTTGTCATAGTATAGGGACTTGTTTTGTAAATATGTGTTTCTTCTTTCTTTTGATAGTATAAATAGGATACTTTATGTATTGTGTAATAGAAAGGGGGAAGTGAACACTGTAATTTTGCTATCAATAAGATCTACGAATTTTTGAAGTAATTGCCTGTGTTTTGATTTCTTAGTGTTTGAATTGATCATTGCATTACAATATCATCATAGATCAATCCATTTGAACCTGTCAGCATCAGTGTAGTTAGGCCTTGATTGTGCTTCGCCACCATTAGTCCTTGGTTCCTTGCACTCCCTAGCAAAGTGTCCCATTTGGTTACAGTTATAACACTTCACTTTGATTTTATCCAGTCCAAACTTTCCACTAGTTACATTGCTGGTAAACTTTTTTTCCGGTTCTCTTGTAGAACTTCTTGGCTCTATGAGTGAGGAAGAGCCATTTGTTGGACTATCTTCATATACTCCAGGTTATCTGGATGGATACTATCCATGTCTTCAACAGTAAAGAGAAAGTTTCCATAACTTTCATCAGTAGACAGAAAGGCTTGAGATGAGCTTGTCTCTTGGAATGAGCTTCCTTGGATGTAGCTCTCCTTTGGTGTCTCAGGGAAGGTGATGAAAGGGCCCTTTTGTGAGTTATTAGGGTAGTAGATAAGATGATGTTGTGGTTCTCTACTATCCCTTTCAACCAATGACGGGCTAAACTCTATTGATTGCTAGAAGAGCTGCTTGATGGATGCTGCATGTTAATCTCCATCTGGTAGCCACTAAGGATACCATACAGCTCTATGAGAGTAAGAGTGGAGAGGTTTTCAGTTCTCTTAATGGCCATACAGTAGTGAGTCCATTGTCTGGGAAGAAAGAACATGAACTTCTTCACAATATCCCTATTCTCAAGCTTAACTCCAACATCCATGAGAGTATCTAAAATCTCAACATACCTAACTATTGTTAAGTCATAGTCTCACCTGACTTGCAGATATCCGACCCCTCATACATAAGCTTAAGTGCATCCTAGAGCTACTTAGCAGTTTTGCACTTCTTGAAGCCTCTATATATAGAGTTTGGAAGTGCAGTTTCAAGAGCGGTCATGGCATTCTGATCTATGTTATTCTTCTTCAAATCTTTCTCAGAATAGTCAGCCATTTCCTTTGGAATCATCCCACCTCCAGTAGTGGCTGAAGAGGTGCTTGGGATATAAGGTCTTTTGATAATAGACCTCCACATCCCGCTATCTTAAGACTTGATGAACCCTTCCATATGTTGGCACCAAGTATCAAAGTCATCAGGAGTGATCAGTGGAGATTTTGTCATGGTACCGGTTTCCATATCAGCTTTTGTGAGAGTTGTCATTTAAGCTGGTAAGTGTTTTATAAAACTAAAGAGATTAAAGATAGTGAGATCTTACAATCAAGAGCCTAAAATGCTCTTATACCAATTGCTGGACCAGTAAAGGGGGTCAATGTAACAGTTTCACAAGGTTGGAGAGACTTGGAACACTTAACAGATCAAATAAGGAACCGGCTTAATGGTGAAACAAAGAAAAAAGTAAAGAACAGGACAAGAATAAGAACACAAGTATTTGGTTTTCAAGAATGTTGTATATTGCTCTCAAGTTCTTTTACAAATATTACAAAGCTTTGTTGTAATGACTAGTACTTGAGATACTTTATAATACATCCTACAACCGACCATACTTTGAAGGCCAGCTAGAAACATGAATCTAGACAACAAGATCAATGCAAAGTCAAAAGGTGGATTGCCTTTTGATTAGTGACTATGATATGTCATAGCTCACATCCTTATCTAATACAAAAAGAATAAAAGTAAAAAAATAGAAAGTTATAGACTCTAAGACCTTAATCTACAGTTGACAAAAGTATGAACTTTTCACCAACTCATATAAGTTGGTTAGTCTTCAGAGATGGCATCGAAAAGTTGTTCAGCTTTTATCAAAAGTGAGCTAGAGAAAGCATGTCTTCTCTATCTTCAGAAGAAATCATTCTCTTGGCTTCGGAAGAGTTTGTCTTGAAGCTTTGGAAGACTTCATCTTTGGCTTCAAAAGAATTGGTTTTTTGGCTTCGGATGATTTGATACTTAGTGTATTTCATTGAGTTGTATCAAATCTGCCGAAGTAACTTTCCTTGTACTTCACATGTGTATGCTGAGAGCTCTTTGGTTGCATCAGCCTCTAAGTATAATCCTTACATTTGTCATGAAAGAAAACTTCCAATAACTACCAGAGAAGACAAACCAGAAAAGTAGATTAAGATCTGGTTCGCCCGTTAGTCGCTGGTTCACGGTTTAGCCACTAACCGCCACAAACCAGCTGGTTTTTCGGAAAACGGCTCACATACTCACTACCGGACCTCCAGTATCACCGGTTTCCAGTCCGACCGGCCGGTCCTGACTCGAAATCATTGATCTCAACCATAGATCTCTTTAATTAATGGTTGAGATCAGATTGTAGAGAAAAGTTTGTTAAAGAGGTATTTAATAATAGCCATTTTTATTGACTTTTTACAAGCTCCCACCCTTTTTTTAAACATTCACAACTTTTATTTGCGATATTATTTTATATAAAAATTACACCATAAAAATGAGTTTTTTATCTTTAAAATGAGTATAGTATTATTATATAAAAAAGTAATAAATTTCTTTTACTTTTTTAACCTCATATCTCGTCATTGTGTATTTAGTGCACTTTATTGGATCTTTTTGTTAGTTATTGTGTTTTTCTAAATACTATTGTATTTTTCTAAACTGATGAAGTTTTAAAAAATATATAGAAATGGTGAAATAACTCTAAGATGTAAAACATAATAATAAATTAACAACTAATTAATCTAATATATTTAAAACAATGGCAAAATAGCACAATGTCTAATTGTGTTTTTTTAATCGTCAATGTGTTATCTTGTAACACCCGGAAAGATTTAAAAGACGAGAAAGAAAGAATAAAAGCAGATAAAAAGGAAGAAACACAATTTAACCCAAGTTGAGGGGTTAAATATGTCAAAAGGACAAAAAGAATAAAAGTGGGTGTAAAAAGGTGATGGCCGCCCACACCTTCCTGCACATTTCACTTCAACCGGATTTAGAGAGAGAAGCAGAGAAGAGTTTCGGGTTTGAAGAAAGAAGAACAAGGAAACCGAATTCAAGGTAAGAATTCTTGGTTTTAAGTTGTTCTTGGCCGGCCTATGCCTCGGTTGTATGCTTATGTGTGTTTTGTTGTGTTCGGGTGTGTGTTTTTGGTGGGTTTCTAGGTGGTGGAACTCATAGTGCAGACGGGTTTGAAGGAAGTCATACTCGAAGGCTGCTAAGGTGAGTTCTAGATCCCCGGTTTCTATGTTTTAAACCTGTTTTGGGGCTGGAAATACATGTAACTAACTTTTAATATGTCCGGTATTCTGTACCGTAAGTTTGGCCCTGTTCTTTTATTGGGTGTGTTAGGGACTGCATATTTTGCTCGGTTTACGTGGTTGTATGCTTGTTCTGAGAGATTAGCGTGCTAGATCGGTGCGATGAATGTATAAGAATGAGGATTGGGAACTAATTTTAGTATAAGATGTGGTTTCAGGTTATTGATCATCCGCATTAAGTTTGAATATTTGCGTAAGTGTTGTTCATCCACATTAGTTAAGTGTTCATCCGCATTTGTTGTATGTTCATCCGTATTTGTTTGTCCATGCGCATTTGCTTCAGTCATCCGCATTTGGTTCATGCGCATTTCTTTGGGACACTTGGAATATTTTCTGAGGTGTTCATCCGCATTGGTTTATTCATCCGCATTTGTCTGTTCATCCGTATTTGTTTGCTCATCCACATTTCTTTAAGGAAACAGAATTTTCTGTATTTTATTTATAAAACTAGAACTCACTCAGCAACGCTGACTTTTATGTATTTTCCAGTTGGCAGGTAAGGTTGCTGAGGATGGCACGAGGCAGCTACTTGGAGTTTTTGGGATGGCATCCATTGTTTAAATTATGACGTTTTTGCATTGTAATGCGAACAAACAATATTTTGTGACGATCATGAAAGTTGTATTATTTCGCAAAAGCAATTATAATGAAATGATTTTAAATTATTCTGCTGTGTTGTTTCAGTAGACCTAAATATATGTTTTATGTTTTATGTGCAATGATTGACCAGCTGTAAGCGTCCCGGGAACGGGGCCTTACAAGTTGGTATCAGAGCCAAAGTTTAAGTGAAACGGGTAAATATTTTCAAAAGAAACCTAAATTTAAACTAAGAATGGGACAAAGGGAAGGGATGCTAGTCCGAGTAGCTGCGTGCCATCAGGTATTTTCTTAATGTTAACCGGTATTACGTGCGCATGTTATGTGATTTATGTGCTTCTTAGTAGATTTAGATACTGATGTAGTCAGGATAGGAAATGCTTGGGGTATGAAGAGTAAAGTAAGTGGCTAATCACAACTGGCCACTGTAATTAGGGACTTACTATACTTGACATAAACTGAGTTGTTACCTTGAATGACCGTGTTGGTGTTTGAATCTTATAGCTTGTTAGAGGATGGCTGGTGGATGATCTTCGAAGTTTTCTCGAGGTGGAGGTCATGGTGGATGTGGTGCTGGACCACGGGTCACGAGAGGAAGGCCTAGGGCTAAAGACGTGGCTCACGAAGAGCCCGAGACCACTCATCCGGAGGGTGGTGATGAAAGTGCTAACTTAAGGGCCTCGGTGAAGGAGGCTATTGTAGAGGAGGTTCATCAGGTCATGCAGACGATCTTACCGTCTGTGGTGATCGAAGTAATAAAGGCTGTAAGAGAAGGGGAAAGGAAGGAGAGGAACCGGTCCTCGGGAGTAAGGGAACAACCGGGGAATGAGACGGTTGTCTCTATTGATGAAGAAGAAGAAGAAGAGCCTGTGTCGGAGGCAGCACGAGGCTGTAACTATGGGGCATTTCAAAGATGCAAGCCCCTAACTTTTGACGGAAATGGCATTGCGGCTGCTGCTCACCGGTGGGTGAGAGAGATGGAAGCTGTTCTAGATATCAGCGAGTGTCGGGAAGATCAGAAGGTGAAGTTTGCCACTCATTCATTTGTGGACTCGGCCCTATGTTGGTGGGACAATATTATCCAGGCCGAGGGTAGTAGAGCGATTGGCAGGATGAGGTGGAATGAGTTGAAGAAACTGTTGATCGAGGAGTTTTGTCCTCATCAAGAGCTCGACAAGGTTGAGAGGGAGTTCCTACAGCTGGAGGCGGGAACCATGACACATCAGCAATATACCACCAAATTCAATGACATGGCATGGCTGGGGCCGGATCAGGTGACACCCTTGTCAAGAAAGATTAAGAGATACATTCAGGGCTTGCCGGCGGACATCCGCAGGCACATGATCGCCGCCCGACCGAGCACGTTTAGGTCAGTGGTTGATCTGGCAGGGAGGCTGTATGATGAACGGGAAGTGGTAGTGGCTGAGGTGAGTAAGAAAAGTGGTGGTGACCGGAACTGGAACGGGAAGAGGTTTAGTAGGGGTGGTGCGTCGACAAACAACAAGCGAGCACGGGTGGATGACCGCCGTGTGGTCACATCTGGTGCGGGGTCGAAGAGATGTGGCAAATGTGGAAAGGAGCATTTCGGAGAATGTAGGCGGGGATTGAATGTATGCTTCCTGTGTGGGAGGACAGGGCATATAACAAAGGATTGTCGTATGGCCAGATGTTTTAACTGTGGTGGAGAGGGTCACATGAGCAGGGAATGCAAGAAGCCAAGGGCTGAGAGTTCCGGAGTGAAGAAGACGACCGGAACCGAAGGGCAGAAAGAAAGCACCAGAGCATTCACGATGACCTAGGAGGAGGCTAGGACGGACCCCGATGTTATGTCAGGTACGTTCCTAGTAAACCAAACTCTTGCCTCCGTGTTATTTGATTCCGGTGCTAGTAAGAGCTTCATTTCTGCTGCCTTTTGTGCTAAGTTGCCTTTAAGGAGTAGGAGTATTGACGAGCCCTTCGATGTAGAAATTGCCATAGGTAAGTCTACCAGGATTTCTGAGATGATGGAAGGCTGTGTCATAGAAGTAGAAGGTCATAAATTTCCGGTTAGACCATTCGTGATGACCTTAGGCGGTTTCGATGTAGTCCTGGGAATGGACTGGTTAGCGGCCTACGAGGCGAATATCGTATGTCACAAGAAGATGATTGGACTGACAGTGCCTGACGGGAGTTTGGTGACGATCTACGATGATCAAGTTACGACCATTCCGAAGGTGATTTCAATGGCGGTGGCGGGAAAGTGCATGAGGCATGGATGTAGTACCTACTTGGCCTACGTGAAGGATGTAGATACGCTAACACCACAACTGTCAGATGTACCAGTTGTGTGTGAGTTCCCAGATGTGTTTCCCGGAGATTTACCAGGTGTACCGCCGGACCGTGAGATTGAGTTTCAGATCGACCTGATACCCGGTACCCAACCTGTTGCTAAGGCACTGTATCGGTTAGCCCTCTTTGAGCTGAAGGAATTGATGGAGCAACTGCAAGAGTTGCTTGATAAGGGGTTCATTAGACCGAGTATCTCTCCATGGGGTGCCTCGGTTTTGTTTGTAAAGAAGAAGGACGGTAGTATGAGGATGTGTATTGACTACCGCGAGCTGAACAATTGACGGTGAAGAATCGGTATCCATTACCGAGGATTGATGACCTGTTTGATCAGCTCCAAGGTGCCAGTTGGTTTTTGAGAATAGATCTCCGATCTGGTTACCATCAGTTGAAGGTGAAAGAGCAGGATATTCCTAAAACAGCTTTTCGTACGCGTTATGGACACTACGAGTTTCTCGTTATGTCTTCCGGTTTAACCAACGCACCAGCTGCTTTTATGGATCTGATGAATCGAGTGTGTCGGACGATGTTGGATAAATCAGTGATTGTGTTCATCGATGATATCTTGATTTATTCGAAGAGTGAAGTGGAACATGCCGGTCATATTCGAGAGGTGTTAGGGACGTTGAGAAGGGAGAAGTTGTATGCCAAGTTCTCCAAGTGCACGTTCTGGTTGCGCGAGGTTCAGTTTTTGGGTCACGTGGTGAATCCCGAGGGGATTATGGTGGACCCGGCAAAGGTGGAAGCTGTGATGCAATGGAAGCCTCCTAGGACGCCATCTGAGATCCGTAGTTTCTTGGGGTTGGTGGGCTATTATAGGAGATTCATTCAAGACTTCTCTAAGGTAGCTTCTCCACTGACCAAGTTGACCCGCAAGGATGTGAAGTTTGTTTGGGGTCAAGAGCAAGAGAAGGCTTTCGAAGAGTTAAAGACGAGGTTGACTCAAGCTCCTGTCTTATCATTACCTGAAGGGAGCGAGGTAATGTACGGTTTTAATCGAAAGAAAGGTATTTTATTTATAAAACTAGAACTCACTCAGCAACGCTGACTTTTATGTATTTTCCAGTTGGCAGGTAAGGTTGCTGAGGATGGCACGGGGCAGCTACTTGGCGTTTTTGGGATGGCATCCATTGTTTAAATTATGACGTTTTTGCATTGTAATGCGAACAAACAATATTTTGTGACGATCATGAATGTTGTATTATTTTGCAAAAGCAATTACAATGAAATGATTTTAAATTATTCTGCTACGTTGTTTCAGTACACCTAAATATATGTTTTATGTTTTATGTTCAATGATTGACCAGCTGTAAGCGTCCCGGGAACGGGGCCTTACATATCTTGAACACTATAAGTTTTGAAAAATACTTTAATGAAATAATATTATTATGTACTTATAATTGTAAAGCACAATGATAGATAACAAAATGTTTATATAATCTATAAAAAAAGAATGACACAAATAACACATTGTGGTATCTTTAACACTTTAAGTTTTAAAAAGTGCATTTGTGAAAGTGTATCATTATGTATTTCTAATTGTAAAATACAATTACAGATGACAAGTTTATACAATTTATAGAAATAATGACAAAGTTACAGACTCTAAGACCTTAATTTACAGATGAAGAAAGTATGAACTTTTCACCAACTCATATATGTTGGTTAGTCTTTAGAGATGGCAGCGGAAAGTGGTTCAGCTTTTGTCAAAAGTGAGTCAGAGAAAGCATGTCTTCTCTGTCTTTGAAAAAAATCATTTTCTTGGCTTCAGAAGAGTTTGTCTTGAAGCTTTGGAAAACTTCATCTTTGGCTTCAGAAGAATTGGTTTTTTGGCTTCGGAAGATTTGATACTTAGTGTATTTCATTGAGTTGTATCAAATCTTCCAAAGTAACTTTCCTTGTACTTCACATGTGCATGCTAAGAGCTTTTTGGTTGCATCAGTCTTTAAGTATAATCCTTACATTTGTCATGAAAGAAACTTCCAATGACTACCGGAGAAGTCAAACCAGAAAAGTAGATTAAGATCCGGTTCGCCCGTTAGCCGCTGGTTCACGGTTTAGCATCTAACCGCCACAAACCAGCCGGTTTTCCGGAAAACGGCTCACATACGCACAACCGGACCGCCATCGTCACCGGTTTCCGGTCCGACCTGGCGGTCCTGACTTGAAATCATTGATCTCAACCATACATCTGTTTAATTAATGGTTGAGATCACATTGTAAAGAAAAGTTTGTTAAAGAGGTATTTAATAATAGCTGTTTTTATTGACTTTTTACAAGTTCCCACCCTTTTTTTAAACATTCATAACTTTTATTTGTGATATTATTTCATATAAAAATTACACCATAGAAACAAGTTTGTTTATCTTTAAAATGTGTACAGTATTATTATATGTAATAAATTTGTTTTACGTTTTTAACCTCATATCTCGTCATTGTGTATTTAGTGCACTTTATTGGATCTTTTTGTTAGTTATTATGTTTTTCTGAATACTATTGTATTTTTCTAAACTGATGAATTTTTAAAAAATATATAGAAATGGTGAAATAACTTTAAAATGTAAAACACAATAATAAATTAACAACTAATTAATCTAATATATTTAAAACAATGGCAAAATAGCATAATGTCTCATTGTGTTTTTTTAATCGTCAATGTGTTATCTTGAATACTATGAGTGTTGAAAAATACATTAATGAAATAATATTATTATGTACTTATAATTGTAAAACACAATGATAGATAACAAAAAGTTTATATAACCTATAAAAAACAATGACAAAAATAACACATTGTGATATCTTTAACATTTTGAGTTTTAAAAAATACATTTGTGAAAGTGTCAATATGTATTTCTAATTGTAAAATACAATTATAGATGACAAGTTTATACAATTTATAGAAATAAGGACATAAATAACATAAAATAATCTAAAATGTAAAACACAATGATGAATACATATAACAGATAATGTAAAATATATGACACAATTAACTAATATTTGAACAATGAACGTATAACACACAATAAGCTGACATATTTGGCACAATGATTAAAACGCCATTCGTTTTAAAACAATAGAAGGACATTTGTCAAGCCTACAATTCTTCTTATACTTTTTAGATTAAATACCATATTTATTATAACCTTACCCTAAATTATTATGTTAACTAATAATGATATTATTTAATTTTTTTAAGATTAAAAATAATTTTTTAATAAATTAAGAAAGATGTCTTTTTCTAAATATAATTTCTTAAGAAATAAATACTTATAAAATAAGAGGTTTTTTAAAACATCAAACTTTGTTCAAAATATGAATTTTTTAAAACTAACGTTTTTAAAAGAATATATTTATATCCCAAAATAATTAAAACTTAGAGTTATAATAAAGAATTTTTTAAATGGTATGTGATGCGTGTGAAGGTATATATATTTTGATAAAGGTTTTCGCACAGATTCAGTTTTAATTGGTTATTACTAATACTAAACTACACATACACAAAAGGAGGATTGGTTGGTTGAAGAATGGAGATCGATAATAAGATTGTGAATAAAGAAGTTAAAATAAGAAATGTGTTGGATAAGAATATTTATGTAATCCACTTCATATTTTGGAGGAGATTGTAAATGAAAATATAATGAAAAATCAAGTTTATGAAAATGAGATGATATTAAACCAACATGTGTTAAATCTCTATTGACTAAATCTGTAAAGTTAAAGGCAAAAATTTTGCATAGTGAAAATAAGATAAAATCTAAGAAATCTAGAGTAAATAATTTGACTTGAAGAATGATTTCAAGAATAGATTTGTTTCAAAGAGTGATCTTCGTAATCAAGTTCATATCTTTAAGAATTCGAATACTCGATTCTTTAAAGATAAACTCTCTCGTAATACTAACTTTATGTGCAGGGCCGTTTAAGAGATGGTCAATACAATCAGTCTCATAATAAGAAGAGTGTTAGAACACTTAATAGATCCAATGGGGAACCGGGTTTATGTAAATAATGCTAAAAACATAAGTAAACAATGAGACAGAACAAAGAACAAGAACAGGATAAGTATGGTTTTCAAGAATGCTATATATTGCTCTTAAGTTCTTTTACAAATATTACAAAGCATAAAAAGAAATACAAGGACCTGAGATACTTTATACTACATCCTACAGCCGACCATACTATGAATCCAAGGATCAAAACAGGAATTATCAGTTGATTGAACAAATAATGATCGCGGAATTATCACAGCTCGTTGTTTAATTAATTGTTTAAGAAATAGTAATTGTAACGTAAATCGATGAAGAACAGATGATAGAAATGGAAAACAAACTAAAGTAATATGATAAACAAATTTGCTTCAAATGATTTCCATTAATACTGAATTGTTACAATCGGTTTTTGATTTTTGCTGATATGATAATTTTAAGGTGATGTTCTTGGTGTTCTTGGTGTATTGTTGGTATATTGCTAGTATATTGATATTGATCTATTGTTTTTGTGTATTTATATCTGTGAAATGAGTGCACCTATGCCTTCTTTTTATAGGCAGATGGATTCACCTTTTACATGGGTAAAAGTAACTTTCCTATTGTGGTAAAAAAGTTGCACAAATAAAATTCTTGATGTGACATGAAATATTCATTTCTGATAGAAGTGCAGTCTTCCGTAGATGTTGACTTGATGACGTCACTCCAGAGAATTTGACTTGTTGACTTCATGAGGCTTCCTTGATGATTGGACTTCATTCAAGTATTTTGTTCTTTCGGAGGAGAGAGCCTTCCGTAGGAGTTAGACTTCTGTAGAAGTTGGTTCTTTGATCTTCATTTTGAACATCATCCGTAAGAGCAAGCTTTCTTCTTCCGCAGGAGCAGCAGTAACTTGGATCTCACAAGCAGACTTGTTCTTCCATAGATGTTACAATGCTTCTGCAGGAGATCTACGGATGCAGATTTCTTGACTTGTGGTCAAATTTCAAAATTGACCAAGTATGTTGTTTTCTTACAATTACACATATCATCAACACAAATAATAATTTGGGTTAACATATATAAAACTTGCATACAAAAAGATAAATATGTACAAGAGTTCATTACAAGAGATGAATAATCTTCTAAACCTATACAATTGATCTAGACCTAACAATACTCCCCCTTAGGTTTAGACACTTGTAATCAGTTATTCAATGCTTTCAGCTCTTGAACTCTTTCCTAAATCTTTTTGTTGAAGTATGCAACAGCATCCTTCTGATCTTGATAAGTATACTTGATCTTCATTCTGTTAATATTCTTCAAAGTCTTAAAACTAAGACCAAGAACATCTTCTTCAGTAGTAAATGCTGCAACTACTTTGTTGTTTGAGACAACTTCCAACTCATCTTGCTCAAAAATTTGAAGATCAGTGATAGCAAAGATTTCAGTTCCCATGAGTTGACCAGACTCAAATTTTCTTCTTTTGTAAGCTTTGGCATGAAGTTTGTCTATCACTTGTATAATGTGCACATATAAATATATGTCACTTTAAGCAATATTATCAGACAACTTTGGGAAGTACTTATCATGCAAGTATGAGGTGTAACTTGGATGAAGAAGCTTTATTTTCATGGGATCAAACAGTCTAATACTTGAAGCTTTCTTGTTTGGATCATTTCTTTACAGTACTAATTCTTTTGTTCTTTCAACATATCCCTATCCAGTAATGGATATGAATATTGATTTCCTTTAATGGTCTTGATGGATGCTGCACTCTTGTCTGCATATCCAATTCTTCTTAAAAATTTATCATCAACAAGCTGAGAGGAACTAGATTGAGACCTTTTCTATTTTTGTTTTCTCTTTTTGTGTTCTGCATCATCTCTTTTTGCTTCCTTCATAACATCTCCTATAAATTTGTTTCTTAATTTTGCAATGATCACAGAGAAGTCTCTCCCTCTTGGATTGATTGGGTAATTAGTGATTGGGATGTTTTGTAGATCGGAGATGTCTGCATCTGGAAGTGAAATGAGAGTCTTCATCCATAGAAAGTATTGAATCATGCCAGATGCTCTTTTTATTGCTGCACAATCCCAATTTGGGTCATACTTTCAAGCAATGATTCTGTTCTCTTTAGCAGATCATGGAGTTATCAGATGATCATACAACTGAATCAGAGTTGATTTTTACTCTGTTATCTCCCTTACAGTTGTTCCCACAGGCCAAATTTTTGTGGGAATTGCATCCCTTGGCTCCTTGATTAGCTTTTTTTCCCTTTGTGCATATCTTTACTTTCAACTACTATTGGCACAGTAGGGGATGGTTTTGTTTGTTTGTATGCAGGATTAGGTGCCCCAGTTCTAAATCTAACACCAGTTTCTAATTCAACCTTCATCACATACTGCATCATGCTTTTAAGTCAGCCATAGTTCTTCCTTTCAATTCATGAGACTCATAATTATGGCTTTGTAGCCAACATATCATGTCATACTTGGTGAGCTTTTTGGTGTCACAATGACCCAATTCATGCTTTATCTTCTGGATTGATTGAAATTTTATGAAGGTTTCATAGTTACACACAGGTAACACAAACCTAGCCACATCAAACTCTTTCAAAACTTGATTCATCTTATTCATATTCATCCTTTCCGCCATGTCATAAGGAAAACCATTGTTGACCAGATCCATAAACATGAAGGATCGGGCACTTTCTTCGAATATGTCTTCAGCAGTAAGCAAGTGATCAGACCTTGCTTCTTCAACAGCCTTAGGAGACTCATCCTTGGTTAAATCTTCCTACTCAGCATCACTCTCTTCTTTATTGTATTGAGTTGGTTTGAGAGTAGATAGATCTGCTGATGGTGTGTGCTTAGGAGATATTGTTTTTGTTTTCTTTGGAGAATCTTCAATCATAATTACTTTAGCTCTTGTGCCTCCTATATACTTTCTCTTTCTCTTATATTTGATGATTGGTTCTTTTGGCTTCATCAATGGAAGGTTAGCTGCTAGTGCTGATATTGGTTGAGCAACTTCTTGGATTTGTTCTTGTACAGGCACCTTCATCTTTAAAGCTTCTATCTATTCAACTTTTGCTTTTAGCAGATCTGATTGTTCAGAGATAGTTTTCAAAGCCTTGTTCAGCTCAGATATAAAATTCTCCTTTTCTTTTCTTTCTTTAGCAGCAGAATCAAGGGACTCAGTTACCAACTGATCCATAGTGTCAACTACTTCATTATTTGTTTGAATTTCTTCTCTTAACTGCTTAATGGTTGCTTCTTGAGTTATAATGGTTTCATCTTTCTCTTTCAACTTCCTTTTCAACTCTCTTAATTTATCCAACTTTTGATGATTAGATTATTATATTTAGCAACAAAGAATCTTTTACTCACATTAATCTCCACTTCTCTTAGATCATCTTCATCAAGAGCAATGATATCAACAAAGTGAGTATCACTCTCATCTTGTTGTTCTACACAAGCAACTTCAATTTGTTTATCTACTTCCTTATGCTTCTTCCCCCCCAGCTTCTAAACAGATTTCTTCTGTTGTACCATCTTTCATTTCATCATCATTATCATCTTCAAGATTGATAATTTTAGTGAGTGCAGGGCTTTCAGTTGGTTAGGTGAGTTTAGGAAGTGGGGGTGAGGGAGTTTGTTGTGTTGTTGGATGAGCAGGTGTTTGATGGTGATCGGGTGAGAATGGTTCAATTATAGTAGTATTGAGTGATGATTAGGATTGGGAAGGGGAGAAAGGTTGGGTGTGTTCACTTGATGGTGAATTCAATTGAGCAGGAGGTGATTTTGGTAAATTTATCAAAGGAGTTAGTGGTGGAGAATGTGGTTCTTGTTATGGTGATGGATGTGGTGGTGATTGTTGAATGTGATCAGGGGAGAATACTTCTGTTGTAGTATTATTCAATTATGATTGGGAATGGGAAGGAGAGAAGGGTTGTGTGTGTTCACTTGTTGGTGAATTAAGATGAACTTGTGGTGTTTCTGGTTGATCTATCAAAGATGGTGGTGGTGGAGAATGTGGTTCTTGTTCTATAGGTTCAGGGGACTCAACAGGTGGTGCTTGTTGTTGTTTAATGTATATAAGCTCTTGGGGAATATTTGCATTTTCATCTATTACATGTGTAAACATCTCCATATCTCTTCATTGATATTGCCCACTGATTTTATTAAGCACAGACCTCCCAAGGTGAGATTGAACAAAAACTTCACCTTCTATTTGAATGTTGGGCAAAACATCATTGATGATCAGTTGGAGAAATCTAGGGAACATGTACATCTTATCTTCTTTTTGTACCCTGATGTGGTCACATAAACACCCAAAGATGTATTTAGCATAGTTGTATCTTCTTCCCTTAAACACACCGATTATCCCAGATGAGATGTGCCTTGAAAATCTATCTAGCCCAGATTTTCTGTTTGACATACACTTCAACTATGTGTGGCACAAAAACCTATAAGGTTTGCACAACCTTCCTTTCTTGATCTCTCCATTCTTGTAATCTCCATCATATCCCATCAGACAAAAGATTCTTTCAATGTAGTCATGCTCAAACACATCTGGATGATTCTCTTCTTGTTGCCCCAGCTGCAACACCCTTCTGATGATTCTTTTGTCAACCCTTAACTCTTCATTTCTTACGGTTGAACAAATCACCTTTTCATTGTCCTCCTCCTCTATTCTTGCTACACTCCAAAAATCTATCATATCGGATTGATAGATGATTGCTTCCGTAGATAATGCATAAGATATTCTTGATCTTCTCAAATAATTGATTATATCTCTGCATACTTCGGTCACTGGGTCTTCGGTGTTAAGAAAAGCACAAACATTATGTTCTTTTGCAAATCTGTTAGCCATCTTGATTATGTTGAATGTTTGATGTTATGATGTTGAAATTTAAGTATGGATGGTTGTGTGGAGTGGGTAATTTGAATGTTGGCGGAAAGAGGGGTTTATGGGATGAGAGCGATTTTCTAGGTCTGAAAAAGTGTCTGAAAAAGAGAATAAAAATGACAACAGTCAGGGTTATCATTTATACTCCCTTAGAATATTTAAATCCTTTTATTTAATGATGTGGGACCCTTAACCCTCATTACCCTTTCGTGTTTATTTGGAGTTAATTCTTCCGCAGAACCACAAGTTAATTCTTCCGCAGAACCTCAAGTTAATTCTTCCGCAGAACATCTACGGAAGACAAACTTGTTATGTTTTTGCTGTATGATACTAACATGTTGTTAGATCATTTGATGATTGTTGTTGGACCTTGTTGACTTTGCTTCATGGCAAATGTGCAAAAGATTGGTTTGGTTAAAAACTTCAGATATCCTGCAACCAAGTTAGTGCTCAAGCTCCACTTTTCTTCATTTAAAAGTGAAACTCATTTGATAAACTCATTTTTCATGCTTATGACTACTCCCCCTAAATTTGTGATAAATCATTAACTTATGCATTTAGCAAAAAATTATGAAGAGAATAGCATGAAAAGCAATTATCTGTCCATCATATTAGCAAAGAAAAGAACATAAACAAAATCTTTTTGTATTTTTGTTTATAAGCAGAAACTAAACATCATATATTTACAAGCATTTAAACCATAACATGGGATCATACTATGACACTAAGCAACTTTCTGATGCATTTTGTACGATGATAGTAGACATAGATCTAGTGCTGATTGCAAGTATTATGATCCACATAAATTCAATCAAGAGTATACATTTAACTTTTCATGTTGTTTATCATGGTTTGGTATTGATTAAAGATAGACAAATATGGACTCCACCTTCAATTCACATTAGAGTAGTCCTCCGTTTATGGGTCAATTCATCACGTTTTCACACTTGAAAACTATGTTCCTTAAATCATAAGCTCTATCTTAAGATTTCTCTGAAATCTTATTAATGTTGTTGATATGATTTTTATGCTCTTTAAGATAATATACATTTGATCACATTGGATTCTTTTAGAGCTGTTCCTTTTTGGAACTTATGATGATCAGCATCAGGTCACCAGGTCTTTACTCACGTAAATCAAAGGTGCCTAAGAAGCCAGGTCTTTGCTCACGCAAAACAGAGGGCAGGTCTTTACTCACGCAAAATAGAGGGTCCATGATGCGCAAAGATAGAGGTTGTAAAGTGTTGGAACATAGTGTGCTTGGGTGACTAAGTTGATCACAGCAGGATAAGACTTACTTACTTGCTCTTCAAAATGGAATTGCCCATAATTAGTCACCTTGGCATTATGTTAAGCATAGACTTATTTATTTTCCACTCAAGCTGAACCTACTCACATATCAAATCACATCTGATCAGTCTTTATTGTTTGTTTTAAAAAAAAACAGGCAAGTAAACAAAGGTATAGTGTGCTATCATTTCCCATGATATGAATTGCTTTTTCAAGAAAACATACTAACAAGAAAATATTTTTGGAGTTTTATATATTTTATGGATGTTTTTGGTTTTTAAAGGACAGAACATGCTTTTCTTTATGATGATGACTAATCTAAGTTGATCATGCCTAAAGACTCAATTATGAAATTAAATTTCACTGAGTCAAAGGCTTTAGTAATAAATCAACAAGCTGATTTATTGTATACACTTTGATCAACTTGATTAAACCTTTTTCTGAGCAGTCTCTCAGAAAATGAACATAGCAGTTATGAACATAGCAGCTGAGTTATCTATGCTGCACTAGATTAGCAGTTATGAACATAGCAGCTGAGTTATCTATGTGAATTGGACTATGAAGAAAATTATAGCCATAATCAAGTAGTTGGTTTTGCAACCACAAAACTTGAGAGCAACCAGCTGAAGTAGCAATGTACTCAGCCTCAGCTGTGGTTACTGACACATTTGTTTGCTTTTTGTACTGCCAAGAAACTAGTCTTGGTCCAATGAATTGACATCCACCAGTTGTTGATTTTCTATTGTTGTTGCAACCTCCAAAGTCACTATCTAAATATGAATAGAGGTTGAAATCTCCTTCTTTGGGATACCAAAGTCCAAGAGTTGGCTTCCCTTTGAGATATCTGAAGATCCTCTTAACAACATTCATATGTGACTCCTTGAGGTCTGATTGGTACCTAGCACAAACACACACAACAAACGTTATGTCAGGTCTCTTGGCAGTTAAGTACATCAAAGATCCTGTCATAGATCTGTATAGTTTTTGATCAACTGATTTCCCTTTAGGATCAGGTACAATCTTATCTATTGTTGATGCTGGTGTTTTGCATGAAGAAGAGTCAGCAAGGTTGTACTTCTTCAAGATTTGGTGTACAAACTTCTCATGATTGATAAAAATTCCATTAGATTTTTGATGAACTTGTAAACCAAGGAAGAATGTTAATTCTCCCATGGAACTCATTTGGAACTCAGATTTCATCAAAGATTCAAAGTCTCCACACAATCTCTTGTTTGTTGACCTAAAAATGATTGAATCCACATAGATTTGGACAACCAAGAGGTCTTATTAATCATGTTTGAGGAAGAGAGTCTGATCAATGGTTCCCCTTTTGTAACCATGCTTGAGAAAGAAAGATGACAATATTTCATACCACTTTCTTGGTGCCTGATAAAGACCATACAAAGCTTTGTCAAGCTTGTATACCCTGTATGGGTAATCAAGATCTTCAAAGCCTGGTGGTTGGGCAACATAGACTTCTTCGTTAATTTTACCATATAAGAAGGAACATTTTATATCCATCTGGTAAACTGTGAACTTCTTATGTGAAGCATACGCTAGGAAGACTCTAATAGCTTCAATCCTTCAACTGAGGCAAAGACTTCATCAAGTCTATCCCTTCTTCTTGAGTATACCCTTGTGCTATCAGCCTTGCTTTATTTCTGACAATGATACCTTTGTCATCTAGTTTGTTCTTGAAAAGCCACCTTGTACCAATTGGATATTGACCTTTAGGAATATCAACTAGATTCCAAACTTTTTGTTTTCTGAATTGCCAAAGTTCTTCTTGTATTGCTTCAATCCAGCTGTTGTCTTTTAATACAACAATGATGTTGGGAGGAACCACTTGTGAAAGAAAACAAGAGAAAAGACAAATATTGGCAGCTCCCCCTTGGCTTCTTGTGGTTCTTTTATTAAGATCACCAATGATATTTTCTATTAGGTGATACTTATGAATTCTTGATGTTAGAATTGAATCAACTGGAATGGATGATTCTAAGTTAGTGAATTTGGTTATGACGACGGAGATGGATCTAGCTGAGATGGAGAATCAACAAAGTGGTCGAAATCCTCATCCTTTTGTTCTTCTGATGCTGAATGAAAACCATCTTCATGAGTTTGTGTTTCCGAAAATGTAGGAATAACTTCCATGGGAGTTACAGGAATAACTACGGATGTTGTAGTTTGTTCTGTAGATGTTGTTAATGATGTTTGAATATCTCCAGATGGATTGGGAACTTTAGTTGATGGCAATGAATCATCTTTGGAAGTAGATGGGATATCTATGGATGTAGAAGGAACTTCTGCGGATGCATTGTTCACTACTCCGGATGCATTAGTAACTTCTGCAGATGCATGGTTGACTTCTGCTGATGTCTTAGTTACTTCTACAGAAGTTGAATTTTCATATCCATCGGAATTTCCATTACTTGTTTGAGATGAAGGGCCAGGATCAGCAACAGTTGAAGTGTTTGAATGTGATAATCTTGGAGGATCAGCAGTCAATGGCACTTCACTCATAATTGGAGGTACATAAGGATAGTATGTATCCGAAGGACCTACAACATTCAAATAACCAGTGTTAAATGAATTTGTTAATGTATCTATATCAAACAGCCAAGATGAACCTTTTACAGATTTTGGAAATAAGGATTCATCAAATGATACATTAGGAGTTTCCTCCATAATATTTTGTTGTGGAATTTAGACTCTATATGATTTAGATGTTGATGAGTAACCAACAAAGAAACCATCATAGGTTTTTTCAGCAAACTTTCCTAATTGATCTTTGGTGTTTAAAATAGACACATGACACTCAAATGCTCTAAGATATCCTATAAAAGGTTTTCTTTTAAAAAAAAGTTCATAGGGTGTATTATTATGTTCTTTGACAATTAAAGTCCTGTTTTGAACATTGCATGCTGTGTTCACTGCTTCTGTCCAAAATGTGATTGGCAAATATGAGTCAGCTAGCATTGTTCTTGCTGCTTCAATAAGATTTTTGTTTCTTCTTTCACAACAACATTTTGTTGTGGAGTTCTTGGAGCACTGAATAGTCTGGCTATGCCTTTGTTCCTGCAAAAGGAGTCTAAAACATGGCTAACAAATTCAGATCCATTATCACTTCTTAAGATTTTGACTTTTAAATCAAGTTGATTTTCAATCTTAGTGATAAACTCCATTAATGTTTCTGATGTTTCACTTTTATGTTTTAAGAAAAAGTCCCAAGTGAATCTAGTGAAATCATCAACAATCACCAAACAATATTGCCTTTTTCTAATGCTCATCACATTGGTTGGACCAAAAAGTACCATGTGTAGCATTTTGAGTGTTGTTGTGTTTGTGTTGATTGTTTTGGACTTATGTGACATCCTATGTTATTTTCCCTTATAACATGATGAACAATGATTAGAACAGTAAAATTCTTTCTTGGGAAGGCCAATGACTAAGTCATTTTTTACCAGCTTATTCATGTTCTTCATGTTTGAAAGAACCATTCTTCTATGCCATAGTTGAGCTTCATCTTCTGATGACTTAGAAATCAGGCAGGTTTCATTACTTGTCATTAAGGTGTTATTCATGTCCAAAACACATGTGTTTCCTTTTCTTGGTGCTTTAAAAAGGATCCAATCTACTGGGATTTGAAAACCTGGCATAAGAATGTAACAGTAAGTGTTATCAAATAAAGTGGTATAATTTTGATCACAAATTTGAGATACACTCAGCAAGTTGTATTGTAAATTTTCACAAAAATTTACTTTCTCAAATTTGAGTACACCATTTGTTTCCATTCCTTCACAAACAATTTTACCTCCCTTCTTATCCCCACCAAATGCCACATATGAAGCATTTTTATGTTTGAAATCATGGAGAGAGAACAGTTTCCTGTCATATGCCTGGAACGACCACTGTCAACATACCACTTGTTGTCAGCCCTCTATGGATGTTCCTGCACAGATAATGAAATCAATTAGAGTATGGAGCCCAATTCTTAATGGTCTTGGGCTTGCCATGGGTATCTAAATTTATTACTCCCTCATGGATGAGCCTAGATGTCTCAGGGTTGTTTTTAGACTCATTTGATTCATTATGTTTTGTTTGAGGTGAGGATGATTTTGTTGGTCCACTTGATCGTTGATACAATGCACTTGATTGATAAACACAAACAAATCCCACTGAAAAACACAAATATCAATGATATTTGTGTACAAAATAGATCAAACACTATAAAATAAGGATGAACAAGATGAACACCTCAAGAACATTAAATAAAACCCTTGTTTGATCTATATTGATTTGCATAAGATATTGTTTACATGGAAACCCTCAAATCTAGCTCATTCAAGCTCTCTTAAACTAATTGTCACTAATCTATATATAGTGATAATATGCACTAATGACATATTATGCCCCTATACTTAGACAAACTAGATAAAAGACATAAAATATAAAAGAGACTAAAACATAAATAAATATATTTTGCTGACACAAAATATATTTATTAACAATAAACTCCTAGTCATTTATCTTCAACGTCTTGACTCGGTTCTTCATCTTGAACGCGTCTGTTTGACTTTTGCGTTGACTTTGATAGTGACGTTGACATTTGTTGACTTTGACTGTGTTGATAATATAGACTATCCTTTTCAGACTCAACAATACTCCCCCTTAGTCTATTATTATCAACGTCTTTCATTGTGATCAGCATCGGTAAGTCAACTATATAATGATCTTCAATCACCCCCTAGATTGATGATCTGGTACCGATAATCTTCCATCTTACAAGCTCCCCCTTTTTGAGTGCTCCCTCCTTTTGTGTGAATCGTGAGAATGATCATAAACAACATCTCCAACTCTTTATTCTTGAGTGCTTCAGAAGATGTAGGAGAAGGAATCCTAGCTCGATATCTTCTGCAAACATGAGGAACAAGTTCTCTGGTATGGTACTTTGCTCAGTTGATGATCGGCCATCAATTGCAGCAAGAATTTGTAACACAATTACAAACACATTCTACACAATTCTCGTTAGATCATTTCAACAATACAAATAAGCCCGTGTTTATCTGAATGTGCAATTCCCGTGAAATGCATGTGAAAATGATAACATTTTAATAGCATAATATGGAAGACTTGAAAATGAATTTGAAATGAATATTTTATTTTATTTTGTTTTATCATATTACACCAAGAACTAATTTGATTATAAGATCACATCCTCAAGATATACGAAAGTACAAAGATGTATTTGAACATCGACAAGTTAGTGAGATCACACTGATACAGAGTCTGGTCATAATTTTAAATTTTGAAAGCCAAAACAGTTCAAAAATGATTGTTGGTATATTTTTCCAATTTAAACCCATGCCTTATCCTTTCAACAAGTGATCTACAACTGATTTTATCATGTTTTAGATTTAATTAGAGAAGATCAGGTGATTTGGTTCCCATAGACATCCGGCAAAAAACTTATCCTATCATCAGGACTTATTGAGTAATATGATAAAACTCTGCTTGATTTTCTTTTGAGGTTCAACAATGATCTTAGTTAAGAATCACTGTCTTTTATTTTAGGGAACAAATGATGAGAGCTCCAGGTCTATACTTATGTATAGCAGAGGAGATGATCATCTAAGCGTGCTGATGAGAGCTTCAAGTCTATACTCACGCATAACAGAGAAGATCATCGCTCCAGGTCAATGCTTCCGCATAGCAGAGGAGATAAGCACGAAATATACATCTGAAGAGCTAACGAGAAGCTACATTCAGGACTTGGGGATAGGGAGATTTTAAAAAAGTCAAAGCAGAGATTTTAAACTCTCAACCCATTTTTGATAGGACATGTAACTTTGTGCAGGCAGAGATGTCATGGAAATGATTCTTATCACCGAGTTCTAAAGCTTTAGTTAGGCTACAGAATCACTGTTTACTTTGTTTTCAGGCTGAGCCTACCAAGCATATCATATAATGAAACTGTCTTTTTCAGATTTTAGAATTTTAAGTGATACAGACATCTATATCAGTTACTATCATTTCTCACAAAGTACAAGTCATGCAAACAAGCAAACCAAGAAGACATACTATCCTATCTCAGTCAACCCAAATCAAGTTCTTAGTTCCCATGATTTGTTTTTTGTATTCTCCCCTGAAATTTCTTTTTAACTGCCATGAAACAAAAAAACAAATTTCCCCCCTTTTTTTAAGAATATAATAAACGGAATTGAATAAAGAATTTTACTAAAGAATGTCTTCCAAATTATACTAGCAAAAACATGAGAAATGAAGTAACAAGAAAAAAGCAGTGATTGTGAATGGTAGATAAGAATCCAAAATATGAATGAGATACCATAACCTGTTTGTTCCGCCTCAAATTTGAATTAGGAACAATCCCAGTCAGTAAACCGGATTACTGATAGGCCTCCTGAATTGTTCCTGCACTCATAAACAGATTAGTTAGAGAGGGGGACCCAGGCCATCGTGGTCCTGGGAGTTTCTTTTTCATCAGTGTATGTAACCTGTTTAAGCACACACTCTTTTGAAAAATCATTTATTTCTTTATCCTTTTCTTTTTGTTTTACTTTCCAAATTTTTTTCTGTTCAATTACTTTTGATTTGAAAGAATTGAATTTGGAAATCATTTTCTGTTTAAGACCCGAAGGAAGAGATTTTGATTTTGAAACATTGGTCCTTTTCATCTTTGAATCATGTGAAACAGGCTTCACATGAGAAGGTTTGGATAGATTGTTCTTTATCCAACCATTCAAAGATATGTGCTTTTTACATTTTGAACCCGAGAAGCAACTTGTGTTATCTTTACCTCCCGAAGCTTGCCTTTGAACCCGAGGGCACTTCTTTAGCACATGACCTTCTTTTCCACATCTAAAGCAAGCCTTGAAAGGCTTTTGGTTCTTTGAAGTCCCGCGGATAGTAGGAGAGGGTGGAGCCTGCTTTGAGGTTGTTGCAGCTTGTTGACAACCTTGAAGCTTCTTCTTTTGGATATCTTGAAATTGAACCTTTTGAGGCTTTGTCAATGTGGATTTCAAACTGGGCTGTGATTTGATGTGTGATGTTCCAGGATATGAGATCTGAACATTCTTTTCAGAACCCTTTTTAATGACTAGTGACTTAGCAGACTTGGAGGCAGATTTGTAACAAGCTTGATGGATATTAGATGATGATGGTGAGTGCTTCTACTGAGCTTTGAAGGAACTGCTGATTTGCTTAGCAGTTGGAGATGAGATCCGTATAGGTCTTAATTCGACTTTTGGAAGCATTTGACACTTGATAACTTCAGGTGACTTGATGATCTCTTGTTGATCATCAGAACTTGTCCAGTCCTATATACACAAGTCAGCTTCCAATGGATCTTAATTGATGACTCTTGTTGTGTCGGTTTGTGTTGTTGAGTTCTGATTGCTTGACGATTCCAGAGATGTTCCTTCTTTGACAAACTTGACAGGTTCAAACGAAGGGATGTTACCTGTCTTGAATTTGTTAAAGAAGTTACTGGAAACAACTGATACTGGATTTGAAGCATCAGAGGTGGAATTATCATTTTGCAGATCAGATCCTTGCTTGATGAGCCCCAAACCTGCAGGAAAATCATATTCATCTCGAACCTCTTTGTGATTAACGCTGCTTCAACTTGCATGTAAACTGTTACTATTTGCAGCTTCAATTAAATCATTTGATGGATGAGGTTGAGGCATAGGAGAGTAACAATGAGTGCTAGGAGGAGGATACACATATGAAGTTTCACCACATCCCACACCCGTATTGATTCTAGCTCCCCTTTGCTTAGAAAATAGTTCTTCTTGTTTCATCCCTGATATCGTCCATTTATCAAGTTTAGTTTTAAGCTTGCTAGTCTCAAATTCTGCTAATATGACTCGTTCGCTCAAAACATTAATCTCGACATTCTTTTCTAGAAGATTTCTTTTTAAAAGATCATTTTCTTTTAAAGATTCTCTTAGTTTAATAAAATATTTAGACTCATTGATTTTAAGTTCTTTGTTTATTCGTTTTAATTCTTTTTCTTTTTCTAACAATAATCTGTTAGCTTTATAAACCCCGAATAAATGAATTTTGCAGGGAGGAGAACACATGTCTTGAACAACCTCATAAGGAAGTCCCATAACTATCTTTTCAGCAGCTAGGGCTTTTTCATATTGATAGACAGGAGTGTTCTTTTTGTACTCTTCCTCCTGAGCAGCTCTCTTCTTAGCTTCTTCAGCTTCACCTTCTGCTTGCTTTCCTTTATCCTGAGCTTTACACCGGCTTGCACAATCACCAACATCGCCAAAACTCTCACCTTGAGTGTCACACCTGAGTTCCTTGAAAGGATCAAAATCCTCAATAGAATCCTCATCACTGTTTACCACATTAGCCATCAATCCATGGCTGACTTCTTCTTTAGTATCTTTGATCTCAACACTTGAAGAAACACCACTATACATGAACTGATTGTACTCTTTCCTTTTCATATCCAAATCAAACGACTTCAACTTGTTGATAACTTCCATGAGTTTGTAGTCAGCAAAATTTCTTTCTTGTTTTAACAACCTAACTTGTGGACTCCACTGTGGAGGAAGACAGTCCAAAAGTTTTGTGACTTGTTCATGGTTTCCCAACTGGTCATCATACTTCTTAAGGTTGCTTGCTACCATCACAAATCGATCAACCAAATCAGATATCTTTTCATCTTTCATAGCTTCAAAAGAATCAAACCGACTTTGAGCCATTATGGCATTGTCTGATTCGAGATTGTCAGAAAACGATATTTTCATTTAAAATATTAAATTTACTTTCACGCCCGAAAAATATTTTTCTTAAAAATTGTTGATTAATTCTCCCCCGGGAAAAATACTTTTAATGTCAACTAAATGGTTTCTAAGCAACTGGGGTCAATTAAATGGCATTGTTGATTAATTCTTTGAATTTTCACTAATTTCGCTGGCAATTTCGCTGGTAGTTTCGCTAGTAGATTCGCCTATAATTTCGATAGCAATTTTGCCCAGCAATGGCAAACTGATGCTAGTTTCGCTAGATAGTTTCGCCCGAAACTAGATGAACTTTCGTTCAGAGATCAATTTGGCAGCAATTTCGCTGGGTTTGGCGTACAAACACCATGAACTTTCGTTCAACGCATGTACTTTCGCTGAGATTAAGAAACCAGATCCAAAAACCAAGAACTATGTAATTTCGCTGAATAAACCCTAGTTTCACCAGGCGAAACTGTGTAGTTTCGCTGAATGATGCTCTAGTTTCGCTGGATGATCTGTAAATTCACCCAACAAGTATGAAAAACTTTTTCAAAACGAAATCAACTGAAATTCATCCAAATCTCAATGAATTTGAGATCTGATGATTCCTATAGCTTCCCACACCAAAATCAAGCAATCCTCAATCAATTTCCATATCCAAAACACTCAGATCAGATCAAATATGAATGAAACAATGACATGAACCAGGAAATACCCAAAAACTCAATCAATCAAGAGCACAAAGGGACTGATACCAAATTGTTGGTCCACTTGATCATTGATACAGTGCACTTGATTGATAAACACAAACAAATTCCACTGAAAAACACAAATATCAATGATATTTGTGTACAAAATAGACCAAACACTATAAAATAAGGATGAACAAGATGAACACCTCAAGAACATTTAATAAAACCCTTGTTCGATCTATATTGATTTGCATAAGATATTGTTTACATGGAAACCCTCAAATCTAGCTCATTCAAGCTCTCTTAAACTAATTGTCACTAATCTATATATAGTGATAATATGCACTAATGACATATTAAGCCCCTATACTTAGACAAACTAGATAAAAGACATATAAAATATAAAAGAGACTAAAACATAAATAAATATATTTTGTTGACACAAAATATATTTATTAACAATAAACTCCTAGTCATTTATCTTCAACGTCTTGACTCGGTTCTTCATCTCGAACGCGTCTGTTTGACTTTTGCGTTGAGTTTGACAGTGACGTTGACATTTGTTGACTTTGACTGTGTTGATAATATAGACTATCCTTTACAGACCCAACAGATTTCATTGAAGATGAACTTGAATCACTTTGTTCTTGGTCCACAGGCACTTCCTCTTTCACTTTGAGTATCTTGTTCTTTGAACTTGATGATGAAACTTGATTAGAGAAAGTTTCTTCACTTTTTGTCTTTGATTGTGGTACTTGATTACCCTTTTCAAAGTGATCAAAGAAGGCTTCATCTTTCTACAAATCTAGGTTCTTGTGAGGTGTCTTGCTTTGAGAGTGTTGCTTCTCCTACTTCCTCTTTGTTTGATCATCAACAGATGTTGGCTTCTATGCCTTTGGAACCTTTTGTTTTGGTTGCTGCTTCTTTTGCTTTGAACTTGCCTTGCTTTCAGTGGATTGTGAGTCTGATTCAAGATTCTCAGACTGTTGCTTGTTTGGAACTTTTGATTTGTTCTTCTTGTTGATGTAGCATTCTTGAGTAGAGTGGTTGTTCTTGTTGCAAATAGCATAGTGTTTGTTGAAGTAACAATCAGCAGTCATGTGATTGTTCATGTTGCATATGAAGCAATAGCTGCTGAAGTAATAATCATCTGTGTTATGGTTATGCATGTCACACCACTTACAATATTTTTCTTCAGCTTCACTCCCAGAATCCACTTTCTTTTTCTGCCGCTTCTTCAATTCTCTCTTAATCTTTGCGGCTGAAGAATCTTCTTGTTGTTGCTAAGAATTCACAACTCTCTATTGTTTCTTACCTTTCTTGTTGGCATTGTGTGATTCAATAGATGATTGCTTCTTCCGTAGATCTTCTACGGATGTTGACTGTTTTGAAAGAACATTTGTCATCCTCTGTGGATTTTCTACGGATGGTTATGAGATTGTCTTCTTCTTTGGATTTTCTACGAATGGTTCTGAAACGGTCTTCTTCATATGTGTTTTGCGGAAGTGATTTTCTCTGCTTTCATGGATCCAACAGTTATTTTTGATTAATGAGTTTTGTGCTTCTTGTTAAGCTCTTGAATTTCTTCATTAATTGAGCAATTCTTGTGTAGATGATCTTTAACATATTTCTTTGTTTGGGAGGATAAGGTAGCTTAATCTCCTCAAGAACTTTGGGAATTATAGGTTCAATTAACACATTCTTCCCCTTACCCAAACCAGTATATTTTTGCTCATTAGGCTCATCGAACTCATCCAGGTCATCATAATCATCAAAATCAAGTTTTGATTCAATTTGTTTTAAACATTCTGATTCAAATGAATCAGTTTCACTATCCTTAGTATCTTCACCACTTATCAATTCATTAATTTCAATTTTTGGTACAGTTTTGGTACTTGATACAAAATGGTTTGACAAACTATTGGTCATTGACTCAGGTAATGTGGTGTAGTTATCATTCAATAGAAGTGCAACAGTACGAAATCCCAACCCATACCTGTTCTTTGTTTCAATATGAGTATTCAAAAGTTTCTCATATTGATGAGATGATAATTGAAACTTCTGAACTTTCACTTCAGTGGATGCAAGATCGGACATTGATTTTGTTAAAGAGGTGGTCAGATGCCCAACTTGTGCTTTCAAATTACATTTTTCAGATAAAAGTTTATCCAAATCCTTTTGTAGAGAAGTGATTTTGACCTGATATAATTTGTGTTCTCTCACATGAGATTCATTCAAAATCATGGTTTCTTTGATTTTATTAGCTAATTGTTGAGCATGGACTCTATATCATTCAACTTCTTCAACACATCTGGATGAACATAATCTATCCCTTACCTCTCTGCCATAGGTGGAATTTTGTCTCAATGTTAGCCATCAATGCTTGATTTTCCTCCAGAACTTCTTTCTCATACATGCTCCAATCACAAGTACTATCCTGCAAGATAATTAACCCAGTTTCTCTAGTGTTACTTGTACCTGCTGAAGAACTTGTTGTTGGTGGGGATGAGTTCGTAAGTTGAGGTTGCTTGAAGTTTTTTTGGTTTGCTTGTCTCAAGTCACTTGTTGATTGCTGATTGCAATCTCTTGAAAAGTGACCATACAAATTACACTTGTAGCATCTCACTTTGGATTTATCAATACCAAGCTTTGTAGTTCTCCCTACAATAGCCAATCCCTTATTCCTTCTCAAATACATCTTAGCTTTGTATGAAATCATGGCTATTTGCCATTGTAAATCCATTTCGTCCACTTCATCAGGATGAAGTTCTTCAAGGTCTTGTTGACAAATATGAGCAGGGGTCAAAGTACTACCTAGACAAGCTTGAAAGCTTGAAGAGAAGGCTGCAAATGCTGCTTTTTGATCTTCTGATTCTAGTACCACAGTAATTGGTTCAGATTGAGTGTTGCTTTTGTTGGTTGTGGATCCCTTTGTGGCTGTACCATTTGAGTTAACATCAAGTTTCCCTTTCAGTTTCTTTTTGAACTGCTTTGAGAGTTTGATTTAGAGGACTTTGCTGCATAGAAAGCTGCTTCATCTTCATCATCACTCTCAACACAAGAGATTCCATCATCATCATTGGAAATAAATGCACTTCCAGCACCCTTTGTTTCTTTAAATTGATATGGAGCAATTGGTGCTTTTACACTTTTGTTTCTTGTTTTCTCATCAAACTCTAGAGCTTCCACCTTTGCTACCAAAGTATGTAGTCCACTTGCTTTTAGATCAAGGGTATTCTTGAACATAGACATAGTTTGAGTCCAACTTTCTGGCAATGTATGGAGCATCTTTTTGTTCAACTCCACATTACTATATTTCAACTCAAAGATTTTCATTTTAGTAACAAGTTGCATGTATCTGTGGAGTTATTGAGGAACAGATTCCCCTCAATATGATGAAAAGTCTCACATTGTGAATGAAGGGTATCCTTCCTAATTCTTCTGATTTCATCACTTCCTTCACACAAAGTGTGAAGAATCTTCCACAAAGAGTTGGCTGTTTTGTAAGATTCACATCTGATCAAGAGGTCTTCAGGTAAAACCATAGTAAGCATACTATAGGCCTTAATATCAATTTTGACCCTTTTAGCATCTTCAGGAGACAGATCTTTCAAACTTATAGGGTGATTGTTGTCATTATAATCAGGTCCAAAAGCAGGTGGAATGTATGAATCTTCAGTCATAGACACCCATAAGTCAGAATCAGTGTAGTTAACATGGTTCCTGAATCTAATTTTCCATGTTTTAAAATCTACTTTGTTTTCCAATTTTGAGGGTTGATAAGCTGAGCCAACAATTGAATTCCTCATTTTAGTTAACTTGGAAATTATCAAATTATCAACTGATCTAATACCATATGAATGTGTAAAGTAAACGTAATGCAAACACACTCACATAGTAAAAACAAATCACTGATAATACTGATGTCAAATCAACTAAGACAGAAATTCCTTTGAATTAATGGCTTTCGTTGAGAATAAGCTAATTAATGACAAACTCTTAATTATCAGACGATTAAGCAGTTGTGGTCAAAATTAGTCAAGCCTCTCACTAAATTCTCAAATGATTTGAATTTAAGGTGTTAGATAATGGGATCTGTTCAAATTTGTTTGAACAACCTTCAAATACAACACAGATCCACGAATCAAAATGAATTTTATGTATATCGGAGTTAATCGAGCAATGGAACAGCACTCAATGATTGATATAATAGGGTTTGATGATTTTAATCAATTACACCAATTTGTTGAGTAAAATACCTTCGTTAGCTATTGATTAGCTAAACTCAACTTGTGTTTTGATTAAATTGTTCAACAACACGCTTAAATCTGAGTTATGAACTCTCAAACTGTGACTAACACTCAAAAGCAATTTTAAGCTAAATTATCATATCTAATCAAAAACTGATAGATCTAATGAAATTAACAATTAATTAGACTAATCAAAACTGATAGATCAATTGATCTAGATGAATGTGCATGAGGCTCTGATACCACCTGTGAATCCAAGGATCAAAACAGGAATTATCAGTTTGATTGAACAAATAATAATCACGGAATTATCACAACTCGTAGTTTAATTAATTCTTTAAGAAATAGTAATTGTAACGTAAATCGATGAAGAATAGATGATAGAAATGGAAAACAAACTAAAGTAACATGATAATCAAATTTGCTTCAAATGATTTCCATTAATACTGAATTGTTACAATCGGTTTTTGATTTTTGCTGATATGATAATTGCAAGGTGATGTTCTTGGTGTTCTTGGTGTATTGTTAGTATATTGCTAGTCTATTGATATTGATCTATTGTTTTTTGTGTATTTCTGTCTGTGAAATGAGTGCACCCATGCCTTCTTTTTATAGGCAGATGGATTCACTTTTTACATGGGTAAAAGTAACTTTCCTATTGTGGTAAGAAAGTTACACAAATAAAATTCTTGATGTGACATGGAATATTCGTTTCTGACAGAAGTGCAGTCTTCCGCAGATGTTGACTTTATGACGTCACTCCAGAGAATTTGACTTGTTGACTTCATGAGGCTTCCTTGATGAATGGACTTCATGCAAGTATTTTGTTCTTCCATAGGAGACAGCCTTCCATAGGAGTTAGCCTTCCGTAGGAGTTGGATCTTTGATCTTCATGTTGAACATCATCCGCAAGAGCAAGCTTTCTTTTTCCGTAGGAGCAGCAGTAAGTTGGATCTCACAAGCAGACTTATTCTTCCGTAGATGTTACAATGCTTCCGCAGGAGATCTACGGATGCAGATTCCTTGACTTGTTCTTCCGTAGATGTTCCTGTACTTGGTCAAATTTCAAAATTTACCAAGTATGATGTTTTCCTGCAATTACACATATCATCAACACAAATAATAATTTGGGTTAACATACATATAACTTGCATACAAAAAGATAAATATGTAGAAGAGTTCATTACAAGAGATGAATGATCTTCTAAACCTATTCAATTAATCTAGACCTAACACATACTTTGAAGGCCAGCTGGAAATACTAATCTAGACAACAAGATCAATGTAAAGTCAAAAGGTAGATTGCCTTTTGACTAGTCACTATGACATGCCATAGCTCATATCCTAATCTTTTATAAAAAGGATAAAAGGTACAAAGTAGGAAGTTACAGACTTAAGACCATAATCTATAGTTTACTAATGCATGGACCTTTTCACCAACTTGTATCAGTTGGTGAGTCTTCAGAGTTGCAGCAGAAAGTAAGTAAGCTTTATGGAAAAGTAGATCAGAGAAAGCATGTCCTCTCCGTCTTTGAAAGAAATCAGTATTCACTTCATTGGCTTCGGAAGACTTTTTCTTTGAAGCTTCGAAAGACTTCATCTTTGGCTTTGGAAGATTTCGTCTTTGGCTTCGGAAGATTTTACACTTAGAATAATTTCTGTGATAAGTGTAAAATTTCCAAAGTAAGTTCTACCTTGTACATCAGTTCATGCATACAAGAAGCTTCTTGGTTGTTTTGGCTTCTTTGGTTGCATCAGCCTTCTAATATAACCTTATTGTTGGGTTTTGAACAAGTGTATCAGATCCATTTTATCCAAATAATATGAAAAACATAGCGGATTAAGGATATAAAACTTGTTACAGTTAATATATATAAACCATTTTATATATCTGTTAAAACCCGTTATGGATCGATACATGAAAAAACAGGCTTACAAACAACCATAGGGTGTTTAGCAGACTACCTCTCGTATGGATTTTAAGGAAGATGATAGTTGAATGGCAGCTTCCAAAGAAGGACGCCTCAAGCTAGTCTACCCTTAAGCCTCCAACAAACACCTTGGTTGCTAGGATTTGCACACTTGAACAAACCTCTTTTCTTTGTTTTGTTCTCGACCGATCGAGAGAAAACCCAAAAGAAGAACAGATGCACTTTTAGTGTCTAGTAAGTTATATGAGAGAGAGCGGTGGATTGCAACCTTATATTGCATGTCCTAAGAAACTGAAATTTCAGACGAGGAGAAAGAAAATTGGGCGGGGCCTAGCCCTTGTCCCATCCGCATTTCTCAAACATTCACCCGCATTAGTAAAAGCAGATGAATGGTTTCCTTCGCATTTGTTAATGCAGATGAAGAAATTCCATCCGCATTTCTCAAATGTACATCCGCATTAGTAAATTCGGATGAGTAGTTTCATCAGCATTTCCTCAAATGCTCATCCGTATTAGTAAATGTGGATGAACAGTTTCCATAATCATTTCCACAAATGCACATCCGCATTTCCTTATTAGTAAATACGGATGAGTAATCTTCATCCGCATTAGTAAATGCGGATGAGTAATCTTCATCCACATTTCCTCAAAAGCACATCCGTATTAGTAAATGCAGATGGGTAATTAAGAAATGCGGATAAAAGACTATATTGTTGTTCAACCATTTGAATAACAATATAGAATACTCTCTCTAAAATAAATTATCCATATATTTTATTTAAAACACAAGTGCAAATATTTAGAAACCCAATTTCTAAATACTCTAAGTGTTAATATTCATTTATATGATCATATCATAAAATAAATATTGTAGGTGTTTGTCTAGCTTGTTATTGGGTATGACCCGACTTGGATCATAACGTACTAGCCTCATCAATTCAATATGTGTCTTGGGCAGACCGTTTCCAACACTTACAAACTCCCCTAGACTGATGCTACCAAAATAAAGAGGTTATTTAGATTTTAACAGTCCTAATTAGGCTTAAGACCATACCTTTCTTCATCATCTGGTCAGGATCCCTTAGACTCTCATAATATCTTCTCATGTCATGGAGATCATGTAGAGGAAGATCAAGCATGTCTTGCCAGAAATAGACATCTTGACCTCCTTGATCTCTGATGACATACCACCTGTCTGGATTAGCAGCAAAAGTCCAGGACAAGATGGGTCTTCCAGTTGCAAGAGGCTCTACTTGAGTTGGAGTTGGTTGAGCAGCCTCTTCTTGCACTACCTCAGGATGCTCTGACTCATCCTGAGGTGTAGAGGTGGATTCCTTGGTCTTCTTCTTGGAAACACTCTTCATGCCCATCCTTTTCCTTCACTTTGAAGTCGTTAACTGAAAGGACTGGTCTTCAGCACCAGGTTGTTCTACTATGTCTCTCTCAGTTGGGTTCTCTTCTCTCACAGGTTTAGAAGAAGAGTGAAGAGGACCCTACTGTGGATTAGAAGATGAAGTTCACTGAGAATCAGCTCTAGGTCCAGGTTGTGTTGTCTCAAGGGGTTCAACCTTTACCTCTACTTTAGGTTGAGCCAAACTTGGTGGAGAATACAAGTCAACAAGCTCTCCCTTCTTAATCTTCGGCTTGATCACTCTGATATGCTCATCCATAGTGCATAGAGACATTGGACCAAGCCTTCTTCCAGAGAATCCATACAGCTTCAAGAAGCTTATTATCCTTTTTCTATCAGCAGACTTCGTTTGGCTCTTTTGGATGATGGCTCTTGACTTTGCAGCTTCTTCCTTTAGTTTTCTCTTAGCAGCATTTTGTTCCTTGATGACTTGTTGCTCCAGCTGCTTAAGATACTCAAATTCAACATACTCATATGATAAGGGAAGAAGTGCATATGCATGATAGAGTCCTGTGGCACTCAGGTAGTTGATCATGTTCAGTCTATCAGCTTCCTTGTCTACCTAAGGTTGTGCAGTTGCCACAGCCTCTGTCTCAGGACTTTCTTGAACTAGGGAGAGGGTAGGAGCATGCTTGTAGAGCCTTTTCTGTCTCTTTTCTTCCATGTTTTTGAGGAGCAATGCTGCATTCTCTGCCCCCTTTCTCTCCTTGGAGAACTCTTTGTCAGCCAATTCATTCAATTCATCTAAGAGAAGAGAGAGTAGTTCATCCACATTATAGTTTCTGGCCCCAAGTAGTTTATCCTGGCTACCCTCAACTCATCATCCTTAGTATTTGGCTTGGGGACAGACCTGATGGCAGCTTCCACAAAGCCTGGAGACCCTCTTGAACTTTCTCCCTTTAGCTTCCTCTTCCTCTCTCTTTCCTCCTCCTCAATCTCCTCAAAAGTCAGTTTTCTTTTCCTTTTGTCACTCACAGGCCTTGGTGACTCAGGGTGGAGAGAGCTTTGGCCTTCATTACATGATTCAGCAGTCAAGCTCTGGCTAGAGAGAGATTGTGAAGCACCTTCACTAGCTAGTGCCTCACTGAGGGTAATAGGTGCTGAAGAAGTTCCTGTCTTAAGGTTCACATGTTCAACTTCTGGACATTCAGTCAAGGCTTCCCCTTCGAAGCTAATCTTATGGTCCACCTTAACATCCAGTTGACCAAAAGTCTTACCTGCTAGCCTCTGTCTATATAGTCTTGACCTCAGCTTGTATTCTTCAAACACCCTTTCTTGAATCGTATCTGCTAATCTTGCAGCTTGTCTGTTTTGACTTGGTTTGACAAGTGGAAGATCAATCAAATGGATGCTCTCATAGAAGCTCAGGTTGAAAAAGTTGAAAATTTCCTATTGACTCTGAGATCTAGAGATGACTAGAGCTCTTCTAACAGTGTCATTCCTCCATCCCATAATTGGATTCTCAGAGTGAGGAGATGGGGTTGGCATAGCTCTGGGAATACCATCTTCAAACAAACTTTGTATGAGTGAGTCCACATCCATGTAGACTTGAGAAGGTTGCTGAGTATGGACCATTTCAAGTGAGGGTGGTGAATCCTCAAAGTCCATACTCGGTGAAGAACTCCTAGGTTTTGTGATTGTTTGGACTTTCTCCCCTTTTTTGGTAGCATAACCTTCCTGCATTAGTGAGCTTGGGGTTGGGTCTATCACATCCATAGGTTCTTATGGACCTGGTTGAGTTCTCCTGAGTGGTATCTCAGCTAACTTGCCTTTGAGATCAGTGATCTTAAGTTGCTGGTCATTGACCCTTCTTTGTAAGACAGTCACCTGAGATTCCAAGTGACTTATCTTTAAGACTAAATAGGTGCATGTTTTTGTCAGGTTTTACACCTTTAGATTCAAACTCCCCTCATCTTTATCAAAATAATCATGGGGGGATGAGAGAATAGGACCAAGGTCTTCTTCCTCCTCACCAGCACTTTGTTCTTGGCTGCTGGATTTCCCCTACATCATGACAACTTCAAGAGAAGTGTCAAGAGGCTGGGTTGCCATGGTTGAGGTCTGAATGATGTAATCACTTGTTGAAGTGAGAGCCACTTCCATATGGACCTCCTGAACAGGTTCAGGGAGATCCACCTTAGTAGTAGGTGGATGATGTGGGCTAGACATGCGAAAAACAGGAGTACTCATCTCTCCTTGAGTAGGGGTGGAGGAGAGAGACTCATCATACTCACTGAAGCCTATGTCTTCATCATCATAGAATTCATGGTTTGGGATTAGTTGGTTTAGATCAAGAGGCTAAGGATGGTAACTGTCCCCTGAAGGTTGTTCATTAGAGTTTTGAGACGCTAAGTGAAGGCTTAAGGCTGTGGGGGTTGTGAGCTCATCAGGCTAAGCATGAGGAACCTCAGTACTGATCATTGGTGAGATGGGAGTGGTTTGCTCCTCTAGAGAAGTAGGAGCTCTAGTGTCCACTTCCTCCTATATGGGTGATGATATAGGGGCATACACAAACTGAGTAGCATGGGCAGGGGTTCTTTTGGATTTTCTTTGGTAGGTAATGGTTATTTTTGGCTGTATTGGTAGTTGAGAAGTAGAAGGTGTGGGTTCAACACTAGCTGGTGCTACTAGGTTGTCACCTTGAGCAATGAGCTCTAACTTTTTGGGGACAAGGGCTGTTTCTACCCCTGAGAAGCCAACAGTTGGCTTCCTTATAGTCTTGAAGATGTCGGGCTTCATCTATCCCAATTTTAGGACATTACCTGTTCCCCTCAACTGTGAGCCCAATTCACAGTTGAGAATGTGTTGGACATATCTAGGGATCATATAATATTCTAAGGAGTCTAAGTTTGCAAGTAAATTAGTATAGACAAATTATAAATACCTAAACTTGACCCCTTGAACCATCCCATGGACTATAAAGGAAAGATCTTCCGGAATCTGGTCCCATCCTCCATGTTTGTTGGATAAACTGTGGATAACCACATGGAGGTGGTACTTCCACCGAGAGGAGACCTTCCCCTTTCTGAAGGTTCTAATTAAGAAGTCACCTTCATATCCCATCTGCTCAAAGGACTGGTTTATAGTAGATTTTGGAAAGGACAAATCACCTTCTACATCATCCAGCTAAAGGTGAGTGTTTATGGAGGCTGGAGTGATGAAGATTGTCCTCCCCTGCACTGTGGCAGACAGTGCCTTCTCCCCATCCATGGTGACCTCTTGGCAAGTCCTCCAAAATTCCAAAAGCTGATCCTCATAGAGTGGAGGATCAATGGTAAGGGAGGTGGAGTAGCTTGACAAAGAAAGGAAACGACAATCCTCTAAAAAACCAAGATCTTTCTCAGAGTCTAACAGAGCAACTTGATTATGTTGCCTGTGAAGATGCATGGAGAAATCAGGTTGGTTTCTATGATGAAGGTTGGCCATTTTGAAGTAGCATTGTTGTGAAGAAAGATAAGAACAATGGCGGTTTGTGGGTGAATTTAGGTTAGTGAAAATGCAGATGAAGAAGATAGTGAAAAGAGGGGGACAATTGAGAAAATATATAAGAAATGGATTTGAGACAAAGTTAATGCAAAAGAATAAACTTTGAAATCCAAATGTCGGTACCACCTCTGAAAAAGTGCCCAAAAAGGTAGTTTCTTCGAAGTTGAAAATCTTTCGAAGGTAATTTTGTCTTTGGAAGTTTTAGGAAAAGCTTTCGAAGCCAATTTTGGCTTCGGAAGATATTCCTAAGGTTTGTGAAAATTTTGCTTTGGAAGAAAAAGTACTTAGAGAATTTTCACTTCTGAGACATGTTTGGTTTCAGAAGAGATTAAGACTTGGGAGTTTTATTCTAAAGAGAATAAATCTTCCGAGACTTAATTGCTTTCGGAAGAAAATTGTCCTTCAAATACATGTAAGTACTTAGAAGCATATTTAAGCTTTGAAAAATATCTCAGAATTTCTTCCGAAGGTATATTTCTTATAAGTAGTTAGTTGATTTGAAGACATAATGTTCTTCCGAAGACAACTTGAAATCTTCCGAAAGAAAATATATTTGGAAAAAATTTCAAATTTCTAAGGAATAACATTTTAAATATTTTCTTTCAAAATAAACTGGGCTTATGAAGGTGATAAAATAGACAACTTAAGACACATAGGTTTTTAGAAATAAAGTTGATTTAAGTTTAAGAAAATCTACTCAAAGTTAATCATCCCAATAGCTGATACAAGGTATTTGAATCTCTGTTTATCAAAAGCTTTAGTGAACAGATCAGCATATTATTCATTTGTGTTAACTTTGACTAGTTTGATTAATCCCTTTTCAAAATTATCTCTAATCAAATGATACCTGATGTTGATGTGTTTTGTCCTTGAGTGCTGCACAAGATTCTCTGTAATAGAGATAGCACTGTTGTTGTCTATGTGGTCACCCCATATAGAAAGCACACTTGACATCAAGTTGGTAGACCTTGATATCCTTGGATGCAGCAAAAGCCAGGAAAATTCTTACAACTTCAAGTCTTGCCATAGGAGCAAAAACATATGTGTAGTCAATTCCCTTTCTTGTGTGTATCTTTGAACAACTAGTCTGGCCTTATTCTTGATGACAAGTCCTCTATCATCCTTCTTGTTTCTAAAACCACACTTGGTTCCAATGGTAGTCTTCCCCTGAAAAAAAGGACATAGGTTCCTAACCTTTTGTCTTTTGAATTGAAGTAGTTCCTCTTGTATTGCTTCAACCCAACTTCCATCCTTTAAAGCCTCATCAACTTTCTTTGGCTCTATCTAGGATAAGAAGCAACAGTATAGACAAACATTTTTGTCATGGGTTTGTCCTCTTGTTCTCACCCCTTGAAGTAATGTAACCTCCAGCATCTCCTCCAAAAGCAACTGGCCCTCCATCAATTTTCTCAAAATTTTGAAGCAAGGAGCCATTGCCTGTCATGTGCCTGGAATAGCCACTATCAATCAATTATACATTCCTATTGGTCTTTAGCTGTTCCTGCACAAAAGGAAATATTTAGTTACATTTGGAAGCCCAAGCCTCATCAGTCTTCGGCTTATCAAAGTGATTTGGAGACAATATAACAGTAAGTGATCCTATGTTCAAGATTTGAGGATCATTAGCTATTGTTAATGAATAACTTTTAGTCACTTGGTCTTTCTTTAACTTCCACACCATCTTTGGAAGATTAGACTTGACCTTCAATACTTTGAAAGTTTCAACAACTTTAGAAGTTTTGGAGACTAGACCTTTGGAAGATCTTGCTTTCACTGAAGCAGGCTTCGGTACTTCGGAAGCATTCATTTCTTTTGAAACCAATTTTTCTTCCAAAGGAAAGTTCTCACTTGTCTTCTTTTTCACCTTGGAGCTTTCGAAGGGAAAAGATTTTCCTTCCGAAGCTAGTTTTTCTTTCTTCTTCTCAGAAGTTTTCTTTTTGATCATGTGAACAGTACTTTTAGGATTGTAGATGCAATCCTTAGCAAGATGAGAGGTACTGCCACACATGATGCAATCCATTTGCTTCCTTCTGAGAGTCTTCTTTTGAGAGAAAGACTAAACTTGATCACTTTCCACCTCTATTTTCATCTTCACAGATGATGCAGCAAGCTTCTTAGGGTGACGCTTGCTCTTGGAAGTGGATGGTTCAGGCTGTGTAGCAGTGTTACACAGCTGATCAGCCTTCTTCTCTTTGCTGGAATGAGTTGGACATGAACTAGAACTCCTGGTACTAGAGTTCATAGTTAATCTAACACCCGGAAATTTCAAAAAAAAATATAAAAAGAAAAGTAAGGGAGCAAATAGGAAGTTAGTTCAACAGCAAAGGGTTAAAAGCGTTCAAAAGCCAAACTTGCACATAGTGGGGTTTAAAATAAGAAAGGGCCGCCATACTTTCTTCCCAACAACATTCAACCTTCGGTTCTAGAGAGAGAGAGAAGCCCTCAACCGGTTTTTAGAGTGAGAAAGTAGAAGATCTTCAAGAAAGGTAAAGTTTTCAAGTGTTTCTTCCCTGTTTTCTGCGGGGTTCAAGCTTCTGGACCGAGATTCTGGTGTTTAGTGCTCGTTTTCGTGGGTTTTAGGTGTTGGAACTTCAAGTAGGCTCTCGGGTTTGAGGTGTTCTACTCGAAAGCTGTTCAAGGTGAGTTTTAGATCCCCTCGTTTACTGGTTTTCTAAGTGTTTGGGGCTGTCATGCATACTAGGCAGAAGGTTTTCTAAACTAAACTATGAATTTTGACATGGTGTACGACTGGGTGCTGTTGGTGTATGTTTTTTGATGTGTTCCTAAGATGTGTATGATTTTTAGTTTGTTCTAAGTGCATAGTATGATAGATCAGTGCTAAGGATGTGTTAGAACGATTATTGGGGTCTAGAAATGGCATATGTTGCATTGCAGGTTGGTTTAGTTCATCCGCATTTAGAGTTTCATATTCCCATGTGTTTTGTTCATGCGCATTTGCTACAGTGATCATGCGCATTTCTTTTGTTCATACGCATTTGCTACAGTGTTCAGGCGCATTATTTCAGTCATCCGCATTTGGTTCAAGCGTATTTCCTGACACTTGGAATATTTTCTGACGACTTTCATTTGCTTTGTTCATGCACATTTGCTACAGTGTTCATGTGCATTTCTTTGGAACACTTAGAATATTTTATGAAGTGTTCATCCGCATTTGTCTGTTCATCCGCATTTGTTTGCGCATCCGCATTTCTTTGTTCATCCGTATTTGTTTGCTCATCCGCATTTGTTTGCTCATCCGCATTTCTTTGTTCATCCGTATTTCTTTTGGACTTGGGATTTTCTGAATTTTGGGATGTAGAATTTAAGTGTTAAGAAATGATGTCTTATGGTGACTTATGCTTGTTTATGATATGTATGCATTGTGTGCTGTTATGATGATGATGTTGTTTCATGCTATGTATATGATGTGACTTTACGTGGTATGTTATACTTATGTACGTAAGTAAAGTATTACGTAATGAAAGTGAAAGATAACGAATGATGAAAATGGAAGTAATGAATGATGGAGTCCTTGTCGCTTACCCCGGTACTGTGTCGGCTTTTGCTTGACGTGGGGGTTTACTTATAAACCCCGGCACAGTATCGGCTTTTGCTTGACGTGGGGGTATAGCGTATGAGTTGTGAGAAGATCCTTGTCGCGTACCCCGGTACTGTGTTGGCTTTTGCTTGACGTGGGGGTTTACTTATAAACCCTAACACATTATCGGCTTTTGCTTGATGTGGGAGCATAGCGTATGGCAGGATCTAGTTAAGGGTGGAAGATATTCATGAAAGAAAGTACGAATGATGAACGATGATGAAAGATAATAATTATTACCAAGATGATGTATGTTGTGTGATCACATACGAAAGTAAAAGAAATGTTTTAAACGGAAGTAAAGTATTTTAATATAAAACTAGAACTCACTCAGCGTCGCTGACTTTTGTGTGCATAATAGTTGGCAGGTAACCGTTTGACGTTGAGGAGGTGCAAGCATGGATGCATAAGCCACTGCGAATGTTTTGAGTCTGGCATCCACATTTTGAGATGATATTGTATTAATACAATTTTTGATGATGTAATTTAAAGATATGATGTATTGACATGTTTTTAATTATTAATGAAAAGTTTAAATTTCCGCTGCAAAATGATGAATTTTATATGTTTTATTTGATGATTGACCAACTGTAAGCGTCCCGGGAACGGGGCCTTACAGTTAAGTCTTCAGCCCTCACCACTTCAAATCCTGTAGAGATGAATACTTATTTCTGCTTAGAGTTAAAAGTGGCCTTAATCTCTTGAGCCTTCTTTGATTTCCTCTTGACTTTCCTAATCAAGTTTCTTCCTCTTAGACTTGGTCATTCTAGATTCTTTTCTCTCTTTAAGAGAATAGTGACCCTTCTTAGGATGATCTTCTTCACTATTCTCAGAATCATCCTTCACTATCTCCTCTTCTTCCTCTTTATCAATGGGGTCTATGAGGGGAAGCTCATCTTCACAAGTTCCACACCTTGGAGATCTTACAGGCAATATAGTGTGTGGAGGAGCTATCTCAGTAGATCCCAGTCCCTGCTTATTCTGATAACGAACTTTTGCATGCAAGGATGAGGATATCATGTTCTTGAAGGTCTGTTCTTCAAGAACACACTTTTTTGCCCTGGCTTTGCTGATCACAAGCTTAACCTGGCATTCAGTTAACTTAGTGATGAGATCTTTGATCTGAGTCCTGTAATTGGTGTGTTCATGCTTAAGAGTTGATATGGTTTTCTCTAAATCTTCTTTTTTAAGTTTGTAATCATTTTCAGCTCTTTTGAAATCAGCTTTTAAAATGTTTCAGGACTTAAGATCAGTTCTCATCTGTAAGTTATAGGACCTATATCTGTTAACTTTAGCAATACATTCAGGTGTAAAAAATTTTCCAATACCTTGGCTTCTTCATGATCTGCCATCAGTGCTTGGTTTGGAGATGCATCCTCAACCTGAAAGCTCCAGTCAAAGCCTTCTTCTTCAACAGCAACTGCAACTTGCTACTTGGGCTTCTCATTCTGGGGAGCTCCATCAGTGTAGTTTGGTCTGGTTTGTGCTTGCCCATCACTTGTTCTTGGTGCCTTGCACTCTTTAGCAAAGTGTCGCATTTGGTTACAGTTGTAACACTTCACTTTGATTTTGTCCAGCCCAAACTTTCCACTGGTTGCATTGCTAGGAAACTTCCTCCCTGTCCTCTTGTAAAACTTCTTGGCTCTGTGAGTGAGAAGAGCCATCTGTTGGACTATTTCCATGTACTCTAAATCATTTGGATGGATACAGTCCAGGTCTTCAGGGGGTAAAGAGAAAGTTTCCTATGCTTTCAGCAGTAGACACAAAGGCTTGTGAAGAGCTTGTCTCTTAGAATGGGCTTACTTGGATGTAACTCTCTCTTGGTGTCTCCGGGAAGGTGATGAAAGGACCCTTTTATGAGTTGTCAGGATAGCAGATGAGATGATGTTGTGGTTCTCTGCAATGCCTTTCAACCACATGAAGGGCGGAACTCTGCTGGTTGTTGGAGTTACCAGATGGATTTTGCATGTTCATTTTCACCTGGTGGCAATTGAGGATACCATACAACTCAGTGAGAGTAAGGGTCTTGAGGTTCTCAGTCCTCTTAATAATCACACAATAGTGTGTCCATTGTCTGGGAAGAGAGGACATGAACTTCCTCACAATGTCCCTATTCTCAAGAGTTACTCCAATATCCATTAGATTATCCACAATCTCAACATATCTGAATGTAAGGCCCCGTTCCCAGAACGCTTACAGTTGGTCAATCATCGCATAAAACATATAAAACACATCATTTTGCAGCGGAAATATAACTTTTCATACATAATTTGTAAATACATGACAAAACATTATTCTTATAGTTGCATCCTAAAAACTTGATATTTACAAGCATTGTCTCAAAATCTTGAATGCCAGACTCGGATCGTCCCAGTAGTTATTTCATCCATGCCTGCACTCCTTAGCTGTGTCATTTACCTGCCAACTGACATGCATATAAAATGTCAGCATTGCAGAGTGAGATCTAGTTTATATAATAAAATACTTTACTATTGATAAAACATTTCCTTTACTTTCGTACGTGATAATTCATCATCATACATCTATATTATATCATTATCATCTTTCATCATCGTTCTTAATCGTTCGTTTTCATACTTTCTTTCATTAACATCTTCCACATTTATCTAGATCCTGCCATATGCTATGCCCCATCATTGTGCATGAAGCAACTACCGTCTTGGGGTCAAGCGACAAGGATCCTGTTTTCGTACGTCTTGATCAATCACGAAGATTGACCCCCTGTGTGCATCCTCATGGGTTAGCTAAACTACACACAGTTGAGCTAACAATCCCTCGATGAGTTGTGAACCTCCATTGAACTTGCTTGCAAGACTTTCATTCATTCATTACATTCCAACTTTAATTATCTTTATCTTTCACTTTTATTACAATAATACTTTACATACGTATACATATCACACCACGTAAAGTCACAACATAATACATAATATGGAACATAATCAAATAACAACAGCCCACAAGCATACAACATCAACAAGCATAGACCCCCATAAAACATCAGTACTTAGCACTTAATTCTACTTCCCAAAGTTCAGAATAAGCCTAAGGGTTCAAAGCACCTAAACACGTCAGTATATACAATCATGAAGCTTTGGAAGACTTTATTTTACCTTCGGAAGATTTTACCTTGGCTTCGGAAGAATTCCTCTTGGCTTTAGAAGATTTCTTCCTTGGCTTTGGAAGATTTCTTCCTTGGCTTCAGAAGATTTCTTCCTTGGCTTCGGAAGATTTCATACTTGGCTTCGAAAGAATTCCCACACTTGGCCAAAGTCCACAGCGGACGACCAAAGTCCATAGCGCAAGAATGAAACACTAAGTATGCCTACAGCGGATGACTAAAACATTCTTAAGTGTCCACAATGGACAGCCAAGTCCACAGTGGATAGCCAAGTCCACAGTGGACAACCAAGTCCACAGCGAACAACATATAACCTCTAAGTGTCCACAGCGGACATGCAAAGTCCATACCAGACAGTCTAACTCCCAAAGTGTCTGTGTAAGATCATCTGAAGATTATGAGGCTGATGCAACCAACAAGCCAGAACAACCAAGTCTTCCATGCATGCACTAAGGAACAAATATGAACTAGCTTTGGAAGTCTTACACTCTCAAATGTGTCTAAGTGTAAGATCTTCAGAAGCTAACAGTTCAGAAGGAGTTACTTCTAAAGTTTCACACTCAAACAGAAAAAATATTCTAAGTGTGAAATCTTCCAAAGCCAAAGACCAGCATCTTCCAAAGGCAAAGATGAAATCTTCCAAAGCTTCAGAGACAAAGTCTTCTGAAGCTGTGAAGACTAATTTCTTCACAGGACAGAGAAAATATGCTTTCTCTGAATCAACTTTTGATAAAACTGACACACTTTCCGCTGCCTGCTCTGACGGTTCACCTACTTTACACAAGTTGGTGAAACTTCCATGCTTTATCAAAAAGTAGGAATGGTCTTTGTCTGTAACTTAGCTTACTTGTTTTTGTAGACTTTTTGTATTAGGAAAAGTCAGTGAGCTATGGCATGTCATAGTCACTAGTCAAAAGGCAATCTACCTTTTGACTGTAGATTGATCTTGTTGTCTAGATTAGTCAAATCCCAACTGTCCTTACATGTAAGTGATGGTTGTAGGTTGTAGTATAAAAGTGTCTCAGGTCCTTGTAATTTCTTTATGCTTTGTAACACTTGTAAAAGAACTTGAGATCAATCTACAAGATCCTTGAAAACCAATCTTGTGTTCTTGTGTTGTTCTTAGTTTTGTCTCTCTAATTTACTTGTGTTCTTAGTATCATCTGTCTCTAGTTACCAGTTCCCTATTTGAATTGTTAAGTGATCTAAGATCTCTCCTTAGTGTGAAACTAAGTGTTAAGTACCCTTACCCATTCCTGCAATTGGTATCAGAGCATTCCAGACTCTTGATTGTAAGATCTCACTATCTTTAATCCTCTTAGCTTCACACATCACTTAACTCTTCAAATGGCAGCTATCTCTAAGGCTGATATGGAAACTGGAACTATGACAAAGTCCCCACTGATCACTCCTGAGGATTTTGACACTTGGTGCCAAAGAATGGTAGGCTTCATCAAGTCTCAAGATTCCAGGATGTGGGAGTTTGTTGTCAATGGACCTCATGTACCATGCACCTCTTTAGTTACTGCTGGTGGTGGCATGATACCAAAGGAGAGGGTTGACTTTTCTGATGAAGACTGGAAAAAGATTGAAATTGATCAAAAAGCCATGACAGCCCTCCAAACTGCTCTTCCAAACTCCATCTACAGAGGTTTCAAGAAGTGTAAGACCGCTAAACAGCTATGGGATGCACTGAAACTGATGTATGAGGGGTCCAAGCCAAGGAAAACAAGAAGGACCTCCTGAAGCAACAGGTTGAAAACTTCACCTTCAAGACAGGTGAAACCATGACTCAACAATAGTTCAGGTATGTTGAGATTGTGGATACTCTGGATGATGTTGGAGTAACTATTGAGAACAGGGATATTGTTAGGAAGTTCATGTCCTCTCTTCCCAGACAATAGACACACTATGTATGGTCATTAAGAGGACTGAAAACCTCAAGACCCTTACTCTCACTGAGTTGTATGGGATACTCAGTGGATACCAGATGGAGATGAACATGAAAAATTCATCTGGTAACTCCAATACTCACCAGAGTTCAGCCCTTCATGTGGGTGAAAGGGGTAGCAGAGAACCACAGCATCATCTTATCTGCTACCCTGAAACTTCATAAAAGGGTCTTTTCATCACCTTCCCAGAGACACCTAGAGAGAGCTACATCCAAGGAAGTCCCTTCCAAGAGACAAGTTCCTCTCAAGCCTTTGTCTCTACTGATGAAAGTTCAGGAAACTTTCTCTTCACTTGAAGACCTGGACTGTATCCATCTAGATGATCTGGAATATATGGAGATAGTCCAGCAGATGGCTCTTCTCACTCATAGAGCCCAGAATTTTTACAAGAGGACTGGGAGAAGGTTTCCTAGTAGTGCAGCCAGTGGCAAGTTTGGGCTAGACAAAAGCAAAGTAAAGTGTTACAACTGTAACCAGATAGGACACTTTGCCAGAGAATGCAAGGCACCTAAGTCAAATGGTGGCCAAGCATCATCCAGGCCAAACTACACTAAAGGAGGGCACTAGAATGAGAAGCCAAGACAGCAAGCTGCAGTTGCTGTTGAAGAAGGAGGCTTTGACTGGAGCTTCCAAGCTGAAGATGCTTCTACAAATCAAGCACTCATAGCTGACCATGATGAAGCCAAGACATTAGAACATCTTTGCTCTCCTAAATGTATTGCTAAAGTAAACAGATACAGGTCCAACAATTTAGAAATGAGATCTGATATTGAGTTTTTAAACATTTTAAAAGCTGATTTTAAGAGAGCTGAAAATGATTATAAGCTTAAAATAGAAGATCTAGAGAAAACAATTTCAACTCTTAATCATGAGCAAACAAAATACAAGACTCAAATAAAAGATCTTGTACTAAGTTGATTGAATGCCAGGCTGAGCTTGTGATCAGCAAAGTCAGGGCAGAAAAATGTGTTCTTGAAGAAGAGACCTTCAAGAACATAATATCCTCATCTGTGCATGCAAAAGTTTGTTATCAGAATAGGCAGGGACTGGTATCTTGTGAGATAGCTCCTCCACATACTCTATTTTCTGTAAGATCTCCAAGGTGTGGAACTAGTGAAGATGAGCTTCCCCTCATAGACCCTAGTGTTGAAGAGGATGAAGAGGAGATGATGAGGGATGATTCTAAAATGAGTGAAAAGAGTCAATCCAAAAACGGTCACCATGCTCCTGAGGAGAGTAAGAAGGCTGGTATGACAAAGACAAAGAGGAAGAAGTTGATCAAAAGAGCAAAGAAAAGATCAAATAAGGCTCAAGATATCAAGGCCACTTTTGACCCCAAATAGAAACAAGTGTTAATCTCTGTAGGGTTTGAAGTGGTAAAGGCTGAGGAATCAACTACAAACTCTAGCACCAGGAGTTTTAGTATAGTTCCAACTCATTCCAGTAAAGAGAAGGCTAAATTGTTGTGTACCACTGCTAGACAGTCTAAACCATCCTCCTCCAAGAGCAATTCTCTCCCTAAGAAAATTGATGCATCATCTGTGAAGAAGAAGCTGGAGAAAGAAAGTGTTCAAGTTCAATTTTGCTCTTAGAAGAAGACTCCCAGAAGGAAGCAAATGGACTGCATCATGTGTGGTAGTACTTCTCATCTGGCTAAGGATTGCTTCTACAATCCTAAAAGTACTATCCACATGGTTAAAGAAATGGCTTCTGGGAAAAAGAAGGAAAAGAAAGCTTCGGAAGGAAAATCTGTTTCCTTCGGAAGCTCCAAAATGAAGAAGAAGGCAAGTGAAAAATTGCTTTCGGAAGAAAATTTGGTCTCGGAAGAAAGGAATGCTTCCGAAGTACTGAAGCTTGCTGCAGTGAAAGCAAGATCTTCCGAAGGTCCAGTCTCCAAATCTTTCGAAGCTGCAAAAGCTTCCGAAGCTTTGTAGGTCAAGCCAAAGTTTCCAAAGGTGGTGTGGAAGATGAAGGAAGACCGTGTGATTGAAGATTCTTCATCAACAACAACAAATGATCCTCAGAGCCTGAACATAAGATCACTTACTGTTTCATTACCTTCAACTCATCTTAACAACCCTAAGACCAATGAGTCTTGGGTTTCCAAATATAACTAAATCATCTACTTTTGTGTAGGGACAGCCAAAGGCAAACAGAAATGTATGGATCATTGATAGTGGCTGCTCCAGGCATATGACAGGCAATGATTCCTTACTTCAAAACTTGAAAGATTTGATGGAGGACCAGTTGCTTTTGGAGGAGATGTAGGAGGTTACATTACTGGCAGGGGCAAGGTTACAAATAGTAAGCTCAGCATTGAGAAGGTAAACTTTGTCAAGGAGCTTGGATACAATCTTCTGAGTGTGTCCTAATTTTGTGACCAAAAACAACACATGCTCTTTACTGAGCATGAGTGAATTGTTCTCAAGCCCGAGGTTGATATTCCTCAAGAGCATATTCTGCTCAGAGCCCCTAGGAGAGGGAACATGTACAAGATGGATCTGCAGGAAACATCTCCCTCTGGAGAAGTTTCTTGCTTTCTATCTAAAACAAATACTGATGAGTCTTTCCTTTGGCATAAAAAAATGTACCATGTAAACTTTAAAAACATGAATAAATTGATTAAGAATGATTTGGTAACTAGAATGCCAAAGAAAGAGTTTACAAGTGATGACCACTGTGTTGCATGCCTGAAAGGGAAGCAACACAAAGTGTCTCACAAGCCAAAGGAAATGAACTCTATCACTACTCCCCTACACTTGTTACATATGGATCTGTTTGGCCCTACCAGTGTAATGAGTCTAGGAAGGACCTCTTACTGTTTAGTGATCACAGATGATTTCATAAGATATACTTGGGTGTTTTTCCTTAGAACTAAGGATGAAACCCCTAAAATCTTAAAGAACTTCATTCTGAAAATTGAGAATCAATCTGATCACAAGGTCAAGACCATAAGATGTGATCAAGGAACTAAATTTAAAAACCAAATCCTTGATACATTTTGTGATGAAAATGATATTTCAAGACAATATAGTGCTCCCAGGACTCCTCAGCAAAATGGTGTTGCTGAGCGGAGAAACAGGACACTTATTGAAGCTACTAGAACCATGTTATCTGACTCTAAACTGCCTATCACCTTCTGGGCAGAGGCTGTCAACACAGCCTGCTATGTGCAGAATAGAGTTTTAGTGGTTAAGACATATGGTATGACTCCTTATGAACTGTGGCACAAAAGGAGACCATTCATTGGTTTTCTCAGAACATTTGGATGTCCTTGTACCATCTTGAATACCAAAGATCAAATAGCCAAGTTTGCTGAGAAATCAGATGATGGACACTTTGTTGGATACTCTTCTCAAGCTAAGGCTTATAAGTATACAATTCAGAACTAGAATCATTGAGGAGTCAGCCAATGTGACTTTCAATGAACAGACACCCTGTGTGAAAGGTTCTGGTTCGGATTGGCTGTTTGATCTTGATTTAGTTACTAACAGTTTTAACAAGTCTTGTGAGAATGTTTCAGGATCTACAGATAACAGATCAATAGAAGATCCTAATCCATGATTTGAGCTGAGAAGACCAACCAAGAAGACTACTTCAGCTCCAGTGGTGACTAACCCTGTTATTGAGGCTCCTATCAGCACAAGCATGACAAATACTGCTGATTCAACTAAATTGCCTTCAAATTATAGCTTAGAGGCTCAGAATTCAGGAGAAGGAACTTCTAATGCAAGAGGAACTGGAGGTGATGATAGTGATCAAGAATTTCATAATGCTGATAACCACTCCATTGAAGACAACATGAATGATGTCACACACTCATTGGATCAAGTTTCTCTTGATAAGTGTGCTGATGTGGTGGGAGACACCTCATTGCCAGATCAGAATTTCTCTAATTTAGATCTATCCAACCAACTTGCTGTGATCCCTTAACTTCGGATCCACAAGTCATATCCCACCACCAACATCATTGGAAATGTTGACACAGGGGTAAGAACAAGAGGACAAACTCATGACAGCCATGTTTGTCTACATGCTTGTTTCTTATCCCAGATAGAGCCAAAGAAAGTTGATGAGGCTTTGAAGGATGGAAACTGAATTAAATCTATGCAAGATTAGCTGCTTCAAATCAAAAGACAGAAGGTGTGGAACTTATGCCCTCTTCCTCAAGGGAAGACTGTCATAGGTACCAAATGGGTATTCAGGAACAAGAAGGATGATAGAGGGATTATTATCAAGAACAAGGCTAGACTGGTTGTCAAAGGATACACTCAAGAAGAACGGATCGATTACACTAATGTTTTTGCTCCAGTTGCAAGACTTGAAGCTGTAAGAATATTCCTGGCTTATGCTGCATCCAAGGATTTCAAGGTCTACCAACTTGATATGAAATGTGCTTTTCTCTATGGGGTGATTGATGAAGAAGTTTATATTAAACAACCACCTAGCTTTGCAGACCCAGATCATCATGATTATGTCTGCAAGCTTGATAAAGCTCTCTATGAAATGCATCAAGCTCCAAGAAAGTGGTATGAGACACTATCAACATACCTCTATCGTCATGGATACAAAAGAGGTACTATTGATGGGACTCTCTTCATTAAAGAAACAGGGAATGACACACTGCTAGTTAAAATATATGTAGATGACATCATCTTTGTTCAACTAATCCAAAGCTCTGCAAAGACTTTGAGATGCTGATGAAGAATAGATTTGAAATGAGTGCCATGGGGAACTCAATTTCTTTCTAGGAATTCAAGTGAAGCAGGTTGAAGATGGCATCTTTATTAGCCAGTCAAAGTATGTACAGGTTATACTTACAAGATTCAAGATGACTGACTGTAACGTTGCAAAGACACCCATAGCCCAAAACCACTCCCTTGGTCCTGATCTTGAGGGGGAATGTGTTGATGAACATCTCTATAGGGCTATGATTAGGTCACTTACGTACCTTACTGCTAGCAGGCCTGATATTATGTTGGCCACATGTATATGTGCAAGATATCAAGCCAACCCTAAGATATCACACCTAATCACTGTCAAAAGGATTCTCAGATACCTCAAAGGTGCTCCAAATCTAGGCCTTTGGTATCCAAAGAATTCAGACTTCAATCTATATTCTTATACAGATAGTGATTATGGTGGTTGCAACATGACTTCAAAGTCCACATCTAGGGGATGTCAATTCCTTGGTGGAAGGATAGTCTCTTGGCAATATAAGAAGCAATCCTATGTATCTGCATCAACTGCTGAAGCTGAACACATTGCTGCTACAAGCTGCTTTGCTCAAGTGCTCTGGATTCAGAATCAAATGCTAGACTATGGGTTCAACTTCAAGGAGACTCCCATCCACATAGACAAAAACAGTGCCATCTCCATTACAGAAAATCCTATGCAACTCTCAAGGACCAAACACATCAACATCAGGTATCATCTGATTAGGGATAATTTTGAAAAGGGATGGATCAAACAAATCAAATTTAACACAAATGAACAATATGTTGATCTGTTCACAAAGGCATTTGATGAACAGAGATTTAAATATCTTGTATCAGCTATTAGGATGATTAACTTTGAATAGATTTTCCTTAATAACTTAATCAACTTTATTTCCTAAAACTGTGTCTCCTAAGTTGTCTATTAGATCACCTAATAAGCCTAGTTCCTAAAACTGTGTCTCCTAAGTTGTCTATTAGATCACCTAATAAGCCCAGTTCTCTTTGGAAGAAAACTAACTTTTAACTGATATTCCTCAGATTTGTGAAAATTTACCTTCGGAAGAACTCAAATTGCCTTCGGAAGAAATTTATGTCTTTAAATCATTTAACAGCTTATCTAAGATTTACCTTCGGAAGAAATTCTTGGAGTGTCTTCCGAAGCATAAATTTGTATATAAGTACTTAAATGTATTCAAAGAACAAATATCTTCCGAAAGCAACTAAGTCTTGGAAGACTTGTTCACTTCTTTCGAAGACAAATTTTCAAAATTCTTTGAAATACCATCCGAAGCAAAACTTGCCTTCAGAAGCTTTGCTACAAAGCTTTTGAAGCCAAAATTGCCTTCCGAAGTTTTACAACTTCCAGGAAAACTAACTTTTTGGGCGCACTTTTTCAGAAGTAGGACCCACTTGCGGATTTGAAAGTTTATCTTTTTGTCACAACTTTGTCTCAAATCCACGACATATATCTTCCAAATGGTTCTATTTCGTCTTTCTACTCTCACTGATCCTTACCCTAAATTTACCCCCAAATTTCATCTTCTTCTTCCTTTCTTCACTGCAAAAGCTTCCTCAAATGGCCAACATTGATCATCGCAACGACCCTGATTTTTCCATACACCTACACAGGTAACACAATCAGGTTGCCCTGTTACACTCTAAGGAGGATCCAAGCTTCTCAGATGTGTGTAGGTACCTTTCTTCGTCACACTACTTCACCTCCCTTATAATTGATCCCCCTCTCTATGAGGATCAGTTGCTTGAGTTCCAGAGGACCTATCAAGAGGTCACCATGGACGGGGAGAAGGCACTGTCTGCTACAGTGCAGGGGAGGACATTTTTCATCACTCCAGCCATCATAAACACCCATTTGCAGCTGGATGATGAAGCAGGTGATCTGTCCTTTCCCAAATCTGTTGTCAACCACTTCTTTCAACAGATGGGCTATGAAGGTGACTTCTCAGTCAAAACCTTTAGGAAGGGGAAGGTCTTATCTCAATGGAAATACCTCCTCCATGTCGTCATTCATAGCCTTTCTAACAAGCATGGAGGATGGGATCAAGTTCCAGAAGACCTCTCCTTTACAGTCCATGGGATGGTACAAGGGGTCAAGTTCAGGTACTCTTAGTTTGTATATACTAATTTACTTACAAACTTGGACTCCTTAGAGTACTACATGTTCCCTAGGTATGTTCAACACATTCTTAACTTTAAGTTGGGACCACAGTTGAGGGGAATAGGTAATATTCTTAAAATAGGACAATTAAGGCCCAACATCTTCAAAATCTTGAAGAAGCCAACTGTTGGCTTCTCTGGGGTAGAAACATCCCTTGTCCCAAAAATGTTTGAGCTCATTACTCAAGGTGAAAACCTAGCAGCACCAGCTAGTGTTGAACTAACACCCTCCACTTCTCAACCACCTCAAACACAGCCTACCATTATCATCACCTATAAAAGAAAATCCCAACCAACCCCTGCACTTGCTACTGAGCATGTGCAGGCCCTAATATCAGAACCCATACAGGAGGAAGTGGAATCTTAAGCTCCCACTTCTCCTGAGGAGCAGACCACTCCCATCTTTCAACCAATCAGTGCTGAGGTTCCTCATGCTTAGCCTGATGAGCTCACAACCTCGCAAACAGCCTTAAGCCATCACTCTGAGTCTTAACACTCTAGTGATCAACCTTCTGGGGAAAGCTGTCATCCCCAACCTCTTGATCTAAACCTCCCCATTCCCAGCCTTGACTTTTATTCTGATGAAGATTTGGGCTTCAGTGAGTACCATGAGTCTCTCCCCTCTTCCCACACTCAAGGAGAGATGAGTACTCCTGCTTCCCCCATCTCTAGCCTATATCAGCAAACCCCTATTAAGGTGGATAGTCATGAACTTATTCAGGAAATCCATATGGTAGAGGCTATCACCTTTACAAGTGATAACATTACTAGGACCTCTACCATGGCAACCCAGCCTCTTAACACTTCTCTGGAAGTTGTCATTAGGCAGGGGAAATCCAGCAGCCAAGAAACCTATGCTAGTGGTGAGGAAGAAGACTTAGGTCCAATTCTCTCATCCCCCAAGCAATAACAGACAAGCAACAAAATTAGCAGAAAGAATCCAAGACAGGGTGCTAGAGGAGTTTAAATTAAGATCAAAATTATATAGACAGAGGCTAGCAGGTGAGATCTTTGGTCAACTAGATGTTGAGGTAGACCCGGAGACTAGCTTCGAAGGGAAAACCTTGACTGAAGGCCCAGAGGTTGAACCTGTGAACCTTGAGACAGGATCTCCCTCTGCACCCATTACCTTCAGTGAAACACCAATGTATTGTTTAGTCATGGTTTCACCTGTGTTAAAGGTGAAGTTCTTAAACTGCTTCTTCAGGAGGTCCTTCTTGTTATCTTTTGCTTCATTTGACCCCTCATACATAAGCTTTAGTGCATCCCATAACTGCTTGGCAGTCTTGCACTTATTGAAGCCTCTATATATAGAGTTTGGAAGAGCAATTTGGAGGGCGGTCATGGCCTTCTGATCTATGTTATCTTCTTCCAGTCTTCTTTAGAATAGTCAGCCACTTCTTTTGGTATCATAACACCACCAGCAGCAGCTAAAGAGATGGATGGTACATGAGGTCTAGGGACAACAGATCCCCATATCCTGGAGTCTTGAGACTTGATGGCTTTCTATTCTTTGGCACCAAGTATCAAAGTCATCAGGAATGATCAGTGGAGACTTTGTCATAGTACTAGTTTCTATATCAGCCTTTGTGATAGCTGCCATTTGAGATGTTAAGTGTTTTGTGAAACTAAAGGGATTTATGATGGTGAGATCTTACATTCAAGAGCCTGGTAAAGCTCTGATACCAATTGCAGGAGCATTTAAGGGATGGTCAATACAATTAGTCTCATAATAAGGAGAGTGTTAGAACACTTAACAAATTAAATAGAGAATCGCGTTTTTGTAAATGATGCTAAGAACACAAGTATACAATGAGACAGAACTAAGAACAAGAACAAGATAAGTATGGTTGTCAAGAATGTTGTATATTGCTCTTAAGTTCTTTTACAAGTGTTACAAAGCATAAAAAGAAATACAAGGACCTGAGATACTTTATACTACATCCTACAACCGGTCATACTTTGAAGGCCAGCTGGAAACACTAATCTAGACAACAAGATCAATGTAAAGTCAAAAGGCAGATTGCCTTTTGACTAGTGACTATGACATGCCATAGCTCACATCCTAATCATTTATAAAAAGGATAAAAGGTACAAAGTAGGAAGTTGCAGACTCAAGACCATAATCTATAGTTTACTAAAGCATGGACCTTTTCACCAACTTGTATAAGTTAGTGAGTCTTTAAAGTTGTAGCGGTAAGTAAGTCGGCTTTATGGAAAAGTAGATCAGAGAAAGCATGTCCTCTCTATCTTCAGAAGAAATCAGTCTTCACTTCATTAGCTTCGGAACACTTTGTCTTTAAAGCTTCAGAAGACTTCATCTTTGGCTTCGGAAGATTTGGTCTTTGGCTTCGAAAGATTTTACACTTAGAATAATTTCTGTGATGAGTGTAAAACTTCCAAAGTAACTTTTACCTTATACATCAGTGCATGCATGCAGGAATCTCCTTGGTTGTTTTGGCTTCTTTGGTTGCATCAGCCTTCTAATATAACCTTTCATTATGAAACCAAGTATGTTTAGAACAGGTGAATTAATGGCTACTCCTCTTTCAGCAACAGTTCAGAAAGAACTCAATTTGAGAAAAGATCAAGCTACAAAAGCAAAGATCAAGTCAGAAAGGACAAATATCAGAATAAGTGCAAGTCCTCTGTTCTAAAATCATGTGGCCAAAGATATACGAAATCTAGATTCAGTGACACAAGTAGTTGTCATAAACATTTTGAGAATTGTATAAGAGAGAACTAGACTAATAAAGGGATTAGGCAAAATATGTAAGGCCCTGATTCCAGGAAGCCTCACAATTGGTCCACCACAGCAAAACAAGGACTTAAAACATTCATTTAAATAACATTTGTAGCGAAAATTCCTTTAATTCAAATTCATCATGACATAATTTAAGGGGAACATTAACTTTGTCTTAAATACATCAAAGAGATCTTAAAAGAGTGTTTAATAATCTTCTTAATCAGGGATGCCAGTCTTCAGTTGCAAAGAAGCTTCGCATCCATGCCCTAATCCTTCTAAGCCCAATAGCCCACCTGTCAAACTAATATGCATTCAAAAGTCAGCTTCATTGAGTGAGTTCTAGGTTTACTTTATTAAATAACATTTTAGTAAGATATATTAACTTTATCATTCGAAAGTAGTTGTTGGACCAGTTAAGGGATGGTCAATACAATTAGTCTCATAATGAGAAGAGTGTTAGAACACTTAACAGTTCAAATGGGGAACCAGGTTTATGTAAATGATGCTAAGAACACAAGTAAATAATCACAGAACTAAGAACAGGAATAGGATAAGTATGGTTTTCAAGAATGTTGTATATTGTTCTTAAGTTCTTTTACAAGTGTTACAAAGCATGAAAAGAAATACAAGTACCTGAGATACTCTATACTACATCCTACAGCCATTTATACTATGAAAGCTAGCTGGAAACACTAATCTAGACAACAAGATCAATGTAGAGTCAAAAATCATATTGCCTTTTGACTAGTGACTATGACATGCCATAGCTCACATCCTTTTCTATTATAAAAATGATAACAGGTACAAAGTAGGAAGTTACAGAACCAAGACCATAATCAATTGTTTACAAAAGCATGGACCTTTTCACCAAGTCATGCAAGTTGGTGAGTCTTCAGAGTTGCAGCAGAAAGTAAGTCAGTTTTATGAAAAAGTAGATCAGAGAAAGCATGTCCTCTCTGTCTTTGGAAGAAATCACTCTTCACTTCATTTGGCTTCGGAGGACTTTGTCTTTGAAGCTTCGGAAGACTTCATCTTTGTCTTCGGAAGATTTGGACTTTGGCTTTGGAATATTTTACACTTAGAATAATTTTTGTGGAGAGTGTAAAACTTCTGAAGCAACTTCTAACTTGTACATCAATGCATACATGCAGGAAGCTCCTTGGTTGTTTTGGCTTCTTTTTTTGCATTAGCCTTCTAATATAACCTTACAAACTCTCCCTAGGCTATTGCTACTAAAACAAAGAAGTTATTCTGATCTTGATAGTCCTCATTAGAATCAAGACCATACCTTTCTTCATCATCTGGTTAGGATCCCTCTGACTCTCATAATATCTTCTCATGTCATGGAGATAATGCAGTGGAAGATCAAGCATGTCTTACCAGAAAATAGACATCTTGACCTCCTTGATCACTGATGACATACCACCTGTCTGGATTAGCAGTAAAAGTCCAGGACAAGATGGGTCTTCCAGTTACAAGAGGCTCTACTTGAGTTGGAGTTGGTTGAGTAGCCTCTTCATGCACTACCTCAGGATGATCTGACTCATCCTTGGGTGTAGAGGTGGATGCCTTGGTCTTCTTCTAGGAAACACTCTTCATGGCTATCCTTTTCTTCCTCTTTGAAGTTTATAAGTGAGAGGATTGGTCTTCAGCACCAGGTTGTTCTACTGTGTCTCTCTCAGTTAGGTTCTTTTCTCTCACAGGTTCAGAGGGAGAGTGAAGAGGACCCTACTGTGGATCAGAAGATGAAGTTAGCTAAGATTCAGCCCTAGGTCTAGGTTGTGTTGTCTCAGGGGGTTCAACCTTGACAACCTCAGATTGAGCTAGACTTGGTGGAGAATGCAAGTCAACAAGCTCTCCCTTTTTTATCTTCTGCTTGATCACCCTGATGTGCTCATCCATAGTGAATAGAGACATTAGACCAAGCCTCGTTCCGAAGAATCCATACAGATTTAAGAAGCTCATCATCCTTTCTCTATCAACAGACTTCTTTTGACTTTTTTGGATGATGGCTCTTGACTTTGCAGCTTCTTCCTTTAGTTTTCTCTTAGCAGCCTTTTGTTCCTTGATGACTTGTTGCTCCAGCTACTTGAGATACTTAAATTCAACATATTCATATGATAAAAGAAGAAGTGCAGATGCCTGATAGAGTCCTGTCGCACTACGGTAGTTGATCATGTTCAGTCTATCATGTTCCTTGTCTACCTGAGGTTGTACAGTTGCCACAGCCTCTTTCTCAGGACTTTCATAAACTGGGGAGAAGGTAGGAGCATGCTTGTAGAGCCTTTTTTGTATACTTTCTTCCTTGTTCTTGAGGAGTAATGCTGCATCCTCTGCCTCCTTCCTTTCCTTGGACAATTCCTTGTCAGCCAGTTCATTTAGTTCATCTAAGGGGAGAGAGAGTAGTTCATCCACATTGTAGTTTCTGGTCCCTAAGTAGTTTATCCTGGTAGCCCTCAACTCATCATTCTGAGTATTTGGCCTGGGGGCAGCCCTGATGGCAGCTTCCCTGAAGCCTGGAGACCCTCTTAAACTTTCTCCCCTTAGCTTCCTCTTCCTCTCTCTCTCTCTTTCCTCCTCCTCAATCTCCTCAAGAGTCAGTTTCATTTTCCCTTTATGAATCACAGGCCTTGATGACTCAGGGTGGAGAGAGCTTTGCAGGCTCATTACTTGATTCAACAGTCAAGCTCTGGCTAGAGAGAGGTTATGAAGCACCTTCACCAGCTGGTGCCTCAATGAGGGTAATGGGTGCTAAAGAAGTTCCTTTCTCAAGGTTTATAGGTTCAACTTCTGGGCCTTTAGTAAAGGCTTCCCCTTTGAAGCTAATCTTAGGGTCCACCTCAACATCCAGTTGACCAAAAGTCTCACCTGCTAGCCTTTGTCTATATAGTCTTGACCTCAGCTTGTATTCTTTAAACACCCTTTCTTGAATCCTATATACTAATCTTGCAGCTTGTCTAATTTGACTTGGGTTGACAAGTGGAAGATCAATCAGATTGATGCTCTCATAGAAGCTCAAGTCGAAAAAGTTGAAAATTTCTTGTTGACCCTGAGATCTAGAGATGACTAGAGCTATTTTTTTAGTGTCATACCACCATCCCATGATTGGATTCTCAGAGTGATAAGATGGGGTAGGCATAGCTCTGGTAATACCCTCCTCAAACAAACTTTGTATGAGTGAGTCTATATCCATGTAGACTTGGGCAAGTAAGTCCATATTCATGTAGACTTGAGGAGGTTGCTGAGTATGGACCATTGCAAGTGAGGATGGTGAATCCTCAAAGTTCATACTCTATGAAGAACTCCAATGTTCTGTGATTGTTTGGACTTTCTCCCCTTTTTTGGTAGCATCACCTTATTGCATAAGTGAGCTTGGGGTTAGGTCTGTCACATCCACAGGTTCTTATGGACCTAGTTGAGTTCTCCTGAGTGGTCTCTCAGCTAACTTGGCCTTGAGATCGGTGATCTCAAGTTGCTGGTCATTAACCCTCCTTTGTAAGACAATCACCTGAGATTCCAGGTGACTTATCTTTGAGACTAAATAAGTGCATGTTTTTGTCAGTTTTTGTACTTTTAGTTTCAGAATCCCCTCATCTTCATAAGTAGAATCATGTGGGGATGAGAGAATAGGACCAAGTTCTTCTTCCTCATCACCAGTACTTTATTCTTGGCTGCTGGATCTACCCTGTATCATGACAACTTCAAGTGAAGTGTCATGAGGCTGGGTTGCCATGGTTGAGGTCTGAATGATGTAATCACTTGCTGAAGTGAGATCCTCTTCCATATAGACCTCTTGAACAAGTGCAGGGAGATCCACCTTAGTAGTAGATGGATGATGTGGGCTAGACATAGGAGAAACAAGAGTACTCATCTCTCCTTGAGTAGGGGTGGAGAAGATTGACTCATGATACACACTGAAACCCATGTCTTCATCATCATAGAATTCAAGGTTTGGGATTGGTTGGTTTAGATCAAGAGGTTGGGGATGGTAACTTTCCCCTAAAGGTTGTTCATTAGAGTTTTGGGACTCTAAGTGAAAGCTTAAGGCTGCGGGGGTTGTGAGCTCATCAGGCTGAGCATGAGGAACCTCAGCATTGATCATTAGTGAGATGGGAATGGTTTGCTCCTCAGGAGAAGTGGAAGCTCCAATGTCCACTTCCCCCTATATGGGTGATGATATAGGGGCCTGCACAAACTTAATAGCATGTGCAGGGGTTCGTTTGGATTTTCTTTGATAGGTGATGGTTTTTTTTGGCCTGCACAAACTAACTAGCTCATAGTCTTGAAGATGCCGGGCTTCATCTATCCCAATTTTAGGACATTACCTGTTCCCCTCAACTGTGAGCCCAGTTCATAGTTGAGAATGTGTTGGACATATCTAGGGAACATGTAATATACTAAGGAGTTTAAATTTGCAAGTAAATTAGTATAGACAAATTGTGAATACCTAAACTTGACCCCTTGAACCATCCCATGGACTATAAGGAAAGATCTTCAGGAATCTGGTCCCAACCATCATGTTTGTTCGATAAACTATGGATAATCACATGGAGGAGGTACTTCCACTGAGAGGAGACCTTCCCCTTTTTGAAGGTTTTCACTGAGAAGTCACCTTCATATCCCGTCTGCTCAAAGGACTAGTTTACAGCAAATTTTGGAAAGGACAAATCACCATCTATATCATCCAGCTAAAGGTGAGTGTTTATGGAGGCTGTAGTGATGAAGATTGTCCTCCCCTGTACTGTGGCAGACAGCGCCTTCTCCCCATCCATGGTGACCTCTTGGCAGGTCCTCCAAAATTCTAAAAGCTGATCCTCATAGAGTGGAGGATCAATGGTGAGGGAGGTGAAGTAGTTCGACAAAGAATGGTAATGACAAACCTCTGAGAAACCAAGATCTTTCTAAGAGTCTAACAGAGCAACTTGATTATGTTGCTTATGAAGATGCATGGAGAAATCGGGTTCGTTTCTGAATGAAGGCTGGCCACTTTGAAGTAGATTTGTTGTGAAGGAAGATAAAAACAAGGGCGGTTTGTGGGTGAATTTAGGTTAAAGAATTTATGGGTGAATTTAGGTTAAAGAATTTGTGGATGAAGAAGATAGTGAAAAGATAGTGAAGAGGAGAGTGAGAAGAGGGGGAACCATTGAGAGAATATATATATGAAATGGATTTGAGACAAAGTTAATGCAAAAGGATAAACTTTGAAATTCGAATGTCAGTCCCACCTCTGAAAAAGATCCCAAAAAGGTAGTTATTTTAGAAGTTGAAAATCTTTCGAAGTTAATCTTGCTTCGAAAGTTTTAAGAAAAAGCTTCCGAAGCCAATTTGGCTTCGGAAGATTTAAGAAAAAGATTTCGAATCCAATTTGGCTTCGAAAGATATTCCTAGGGTTTGTGAAAAATCTTCCAAAGGTAATTTTGTCTTCGGAAGTTTTAAGAAAAAGCTTTTGAAGCCAAAAGGTAATTTTGCCTTCAAAATTTTTTTTGAAAAAGCTTCTAAAGCCAATTTTGGCTTCGGAAGATATTACACTTAGAAAATTTTCACTTCGGAGACATATTTGGTTTCCGAAGATTTTAAGAGTTGGGAGTTTTATTCTAAAGAGAATAAATCTTCCGAGACATAATTGCTTTCGGAAGAAAATTGTCCTTCAAATACACGTAAGTACTTAGAAGCATATTTAAGCTTCGGAAGATATCTCAGAATTTCTTCTGAAGGTAAATTTCTTATAAGCAGTTATTTGACTTGAAGACATAGTTTTCTTCCGAAGACAACTTGAAATCTTCCGAAAGAAATATGTTTGGAAAAATTTTCAAAAATCTAAGGAATATCATTTTAAAGATTTTCTTCCAAAATAAACTGGGCTTATGAAGGTGATAAAATAGACAACTTAGGACATATAGGTTTTAGAAATAAAGTTGATTTAAGTTTAAGAAAATCTACTCAAAATTAATCATCCAAATACTGATACAAGATATTTGAATCTCTATTCATTAAAAGCTTTAGTGAACAGATCAGCATATTGTTCATTTGTGTTAACTTTGACTAGTTTGATTAATCCCTTTTCAAAGTTTTATCTAATCAAATAATACCTGATGTTGATGTGTTTTGTCCATAAGTGCTGCACAGGATTCTCTGTAATAGAGATAGCATTGTTGTTGTCTATGTGAATGGGAGTCTCTTTGAAGTTGAATCCATAGTCCAGCATCTGATTCTGAATCCAAAGCACTTGAGCATAGTAGCTTGCTGCAGCAATGTATTCAGCTTCAGCAGTTGACACAGACACATAGGATTGTTTCTTCCATTGCCAAGAAACTATCCTTCCACTAAGAAATTGACATCCCCCACATGTGGACTTTGTGGTCATGTTGCAGCCACCATAGTCACTATCTGTATAGGAATACAGATTAAAGTCAGAATTCTTTGGATACCAACGGCCAAGCTAGGGAGCACCTTTGAGATATCTAAGAATCATCTTGATAGCAACCAGGTGTGACATCTTGGGGTTGGCTTGATATCTTGCACAGATGCATGTGGCAAACATGATATCAGGCCTGCTGGCTGTGATATACATAAGAGACCCAATCATAGCCCCGTAGAGATCTTCGTCCACACACTCCCCCTCAAAATCAGGCCCAAGGGAGTGGTTTCTGGCTATGGGTGTCTTTGCGACATTAGAATCAGTCATGTTGAATCTTATAAGTATGTCTTGTACATTCGTTGACTGACTTATGAAGATGCCATTGTCAACTTGCTTCACTTGAATTCCAAGAAAGAAATTGAGTTCTCCCATGGCACTTATTTCAAATCTGTTCTTCATCAGCCTCTCAAAGTCTTTGCAGAGCTTTGGATTAGTTGACCTAAAGATAATGTCATCTACATATACTGGAACTAGCATTAAGTCATTCCTTATTCCTTTGATGAGGAGAGTTCCATCTATAGTACCCTTCTTGTAACCATGTTGACAGAGATACTGAGATAGTATCTCATACCACTTTCTTGGAGCTTAGTGCAGCCCATAAAGAGCTTTATCAAGCTTGCAGACATAATCAGGATGATCTGGGTCTGCAAAGCCAGGTGGTTGTTTGACATACACTTTTCATCAATCACCCCATATAGAAAAACACTCTTGACATCAAGTTGGTTGGCCTTGAAATCCTTGGATGCAGCAAAAGCTAGGAATATTCTTACAGCTTCAAGTCTTACCACAGGAGCACAAGCATCTATGTAGTCAATTCCCTCTTCTTGTGTGTACCCTTGAACAACTAGTCTTACCTTATTCTTGATGACAAGTCCTCTATCATCCTTATTGTTTCTAAAAACCCACTTTGTTCCTATGATAGTCTTCCCTTGAGGAAGAGGACATAGGTTCCAAACCTTTTTTCTTTTGAATTGAAGCAGTTCCTCTTGCATTACTTCAACCCAACTTCCATCTTTCAAAGCCTCATCAACTTTCTTTGGCTCTACCTAGGACAAGAAGCAAGAGTATAGACAAACATTTTTGTCATGAGTTTGTCCTCTTGTTCTCACCCCTGTATCAATATTTCCAATGATGTTTGTGGTAGGGTGTGACTTGTGGAGCCTGAGTTGAGGGATCACAGCAAGTTGATTAGAGAGATCTAAATTTAAGAAATTCAGATCTGGTAATGGAGTATCATTCACCACATCAGCACACTTATCAAGAAAGGCTTGATCCAATGAGTGTATGACATCATTTATGTTGTCTTCTATGGAGTGGTTATAAGCATCAAGAAATTCTTGATCACTATCACCACCACTATTTCCTCCTACATTTGAAGTTCCTTCATCTGAGTTTTGAACCTTTGAGCTAGAATTTGTAGGCATCTCAGATGTATCAGCTGAATTTGTCATGTTTATGCTGGTAGGATCTTCACTTGCAGAGTTAGTTAGCACTAGAGCTAAGGTAGTATGCTTGCTTGGTCTTCTCAGCTCATATCTTGGGTCAGGATCTCCGGTTGATAAGTTACCTATAGATCCTGAAACGTTCTCATAGGATTTGTTAAAACAGTTGGTAACTAAATCAAGATCAAATAGCCAATTAGGACCAAAATCTTTCATACTAGGAGTGTGCTCATTGAAGGTCACATTGGCTGACTCCTCAACTACTCTAGTTCTGAGATTGTATACTCTATAAGCCTTAACTTGGGAAGAGTATCCAATAAAGTGTCCATCATCTGATTTCTCATTAAATTTGGTTACTTGATCTTTGGTATTCAAGATGGTGCAAGGACATCCAAATGACCTGAGGAAACCAATTAATTGTCTCCTTTTGTGCCACATCTCATAAGGAGTCTTACCATGAATCTTAACCACTAAAACCTTATTCTGGACATAGTAGGATATGTTAACTGCCTCTGCCCAGAAGGTGATGGGCAGTCTAGAGTCAGACAACATGGTTCTTGCAGCCTCAATAAGTGTCCTGTTTCTCCTCTCAGCAACACCATTTTGCTGAGGAGTCCTGAGAGCACTATATTGTCATGTAATACCTTTTTCATCACAAAATGAATCAAGGATTTGGTTCTTAAACTCTGTTCCTTGATGACATGTTATGGTCTTGACCTTATGATCATATTGACTCTTAATTTTTAGAATGAAGTTCTTCAAGATCTCAGAAGTCTCATCATTAGTTCTAAGGAAAAAGACCCAAGTGAATCTTGTGAAGTCATCTGTAATCACCAAACATTATGAGGTCCTTCCTAAATCATTACACTGGTAGGGCCAAAGAGATCCATATGTAATAAGTGTAGGGGAGTAGTGATAGAGTTCCTTTCCTTTGGCATGTGAGACACTTTATGTTTCTTCCCTTTCAGGCATGCAACATAGTGGTCATCACTTGTAAACTCTTTCTTTGGCATTCCAGTTACCAAATCATTTTTAATTAATTTATTCATGTTCTTAAAGTTTACATGGCATATTTTTTTATGCCAAAGGAAAGACTTATCACTATTTTCTTTAAATAGAAAGCAAGAAACTTCTTCTGAGGGAGATGTTTCCTGCAAGTCCATCATGTACATGTTCCTTTTTTTGGGGGCTCTAAGCAAGATATGCTCTTAAGGAATGACCACCCCGGGATTGAGAAGAAAGCACTCATGCTTAGTAAAGAGCATGTTATGTCTCTGATCACAAAATTTGGATACACTCAGTAGATTGTACCCAAGCTCTTTGACAAAGTTTACCTTCTCAATGCTGAAATTACCATTTGTGAGCCTGCCCCTTCCAGTAATGTTACCTCTAGCATCTCCTCCAAAAGCAACTGGCCCTCCATCAATTTTCTCAAAATTTTAAAGTAAGGAGCCATTACCTGTCATGTGCCTGGAACAGCCACTATCAATGATCCATACATTTCTCTTGGTCTTTAGCTGTTCCTGCACAAAAAGAGATGTTTAGTTACATTTGGAAACCCAAGCCTTATTGGTCTTGGGGTTTTCAAAGTGATCTGAAGACAATGTAATAGTAATTGATCCTATGTTCAAGTTGTGAGGATCATCAGCTGTTGTAGATGAAGAACTTTCAATCACTTACTCTTCCTTCATCTTCCACAACATCTTTGGAAGATTATACTTGGCCTTCACCACCTCGAAAGTTTTGGCAACTTTAGAAGTTTTGGAGATAGGACCTTCGGAAGATCTTGCTTTCACTGCAGCAGGCTTCAGTACTTCGGAAGCATTCCTTTCTTTCGAGACCAAATTTTCTTCCGAAGGCAAATTTTCACTTGTCTTCTTTTTCATCTTGGAGCTTCCAAAGGGAAAAAAATTTCTTTTCGAAGGTATTTTTTCTTTCTTCTTCTCTGAAGTTTTCTCTTTAATCATATGAGTAGTACTTTTAGGATTGTAGATGCAATCCTTAGCTAGATGAGAAGTACTACCACACATGACACAATCCATTTGCTTCCTTCTGGGAGTCTTCTTTTGAAAGGAAGACTGAACTTAATAACTTTCCACCTCCATCTTCATCTTCACAGATGATGCAACGAGCTTCTTAGGGTGAGGCTTGCTCTTGGAACTGGATGGTTCAGGCTGTGTAGCAGTGGTACACAACTGATCAAACTTCTTCTTTTTGCTAGTTTGAGTTGGAAATGAACTAGAACTCCTGGTACTAGAGTTCATAGTTGAGTCTTTGGGCTTCACCACTTCAAATCCTATAGAGATAAACACTTGTTTCTGCTTAGAGTTGAAAGTGGCCTTGATCTCTTAAGCCTTCTTTGACCTCCTCTTGGCTTTCCTGATCAAGTTCTTCCTTTTAGACTTGGTCATCCCAAATTCTTTCCTCTCCTCAGGAGAATAGTTACCCTTCTTAAGATGATCTTCTTCACTCTTCCCAGAATCGTCCTTCACTATCTCCTGTTCATCCTCTTCATCAATGGGGTCTATGAGGGGAAGCTCCTCTTCACAAGTTCCACACCTTGGAGATCTTACAGATAATAGAGTGTGTGAAGGTGCTATCTTAGTAGATTCCAGTCCCGGCTTATTCTGATAACAAACTTTTTCATGCAAGGTTGAGGATATCATGTTCTTGAAGGTCTCTTCTTCAAGAACATACATTTCTACCCTGGCTTTGCTGATCACAAGCTCAGCCTGGCATTCAGTTAACTTAGTGATGAGATCTTTTATTTGAGTCTTATAGTTGGTGTGTTCATGCTTAAGAGTTGAAATAGTTTTCTGTAGATCTTCTATCTTAAGTTTGTAATCATTTTTAGCTCTTTTGAAATTAGCTTTTAAAATGTTTAAGGACTCAATATCAAATCTCATCTCTAAGTTATAGGCCCTATATTTGTTAACTTTAGCAACACATTCAGGTGTACAAAGATGTTCCACTACCTTGGCTTCTTCATGATCTGCCATTACTGCTTGGTTTGGAGTTGCATCATCAACCTGAAAGCTGCAATCAAAGCCTCCTTCTTAAATAGCAACTACAGCTTGCTACTTGGGCTTCTCATTCTAGGGAGCTCCATCAGTGTAGTTTGGTCTGGTTTGTGCTTGGCCACCACTTGTTCTTGGTGCCTTGCACTCTCTAGCAAAGTGTCCCATTTGGTTACAGTTGTAACACTTCACTTTGCTTTTGTCCAGCCCAAACTTTCCATTGGTTGCATTACTAGGAAACTTCCTCCTTGTCCTCTGGTAAAAATTCTTGGCTCTGTGAGTGAGAAGAGCCATCTACTGGACTATTTCTATGTACTCCAAATCATCTGGATGAAAATAGTCCAAGTCTTAAAGGGTAAAGAGAAAGTTACATGTGCTTTCATCAAGAGACATAAAGGCATGTGAAGAGCTTGTCTCTTGAAATAGGCTTCCTTGGACGTAGCTCTTTCTTGGTGTCTCCAAAAAGGTGATGAAAGGACCCTTTTATAAGTTGTCAGTATAGCAGATAAGATGATGTTATGGTTCTCTGCAATCCCTTTCAACCATATGAAGGGCTGAACTCTATTGATTGTGGAGTTACCAGATGGATTTTGCATGTTCATCTCCATCTGGTAGCCACTGAGGATACCATACAACTTAGTGAGAGTAAGGGTCTTGAGGTTCTCAGTCCTCTTAATGACCACAAAATAGTGTTTCCATTATCTGGGAAGTGAGGACATGAACTTCCTCACAATTTCCCTACTCTAAAGAGTTACTCTAACATCCATTAGAGTATCCATAATCTCAACATACCTAAAGTATTATTGAGTCATGGTTTCACCTGCCTTGAAGGTGAAGTTCTTAAACTGCTACTTCAAGAGGTATTTCTTGTTCTCTTTTGCTTCATTTGACCCCTCATACATCAGCTTCAGTGCATTCCATAATTGCTTGGTAGTCTTGCACTTCTTGAAGCCTTTGTAGATAGAGTTTGGAAAGCAGTTTGGAGGGCGGTCATGGCCTTCTAATCTATGTCTATCTTTTTCCAGTCTTAATCAGAATAATCAGCCATTTCATTTGGTATCATGCCACCACCAGCGGCAACTGAAGAGGTGGATGGTACATGAGGTCCACAGACAACAGATCCCCATATCCTGGAGTCTTGTGACTTGATGAAGCCTTCCATTCTTTGACACCAATTATCAAAATCATCAGGAGTGATCAGTGGGGACTTTGTCAGTGTACCGGTTTCCATATCAGCCTTTATGATAGTTACCATTTGAGATGTTAAGTATTTTGTGAAACTAAAGGGATTTAAGATGATGAGATCTTACAATCAAGAGCCTAAAATGCTCTAATACCAATTTTAGGACCGATTAAGGGATAGTCAATACAATCAGTCTCATAATGAGAAGAGTGTTAGAATACTTAACAGATCAAATGGAGAACCGGGTTAATGTAAATGAAGCTATGAACACAAGTAAAGAATAAGACAGAACTAAGAACAAGAGCAGGATAAGTATAGTTTTCAAGAATACTATATATTTCTCTCAAGTTCTTTTACAAGTGTTACAAAGCATGGAAAGATATACAAGAACCTAAGATACTTCATTCTACATCCTACAAACGTCTATACTATAAAAGCCAGCTGAAAACACTAATCTAGATAACAAAATCAATGTAGAGTCAAAAGGCAGGTTGCCTTTTGACTAGTGACTATGACATGCCATAGCTCACATCCTTTTCTATTATAAAAAGGATGGCAGGTGAAAAGTAGGAAGTTACAGAACCAAGACATAATCTACAGTTTACAAAAGCATGGACCTTTTCACCTAACTCATGCAAGTTGGTGAGTCTTTAGAGTTGCAGCAGAAAGTAAGTCAGTTTTATGAAAAAGTTGATCAGAGAAAGCATGCCCTCTCTGTCTTTGGAAGAAATCAGTCTTCACTTCATTTGGCTTCGGAAGACTTCATCTTTGGCTTTAGAAGATTTGGACTTTGGCTTCGGAATAGTTTACATTTAGAATAATTTTTGTGGAGAGTGTAAAACTTCTGAAGCAACTACTAACTTGTACATCAACGCATGCATGCAGGAAGCTCCTTGGTTGTTTTGGCTTCTTTGGTTGCATCAGCCTTCTAATATAACCTTACAATAGTCATCATATATCCAAACATTACTATATCAATACTTTCATTTAATTGATATCTATGTCTCTTAATTATCCGTCAATTCCCAGTCACTATCGGTGCCTATGATGAACGCCCTTGGCTAGGGCCAGGCTGCCAGGTCAGCGCGAAGAAATTTTGAGGACTTTATATAGCATAATTTGTTATAGAAAATTCTGTTTTTTTTTAAATCCTCTTGAAATCTTTTCCATAAAAATGGTATATTTAGTATGCATATCACCCCAAAACATTGAAAACGTGTAAATAAGGGGGATCTAGAACTCACCTAGTCAGTAAGCAACTTCACGTCTATATTTTCTAAGCTAGGATCACGGTACACGGTCTACATATAAGTTAACACACAAATAGGTCATTTTCTACACATTTTTGGCAGCAGTTTCGCACGCAGTTTCGCTGCCAGTTTCGCATGGTAGTTTAGCTGCCAGTTTTGCATGGCAGTTTCGCTGCCAGAATCGCCCAACTTTCGTTGGAATTTTCTAGATTCGCTAAATCTACAGATCTACCTATGCACTTGCGAAACTACCCGCGAAACTATAGTTTTACAGGAAGGAGATTGCCTTAGTTCGCAAGATGAATCCATAGCTTCGCAGGAAGAACTGGTAGTTTCGCTGGAAGTATAAAAATGACGAACTAGCTCATTTTTAACCCAAAATCTCAACTTTTTACGTCCAAATCCTTAGTTTTTCATCAATGAAACTATATCTAAGCTTTTTACATGATTTCATACGTAAAAGTGTGACCTTTATGTGATTCTTTGCAACTTTTCAAAACTCAAAACCCTAGAATCCGGGTCTGACCTACAGAGGCATTTAGAGGGTGATTCTTACATGGATTTCTTGCTCCTTTCTCGTGGTTTGATGCTCTAACACTCAGATCTTCAATCCCTTAACCAACGAAGCTCCAAATCTTGAGTTTTCTTCACTTTCTCTCTCTACTCTCTCTGTCTCTAGAAAGTTGGTGGCTAGGGTTGCAAATAAGGAAGATTATAGCTGGTTAGGTGGTTTAAGTGGATGATTATGAGCCTTTAACCACTTAAATCTTTTTTCCATAAGACTAGTTTGGCCCATAACCCATTTCTTTCCTTTATATTAAATATCCCTTAACTAAGCCCATTATTATTGAATGGTTTGTTTCGACTTTCCAAGGTGTTACAAAATGATAACCCATTTCTTTCCTTTATTTTATTAAATATCCCTTAACTAAGCCCATTATTATTGAATGGTTTGTTTCGACTTTCCGGGGCGTTACAAAATGATAAATCATCATTTAAATCTTTATCATCATGTTTTCATTTTAATCGATCACAAACAATATGATCAAACCAAAAGTTGTCGACGAGGTGAATAAAACTTAAAAATCAAAAGAAAACCGAAAGTGTTTGTGAACAAGTTCACAGAACCAAAAAGTTTTTGGAAACAAAAGTTCCAACCATCACCATTGTCTCAAAGTAGTAAAATAGTGTTTGATGAAAAGAAGGATATGATTTTAACTGAAGTCTTTTATTTAGATAAGAACAAGAAACCTAAGTCTACTTTGGCTTGGGTTCCTACATCTAACTGGTTGTTTAATATGTACAGTGAAAGTCAAGGAGGATTGTTGATAATCTTTGGTAGTCGACAATGACTATTCTGACACACATTGGTAATTTGGGTGAAAGGTATCCAACTTTTGAGAAAATATGGAAGCTAGATTAAAAAAGAAATGAATATTGACTTTGGGATATTTGAAGCCGAATGAGTGGTTGTAATCATTTGATCTTTTTACGAAAGTATGTGATCATTTCTGATTCGGTTACTTTTTGGGAATGATTAGCATTAGATTCTAGTCAGGAGGTTTTTTTTAATATAAATATATTTGTATTTTTTGTATGTTTTTAAATTTGGGATTTTTTAGATAATCACAATTTTAGGAGGAGAAATTTAAAAATATACAAAAAGATTTTTGGCTTTAGGAGGAGCTAGAAGAATATTGAAAAATATCAAAAACATTTTTGGTTTGATAAAAAATTCGTGAAAAGAGTTTTTTTCCGACCGAGGAGAATTGGCCATTCGCCAGGGGGATTCTAAAATTATGGAGGCTTGGTTCTACATAGGAAATGATAGTGTATTTCATGATTTTAATTTATTGCTAACTAAGGCTTCAATACGTATTGACTTGAATTATGTTTGATATCTTGATAGGCTATGTTGTTAAGATTGAAAAGCAATATAGAATGTAATTCATCGAAACTAAATCACATATGACTGAAGTGGGTAACATATCATGATTATGTGGTAATACTAATTACATGCTAAAACGTACTTAGAGTTACAGTCTTGTCATACTTAAGGTCATTCTCTGATTTAGTGATTTTCAGCTATATATATATATAGAGAAAGAACCAAAAGAAAGAAAAAACAAAGAAAAATGAAAAATGATCAAAAAGAAAAATAAAAGAAAAAAGATGTCAAAGGTCATATAGGAACGAAAGATGCCAATGTGTACACAAAAGAAAAGTTATGCCAAAGAACATACATACTATGTGGTAAATATTTTCTTCTTTAAGAATATGTTCCAACATGGGAGGCAAATTCGAAAGGTGGGGCTTTTATGATTGTATTGGCATGTAAGTCCTAAACATCTTGAGTGGGCAATGTAAGACCGAATGACTGATAGTAAGTCCTAAAACTTATTAAATTTCATGTAAAAAAATGTTTTTCAGGATCCAACAACTAACTTATTAAATTAGTTATATTAGAAAACCAACAATCAACGAGATTCCAAGGTAAAAGGTTTAAGTCAAGTTGGGTGACTTGAAATCTTAAAATTCTCTTGAACCTGGAAAGCGTTTTACAGGATCCATTAAGTTCATGTAATTGAATTAAAGCATGACAATTATCAAAAGCATGTTGTCCTAGTAATGATTGAATCATGAGTTTAAATGAATAAAAGATATTGGTAATCAACTTAACTAGTATTATTATAAATACATTTGTAGGATGTTAATAATCAACTTTTAGGAACATGATTCTATAATAGAAAATTCACACCAAAATATATGTATTTAGTATAAGTGTTGATTGAATTTTTTTTTGAAAATTTTGAAAAACACCAAAAAAGATTTTTAATTTGTTTTAAGGAAAATTAAAAAAAAAGTATCCTGGGAAAACATTCATACATTCTTGAACAATATCAAATTCTACAAATTTGTGAAGGAAAAGGAAGATGTGTCACATTCTGACAGTGACTTCTTGAGTACTAAATATGAAAGTGATGATAGAGATGTGGGAATTACACATGAATACATCTTACAACTTAAGATGTTTTTAAGGATCCTCTTCCTAAGATATATTCTAAAAGGTCAAGTGAAAATCTAGATTTAGATTATGTTTCAAAAGAGCTTGTCAAGAAGAATAGGTAATTACAAGTGAAAATCTGGATACAGATAAGGGCTAGATCAAAAGGAGGTAAAGGCTTGGGAAATGTTTATTATAAGGATTTGGAGAAAGGACTGTATGCTAGTGGAGGCAATTACAAGTATGAGGATGTTGATTTCTGAAAGCTTTTGATTCACCGAGTGTAAGGAATACACTTAAAGGCTGATGCAACCAAAGAACAACCAAAGAGCTCTCAGCATGCACAAGTAAAGTACAAGGAAGTTACTTCCGAAGATTTGATATAACTCAAAGAATTATGCTACGTATCAAATCTTCTGAAGCCAAAAGATCATATCTTCTGAAGCCAAAGATGAAGTGTTTCGAAGCTTCAAGGACAAAGTCTTCCGAAGCCAAAGACTGATCTCTTCCGAAGACAGAGAATACATGCTTTCTCTGAATTACCTTTTGATAAAAGTTGAACCACTTTCCGCTGCCACTTCTGAAGACTCACCAACTTATATGAGTTGGTGAAAAGTCCATGCTTTTGTTAACTGTAGATTATGGTCTTTTGTCTGTAACTTTGCAACTATGTACTTTTATTCTTTTTGTAATATAGTAGGATGTGAGCTATGGCATGTCAAAGTCACTAGCCAAAAGGTAATCTGCCTTTTAACTCTACATTTATCTTTTTTTCTAGATTAGTGTTTCCTGGTGGCCTTCAAAGTATGGCTAGCTGTAGGATGTAGTATAAAGTGTCTCAAGTACTTGTAACTTCATGTATGCTTTGTAACACTTGTAATAACTTGAGAGCAATATACATCATTCTTGAAAACCATATGTTCTTGTTCTTGTTCTTTTACTAGTGTTCATTGTTTCATCATTAACCGGTTCCCTATTTGATTTGCTATGTGTTTCCAACTCTCTCCACCTTGTGAAACTATTGCATTGACCACCCTTCCCCGGTACTATAATTGGTATCAGAACATTTCAGCCTCTTGATTGTAAGATCTCACCATCTTAGATCACTTCAGTTTCACAAAACACTTAACAACTCAAATGACAGTTCTTTTTAAGGTTGATATGGAAACCAGTACTATGAAAAAGCCTCCACAGATCACTTCTGATGACTTTGATACTTGGTGCCAACGTATTGAAGGGTTCATCAAGTCTCAAGATAGCAGGATGTGGAGATCTGTTGTTGAAGGACCTCACATCCCAAGCACCTCTTCAGCCACTGCTGAAGGTGGGATAATACCAATGGAAATGGCTGACTACTCTAAAGAAGACTGGAAGAAGATAGATGTAGATTAGAAAGCCACGACTACCCTTCAAACTGCTCTTCCTAACTCCATATACAAAGGCTTCAAGAAGTACAAAACTGCTAAGCAGCTCTGGGATGCACTAAAGCTCATGTATGAGGGGTCTGAAGAAGCCAAGGAGAACAAGATAGACATAATGAAGTAGTAGTTTGAAAACTTCACCTACAAGGTAGGTGAAACCATGACTTAGCAATACTTTATGTATGTTGAGATTCTAGATACTCTAATAGATGTTAGAGTAACACTTGAGAATAGAGACATAATGAGGAAGTTCATGTTCTCTCTTCCCAGAAAATGGACTCAATACTGTATGGCCATTAAGAGAATTGAGAACCTCTCTACTCTTACTCTCACAAAGTTGTATGGTATCCTTAGTGGTTATCAGATGGAGACGAACTTGCGAAATCCATCAAGCAACTCTTCCAACAATCAGTCGAGTTCAGCCCTTCACGTGGTTGAAAAGGATAGCATAGAACCATAGCATCAGCTCATATGCTTCCCTAAAAACTCATAAAAGCATCCTTTCATCACCTTCCCTGAAGCACCAAGGGAGAGCTACATCCAAGGAAGCCCATTCCAAGAGACAAGCTCTGCATAAGCCTTTGTGTCTACTGATGAAAGTTGTGCCCACTTTCTTTTTACTCTTGGAGACTTGGACTGTATCCATCCATATAATTTGGAGTACATGGAGATAATTTAATAGATGGATTTTCTCACTCACAAAGCCAAGAAGTTCTACAAGAGGACAAGAAGAAAGTTTTCTAGCAATGTGGCTAGTGGAAAGTTTGGACTGAACAAAAGAAAAGTGAAGTGTTACAACTGTAACCAAATGGGACACTTTGCTAGAAAGTGCAAGGCACCAAGGAAAAATAGTGGCCAAGCACAATCTAGACCAAACTATATTGATGCAGCTCCAAGAACTGAGAAGCCAAGACAACCAAAACAATATGTTGTTGTTGCTGTTGAAGAAGGAGGCTTTGACAGGAGCTTTCAGGAGCAAAAATGTGTTCTTGAAGAGGAAACCTTCAAGCTCAGCCCCCCACTCAAAAGCCTGCTGCATCATCTGAGAAGATGAAGAAGGAAGTGGAAAGTGATCAAGCTCAGCCTCCCACTTAAAAGAAAATTCTCAGAAGCATGCCAACTAAAAGCATCATGTGTGGTAGTACTTCTCATTTTGCTAAGGATTGCATCTACAATCCCAAAAATACTATCCACATGAACAAGAAGAAAACATCTGAGAAGAAGAAGAAGAAGACATCTTCGAAAGGAAAATGTCTTCCTTTCGAAAGCTCCAAGGTGAAGAAGAAGATAAGTGTAAACTTACCTTCGGAATAAATTTTGGTCTCGAAAGAAAGGAATGCTTTCGAAGTACTGAAGTCTGTTGTAGTGGATGCAAAAGCTTCCAAAGGTCCAGTCTTCAAAACTTCTAAAGTCATCAAAACTTTTGAAGTATTGAAGGCCAAGTCTAGTTTTCCAAATATGGTATGGAAGATGAAGGAAGGCCATGTGACTGAAAGTTCTTCATCAGCAATAAATGATCCTCAGAACTTGCATATAGGATCAATTACTATTGCATTATCTTCTGTTCACTTTAACAAGCCCAAGACTAATGAGTCTTTGGTTTCCAAATGTAATTAACCATCTCTTTATATGCAGGAACACCTAAAGACCAAAGGGAATGTATGGATCATTGACAAAGGTTGTTCCAGGCACATGACAAGCAATGGATCTTCACTTCAAAATTTTGAGAATATTGATGGAGGGCCAGTTGCTTTTCGAGGAGAATCTGGTGGTTACATTACTGGAAGGGGCATGGTCATAAATCGTAAGCTCAGCATTGAAAAGGTAAATTTTGTCAAGGAGCTTGGTACAATCTTTTGAGTATGTCCTAATTTTGTGATTAGAGACGCAACATGCTCTTTACTAAGCATCAGTGTATTATTCTCAAGCCCGGGGTAGTCATTCCTCAAGAGTGTATTTTACTCAGAGCTCCTAGAAAAAGGAACATGTACAAGATGGATTTGCATGAAACATACCCTTCAGGAGAAGTTTCTTGGATTCTATCTAAGGCCAATAGTGATGAGTCTTTCCTCTGGCATAAAGAATGTGCCATGTAAACTTTAAGAACATGAATAAATTTCTTAAGAATGATTTGGTAACCTAGAATGCCAAAGAAAGAGTTTAAAAGTGATGACCATTGTGTTGCATGCCTAAAAGGAAAGCAACACAAGGTATCTCACAAGCCAAAGGAAATAAACTCCATCATTACACCCCTACACTTATTACATATGGATCTCTTTAGCCCCACCAATGTAATAAGTTTAGGAAGGACCTCTTATTGCTTGGTGATCATAAATGGCTTTACAAGATATACATGGCTCTTCTTTCATAGAACTAAGGATGAGACCCTTGAGATCTTGAAGAGCTTTATTTTGAGAATTGAGAATCAATGCAATCACAAGGTCAAGATCATAAGATGTGATCAAGGAACCAAATTCAAAAACCAAATCCTTGATACATTTTGTGATGAAAAAGGTATCTCAAGACAGTATAGTGCTCCCAAGACTCCTCAGCAAAACAGTGTTGGTAAGAGAAGAAACAGAACTGTTGGTCCTTATGATCGATTCAATAGTGCACTTGATGTATAACAATGATTTCCCACTGATTTAACACAATATACCCAATAACACAATGAATAATTTAGAATATAAACAATGACAATCAAACAAAAGGCTCAATAATAATGAAAATAAGCTTCCAGCCTCACACACACAATTGCAATAATGATATTTCATATTAGGGTTTTGCTATCTGTTACTTACACAGATACAAAAATTACAATATATAAGCAAACCTAATTTCACTGGCAGTTTCGTTGACTAGCAAAACTGCCTGACTATTAACTAGTTTCACCTGGCAGCAAACTACAGTTTCATTGGGTGAACAGACACAGCTGACTCCGGGCGAAACTATAGTTTCGCCCTTAGTTTTGCTAGAACACAAAAGTCAACAATACAAGAGAAAATAAATGAACATTAATCCTATTACATAACATTTAACCTATCAACTATAGTGAGTCCAACCTATACTAGATTATCAATTCTCCCCCTAGGTTGGACCTCATTCTGGGTCTTCTTGCCCATCTCTCACTTCCTCTTCAGCTTTATCAGATGTTTCTTTATTCGCTCCTACTGTACTCTCCTCTTCTACCCTTGCACTTGCCCTTACAAATTGTCTTGTAAGATCCTGCATGTCCAGCCTTAACTCATCAGCCTTTGATACCTTCTTAGTGAGCTCCCTGACCTCTGCCCTTACTCCACGAGCTTTATTAGCCACATTCAGAAACAAACTGACTTCTTTTCTTGTTTCAGCTCCAGCTCCTGCTTTGATGTGATTCTCACATAGAATTACCAAATCCTTATCACAGAATGAAAATACCTCCATAGGATCAAAAAGCTTAATCTTTGCACCACCTTGCAGTCTAATTACTGCTTCCCCAGTATTGTTGTCAAAGAACCATTTTTCGAACTTTTGTAATCTAGGGGGAAGTGGATCGGGCACCCTTTCTCTGTTCATCGTTTTAGCTGGCTTCAGCTTCAAAACAATCTTTCCTTTGCCAGTGGCCCAATCCAAGTCTTTCTTCGATCTTCTTCTTTCGGTCCTCATAAACCCAAATGGTTCAAAATTTTCATTTATTCCTGCCGTGATTTCCTTCTCCAACATCATTGCACGTTCACTCAAATGTGCATCCAATAATGGAATCTCAGATAATCTCCTCAAGTCCCATCTAGGCAAGGTCTTGAACGCATTCCTTTTATGCATATACGAGATGTCCCCGCCCATTCGTTTAATCATGAACATCTTTAATTCTGGATTGTACTTCCAACTAACAATCTTATTATCAGATGTCTTCTTGCTGGGTTCACTAATGTTTTGAAATAGTGGAGTCAACTGTTCTGGTTCTTTCTCTTTCATAAACCAATCTTCTCTACTTAATTCAAATACATCACCTTCAACAGAACCCCTTTACGCCACATAAGTCATTGGACGCTCCTCCACTTAATAATATTCGGGTTCCGAATCATAGTAGACCAACTGTTCCACGTATTCATCTTCTTCATCTATAAGGCCCTTCCCTGTATCCTTCTTGTTTCCTTCAGTAGTATCTTCTCTAAGTACCTCAGCCCCAGTCAAGTCGGTTTCTATATCAAACCCCAGATCAACAAACTCAGCCTCAATAATCACAGGCTCCTCTCTCACATCACTTCTCTTATCACCCCTCTTCTCAGCCTCTATTTCAATAAGATTTGGACCACCATCACCACTACCACTAGCATCACCTCCTACAGTACTTGCATCTCCCCTATCCCTGATGACTTTTCTACTTTCAGGAATGAATACTTAGATGTATCAGTCAGATCATCTAGCTCCTCTTGAGATAGCTGGTTTGGCAGGCCAGCATTAGCCTTGAGCTCATTAACCTCCTTAAATAGTCTTCTAATCAGTTCCTGCTGATCAATCATCATCTTTTCATACTCTACAGTTGTTCATCTTTCTCTTTTTCTCTTAATTCTTGATTGATTAGCTTTGTCTTTATCATGCTTAATTCATTGGCCAAAGATGCATTCATATTTCGAATGACATCTTGATCCAATTCAGATCCGGAATCCCTCCTTTCTTCAAACACCCGGTTGTTTATGCTTGGTTCTTCTTTCAGTTTCATGAGTCGACTCTCCTTGATCAGACTTCTTTTTTTGTCCTTCTCTCTCTTTGAGCCCGCAACTCCTCCTCTACTTCATCAATTTCAGCCTCTAGATCATATTCCTTCTCCTTAGCATACCTTTTTCTCTTCTTTATTGCTTCAGCTTTTTTTTCCCGATTGTCTTCAGCATTCTTGTTTTCATTCTCGTTCAGTCTCTTGATGTAGTTTCACCTCTTAGCTGGGTACATATTTTCTAGTAAATATGTTATTTTCCCACTGAAGTCATGCCTGACTGCTGAACAATCTGCAAATATTCTGGTATTCATTTGCATCAGCCTTTTAACCTCTCCATGTCTTGGCAAATTAGGTTTCTCATCATTAATAATCATCTGGATGAACCTTGGATACAACAACCATTTGTCCTTCTTTAATGCCATAACATTCTCAGTCATACAATCAAAGATTAATCTGGCAATGTTACCCTTTTGTCCTCTACAAAATACAATCATGGCCTTAGCCCAGTGTACATTCAACCCATCTGATCCTCCCTTTCTATGATCTAAGCACATAATGAACACATGAGCAATGTATCTTCATTCCTTGGACAAAAAAGACTTTTTGATTTCTTTCTTGGACCCAAAAGAGGGTCTTTCATACCTGATACTTCTGTAAGCGTTAAGGACTTCAGCATCTGTCATAACAGCCTCATCTCCACAGTCTTCCTCTAACTTCAAAACCCTTACAACTGTCTCAACACTAACAACAATATCCTCCCCAAGGATTCTGGAAGTAATTCTGTGTGGATTTGATCCCAGATCATATTCTGCATTTACCCAGAAGTCTCTTATATGAATATCATAAATCGTGGGTAAATGAGATATGGCCTAGCAAATTTGATCCAGAGAGTCAAAGATTTGCGGGATTGCTGATATGTTTGTCCTTTTAAGCCCATGCCATATTGTTTTCAACAAGTAATCTGCAGCTGTTTTATCATATTTTGGATTAATTTTAGAAACACTGATGACTTGGTTCCCACAGATATTCAGCAAAGTACTAATCCAGGTCTCATGGTTTATTGAGCAATATGATTAACTTTGCTTGAAATTTTAGAATTTATAACAATGATTCTTAATTTTTAAGAGTCATTGGTCTCATAGGGACAGATGATGAGAGCTCCAGGTCTATACTTACGTATAACAGAGAAGATGACCATCTTATCTGCTGATGAGAGCTTCAGGTCTATACTTACGTATAACAGAGAAGATCATCAGAATGTACTGATGAGAGCTCCAGGTTTATGCTCACGTATAACAGAGGAGATCATAACTCCAGGTCAATGTTCACACATAGCAGAGGAGATAAGCACTATATATGTCACCCATTTTATAAAATCAAAGCAAAGATTTGAAACTCTCAACCCATTTTTGACATGGCCTTGTAGCTTTGTGCAGGCGAAGATATCATGAGGATAATCCTTGTCATCGAGTTCTTAAACTTTAATTAAGCCACACGATCACTGTTTACTTTGATATCAGGCTCAGCCTACCATGCATATCCCAAACAATGCTATTAATTCTCCTTCAAACTTCTTTTCCATGAAGTTCTGGAAAAGACAAAATTAAACCTTAGACAAAATATAGATCTTTATTCTCCCCCGAAATTTCTTTTTAGCAGCCATAAAACAAAAACAAATTTCTCTCCCTTTTTTATGTTTTTAATATAAGTTGAAACAAAACAAAAAAAAAATCAAAGATGTGAAGACATATGGGACTCAAAAGTTTATCAGTAAAAGTTTATAAACAAAAAAGAGTTATTTATAGTACTATACACATTATGGTAAGAAAAGAGGTTTTTAAAAGATATTAGACCCAACATACAGATCAATTCATAAAAACGCGGTTTATCAAATGTTTTTGTGAAAAGATCCCCTCGTTGATTTTTTGTGTCAATCGGAATAATATCTATAAAACCCTTTTCCTGAGCGTCCCGGATGGCATGAATTCTCGTTTCAATGTGCTTGGTACGAGTATGATGAATTGGATTTTTGGCAATCCCAATAGCAGCTTCATTATCACAGAAAAGTGGTGTATGAAGAAAATTTATTCCATAATCCATCAATTGATGTTGTATCCACAACACTTGACAACAGCAACTGGAAGCAGCAACATATTCAGCAACATGCCAAAAACTATTAATAGCCCTTCTTGAATGTTCCTAACATAACAAAAAAGTTTGTTAAGACTTGGAAATTGGGACCCAAGTCTTGACTGACTCAGGTCTTGGAACAGAAGACTTTTTACAGAAGAAATTATTTACAAAATGATTTAATCTACTTCCTAAGAAACTATTATTTATATTTCTATTAACAAATGCAGGACAAGTTTTAATAATATGATCATCCTTTCCACATCTAAAACACCGGGACTTTAAACCTTTCTTATTACATTTTAAAACAGATGCTTGATCAGTTAAGATTTCTTCCTCACATTCAGACGTGTGTGAATCGGAATTGCTACATGAGCCATATGATTCTTTTAATATTTCCTTTGTGACATTTATTTTAGCAAATCCTGATTCATTTACGTTAATATTGTTAGAAATCCGACTAGGTGTAAAAGATGGGATAGGATGAGAAAGAAATTTTTCAAAATAGTTTGGGTGAAAATGTTTGTTTGAAGCTTTACTTAAACAATCATCATTACTATTAACAAGAGTATTTGAAACATCATGGTTTGATTCATCAACATCTGAGGATAAACAAGATGAACTATAACTAGAACTACATAAGCTACTATCTGTAACAGAAGTTTGGGAAACAAATCTACTTAAACTATTGTCTATGGAAGACTTTTTGGAATCTGAAATGTTAAGACAAGAGCTGCCCAGACCACTACTTTCACCATAATCATATTCCTCTCAAATCTCCTTATGATTAACTCCTTTCTAAACCTGCATACAAACTGTCAATATCTTTCTGAATTAATTCATTAGTTGGATGAGGTATAGGCATAGGAGAATAACAACAAGTGCTTGGTGGAGGATAAACATGAGTGGTTTCTTTGCTTCCCAAACCAGTCTTAATTGTAGCCCCCCTTTGATTCTTGCAAAGCTCCTCAAGTTTCATCCCAGAGATTGTCTATTTTTCAAGTTTGGTTTTTAATTTGCTTGTTTCAAATTCAGCAAGTGCTACACGTTCAGTTAAAGCATTTATTTCAACGTTTCTTTCTAAAAGATTTCTTTTTAAATGCTCATTTTCTTTTAACGCTTCATTTAACTTAACAAAATATTTTGACTCGTTTGTCTTAAGTTCCTTATTAATTTGTTTTAATTCTTTTTCATTATCTAATAACAGTCTGTTTGCCTTATAAACCCCAAAGAAATGAATTTTACATGGAGGAGAACACATGTCTTGAATTACCTCATAAGGGAGACCCATAACTACCTTTTCAGCAGCCAGGACCTTGTCACACTGACAAACCGGAGTGTTCTTCTTATTTTCTTCATCCTCTATTGCTTTCCTGCAAATCTCCTTAGCTTCACTTTCCTCCTTTGATTCTTCCTTTGATTCACCTGTCTTCTTTCCATAATCTTCACCAACTGTTACCTTCTTTTCAACTGCAACACCAGCTTTCTCATATCCTCTCTCTTCAACTTCCACTTTCTCAAGCTTTATCCCTTCAACCTGAACCCTTTGCTCATTACTTTCACCAATAACCTTTTGAGTCTCACTCTTGAACTCTCTAAAAGGATCAAAGTCCTTAATAGAATCCATATCACTGTACACTAACTCAGCCACTAGTGCATGATTGATTTCTTCTTTAGTTTCCTTAATCTCATCACTCCAATCAAAGATTGAGATGAGAGCTGTTTCCTTCTTTGACTTAGCTTCTTCCTTGTCAGTGATTGGAATAACTTTAGAAGCTCCAGAAGTTCCTGGTTCAGTAATGATAGGAGATGGACATTCTCTAGCTGTTTGCAATTAAAGCATCATAATTTAGACTTATCAAATCCCAGCTTTGATTCTGATTCTGATTCTGATTTTCGAAGCTCCTTCTACCAGTTCGTTCCATGAATCTTCTTGCACGTAGTGTGAGCATGGCCATCTACCATTAGATATCTGTTTCCTCTAAATCATCTGGGTCGACTTGATAATGTCTTCGATAGTCATTCCTTTTCCCTTCAGCTCCCAAGCAACTAGAGCCTCATAACTATGCATAAACATTCCAATTAATGCCATAGTATCTGATGGAATTTGAGTAATGACAGATGGCTTTAAGCTTGAACCAACACCTGTAGACCCCCCACTGGACATATTTGAAGCACCATATCCTGTAGAACCACCATAAGCTGAACCATACATAGACGAGTTTGTAGCGGATGACATTCATGCAACATTTTGTGGATATACGATAGCTGGCATCATGGATTGATTGTATTATCTCCTTTCTAAATCCAAATCAAAAGATTTCAATTTGTTGATTACATCCATAAGTTTGTAATCAGCAAAGTTTATTTCCTGCTTCAACATCCTAACTTGTAGGCTGCATTGAGGTGGGAGTGAGTCCAAGAGTTTAGAGACTTGTTCATGATTACCCAACTGCTCATCATATTTCTTTAAGGTGCTTGAGATGGACAAAAATCAATTTGTTATGTCAAAAAGGCTTTCATTTTTGTGTCCTACAAATGAATTGAACTTTTAGCTTGAGCTTTCCTGTCCTTCCTCAGATCCTTATTTCCATCATAAAATTCACATAAGGAGTCATACAAAGATTTTGCATTCTTGTGTTTAGCAAACCGGTTATAGATATCTTGAGATAAACAAAGAGTTAATGATGATCTACATAGGTTGGACTCACTATAGTTGATAGGTTTATTTTGCTTTGTAATAGGTTAATTGTTAGTTTCTTATTTGTAATTTTTCTTTTTATGTAATTTTTGTATTGCAGCGAAACTACGGGCGAAACTATAGTTTCGCCTGGAGTCAGCTACTTCTGATCACTCGGCGAATCTGTAGTTCCTTGCCGGGTGAATCTAGTAGTTAGACACGCAGTTTCGCTAGTCAGTGAAACTACCAGCGAATCTAGGTTACTTATATATTGTAAGTTTTCTATCTTTGTAGATGGAGAATTGGCAAAACCCAAATACGAAAATATCATTGTTGCAATTGTGTGTGTGCGGCTGGAAGCTTATTATCATTATTACTGAGCCTTTTGTTTGATTATCATTGTTTAGATTCTAAATTGTTCATTGTGTTATTGGGTATATTATGTTAAATCAGTGGGAAATCATTGTTATACATCAAGTGCACTATTGAATCGATCAAGTGGACCAACAATATGGTATCAGAGCCATTGTGCTCTTGACTAGGTTGTTTTTGGTCATTTTTCGAAAAAGTTACCGTTCCATCTATTTTAGAATCTGTTTTGGGTGTTTCTGTTATGAAATTGATTGAGGATGGTGTGTTTTTGATGTACGAAGCTACTGTAACCATCAGATTCCAAATTCAGTGTGTTTTGAATGAGTTTGGGTTGATTCGGTTATGAAAAGGAGTTTCAGATTCATCGGGCGAAACTATTATTCTTCCAGCGAATTTACCAGCGAAACTGCTGGATTTGGTGATTTCAAATTCGAGTGCTATTGTCAGCAAAAGTAGTCCATCCTTGAACGAAAGTTCAATTGTCAGCTAGTCACTATGAGCGAAAGTGCTAGCGAATCTATTTTAGAACGAAAGTTCTACTAGTCTCAGCAAAACTATCGCCGAAACTAGAGTTTTGGATCATTGATTCAATCGAAACTACTGCTTGTATTCCGGCGAATCTACTAGCGAAGTTACCAGCGAATTTACCTGTTGTCAGTGAAATTATCCTCTTTTAGTTAATGATGTCCACCAATATTACCATATCTGACTTGGAGAGTGTTGCTCCTAATAGGCCACCGAGGCTTATAAATGGTGATAACTTTGAGGACTGGAAAAGATGTTTGAAAGCCTTCTTTTACTAGACCGATCATAATCAATGGGAATCAATTGTAAATGGTTTGAGGACTGGAAAAGATGTTTGAAAGCCTTCTTTTACTACACCGATCATAATCAATGGGAATCAATTGTAAATGGTCCTCATACCCCAACTGTCACTGTCGGTCAAGTCACCTCTCCAAAACCGATCCATCTACATTCATTGAAAGAGATTTGAAGTTAATTGATCGTGATCAGAAAGCTTTTGGAGCTTTAACTCTCTGTTTATCTCAAGACATCTACAATAGATTTGCTAAACACAAGAATGCAAAATCTTTATATGACTCCTTGTGTGAATTCTATGATGGAAATCAAGATCTGAGGAAAGACAGGAAAGCTCAAGCTGAAAAGGAGTTCAATTCTTTTGTAGTACACAAAAATGAAAGCCTTACTGATATAACAAATCGATTTTTGTCCATCTCAAGCACCTTAAAGAAATATGATGAGTAGTTCTGGACTCACTTCCACCTCAATGGAGCCTGCAAGTTAGGATGTTGAAGCAGGAAAGAAACTTTGTTGATTACAAACTCATGGATGTAATCAACAAACTGAAATCTTTTGATTTGGATTTAAAGAGAAGAGAATACAATCAATCCATGATGCCAGCCACTGTATATCCAGAAAATGTTGCATTAATGTCATCCGCTGCAAACTCGTCTATGTATGGTTCAGCTTATGGTGGTTCTACAGGATTTGGTGCTTCAAATATGTCGAGTGGGGGGTCTACAGGTGCTTTGATTTTTTTTAAAACAAATAGAAAACAAATGAAAGAAAAATAAAAGGATATAGAGACTTCTTTTTCAAGAAATTGATCCGGAGAATCAAAGATTTGCGGGATTGCTGATATGTTTGTCCTTTTAAACTCATGCCTTCCTCTTTTCAACAAGTAATCTGTAGCGGTTTTATCATGTTATAGATTCATCAAAAAACTCAGATGACTTGGATCCCACAGATATTCAACAAAGTACTAATCTTGTTCTTCTTGGTTTATTGAGCAATATAATTTACTTTGCTTGAATTCTTATATATTTCAATGATGATTCTGAATTCTAAGAATCGTTGTGTCTTTATTATAGGGATAGATGATAAGAACTCCAGGTCTATACTTACGTATAACAGAGGAGACAATCATTTTATCTTGTTGATGAGAGCTTCAGGTCTCTACTTACGTATAACAGAGAAGTTCATCAGAATGTGCCGATGAGAGCTTCAGGTCTATACTTACGTATAACAGAGGAGATCATCACTCTAGGTCAATGTTCACACATAGCAGTAGAGATAAGCACGAGATATGTCACCCATTTTATTTTAAAATTTTTGCAACAAGCAAAGATTTGAAACTCTCAACTCTTTTCAGACAAGGCCTTGTATCTTTGTGCAGGCTGAAATATCATAAGTATAATCCTTGTCATCGAGTTCTTAAACTTTAATTAGGCTACACGATCACTGTTTACTTTGATATCGGGCTGAGCCTACCATGCATATCCCAAACAATGCTATTGATTCTCCTTCAAACTTCTTTTACATGAAGTTCCTGAAAAGACAAAAAATATTTTAATTCCCCCAAAATTTCTTTTTAGCAGTCGCGAAACAAAAAAAAAATATTAATATAAGCTGAAACAAACAAAATAAAGATGTGAAGACATATGGGACACAGATGTTTATCAACAAAGTTTATAAACAAAAAGAGTTATTTACAAAATGATTCACATTAATATAAGAAAGAGGTTTTAAAAAGATATTAAACCCAACAAGGAGATCAATTCATAAAAACACGGTTTATCAAAAGTTTTTGTGAAAAGATCCGCTTGTTGATTTTTTGTGTCAATCGGAATAATATCTATAAAACCCTTTTCCTGAGCGTCCCGGATGGCATGAATTCTCGTTTCAATGTGCTTGGTGCGAGTATGATGAATTGGGTTTTTGGCAATCCCAATAGCAGCTTCATTATCACAAAAAAGTGGTGTATGAAGAAAATTTATCCCGTAATCCATCATTTGATGTTGTATCCATAGCACTTGGCAACAGCAACTGGAGGCAGCAACATATTCAGCTTCTCCTGTAGACAAAGATACTGTAGTTTGCTTCTTACTCTGCCATGAAACGAGACAATCTCCTAAATATTGACATCCACCAGTGACAGATTTTCAATTGACTCTGCAACCACCATGATCACTGTCAGAATATGCATGTAAGTCAAAGTTACCTCCTTTTGGGTACCAAAGACCCAAACGAGAGGAACCCTTTAAATAACGAAAAGTTCTTTTGACAGATTTTTCATGAGATTCTTTTGGGTTGGCCTGAAAACGAGCACAATAGCACATAGCGAATGTAATATCAGGACAACTGGCTGTAAGATACATGAGGGATCCGATCATAGAACGATAGCGATGAGCATCTATGGATTTCCCATTATCATCTGGAGTTAAGAAAGTCTGAGCAGTGAATGGAGTAAGTTCTGGAGAAGAATCATCCATGTTGAACTTTTTGAGAATCTCCAGAACGTACTTTTCCTGATGAATCAAAATACCAGACTGCTTTTGTTCAACTTGTAATCCCAAGAAAAAGCATAACTCCTCCATCATGCTCATTTCAAAACGATCCTTCATGACCTCTTCAAATTCTTTACATAGTTTCTCATTTGTTGACCCAAAAATAATGTCATCAACGTACACTTGAACAATCAACATTTCACCATCAACTTCTTTCTTGAACAGAGTCATATCTATCGAACCACGAGAGAAACCTTTACTCGGCAGATACTGATTCAGAGTTTCATACCAGATCCGAGGGGCTTGATGTAGTCCATATAAGGATATGTCAAGTTTATACACTTTGTCTGGAAAATCTGGATCCTTGAAACCTGAAGGTTGACAAACATAAATCTCCTCATCAATATTCCCATAGAGATATTCGCATTTCACGTCCATCTGAAAGACTTTAAAGTTTTTGTGAGCTGCATGAGCATGAAAGATTCGGATGTCTTCAATTCGAGCAACTGGAGCAAACACTTCAGTATAGTCAATTCCTTCCTCCTGAGCCAAACCTTGAACAACCAACCTGGATTTGTTACGATTTATTACTCCCCGATCATCTGGTTTGTTCCGAAATACCCATTTAGTACCAATAGGAAACTTGTTTGGAGGAAGATCAACTAATTGCCAAACTTTCAATTTTCTAAACTGCTGAAGCTCCATTTGCATAGATTCAACCCAACTTGGGTCTTGAAGTGTTGCTGAGACATTTTTGGGAACTGTTTGAGATAAGAAACAAGCATAGAGGCATTCATTTATCAATCTAGATTGACTCTGTGTCCTCACTCCATCAGTAATAGAACCAATGATGTAATCATGTGGGTGGTATTTTAAGCTTTTAAAATTAGTGTTAAGGGTTATTGGATTTGTTGAAGATGAGGAGGTGGTTTGTGATGGTAGTGAAGGCTGTGATGAGGAAGTGGGTTGTGAAGACTGTGATGGGGAAGTGGGAGGTTGGTTTGGGAAGATGTGAGAGAGGAGCCTGTAATTGTTGAGGCTGAATTTATTGATTTGGTATTAGACATAGACGTAGATTTGACGGGGGCTGAGGTGATTAGAGAAGAAACCACAAGAGGAAATAAGGAAGATACTGATAAGAGACTCGTTGATGAAGAGGAAGAATATGAAGAACAACTGGTGGATTATGACTCGGAGCCTGAGTATTATGAAGTGGAGGAGCGCCCAATGACATATGTTGCTCAAAGGGGTACAGAAGAAGGTGATGTTTTTGAGCTGAGCAAGGAGGACTGGTTCGTGAAAGAAAAAGAACCAGAAGAATTAACTCCTCTATTCCAAAACATAAGTGAACCGAGAAAGAAGAAATGTGATAAGAAGATAGTGAGCAAGAAGTACAATTAGGAATTGAAAATGTTTATGATCAAAAGGAGAGGTGGTGAAATTTTATATATGCATAAAAGGAAGGCGTTCAAGACTTTGCACAAAAAAAACCAAATAATCAAGGGTACAATGGCTTTGATACCATATTGTTGGTCCTTATGATCGATTCAATAGTGTACTTGATGAATAACAATGATTTCCCACTGATTTAACACAATATACCCAATAACACAATGAATAATTTAGAATCTAAACAATGACAATCAAACAAAAGGCTCAATAATAATGATAATAAGCTTCCAGTCGCACACACACAATTGCAACAATGATATTTCGTATTAGGGTTTTGCAATCCGTTACTTACACAGATAGAAAAATTACAATATACAAGCAAACCTAATTTCGCTGGCAATTTCGCTGACTAGCAAAACTGCCAAACTATTAACTAGTTTCACCCGGCAGCGAACTACAGTTTCACTGGGTGAACAGGCACAGCTGACTCCGGGCAAAACTATACTTTCACTCGTAGTTTCGCTGGAACACAAAAGTCAACAAAATACAAATTACAAGAGAAAAACTAACATTAATCCTATTACATAACATTTAACCTATCAACTATAGTGAGTCCAACGTATACTAGATTATCAAGAACACTTATTGAAGCTGCAAGAACCATGTTGTCTGACTCTAAACTGCCCATCACCTTCTGAGCAGAGGCAGTCAACACTATCTGCTATGTGCAAAATAAAGTTTTAGTGGTGAAGACTCATGGTAAGACTCCTTATGAACTATGCCACAAAAGGAGACCTTTCATTGGTTACCTCAGATCATTTGGATGTCCTTGCACCATCTTGAATACCAACGATCAAATAGCCAAATTTGCTGAGAAATCAGATGATAGACATTTCATTGTATACTCTTCCTAAGCTAAGGCTTATAGATTATACAATCTTAGAACTAGAGTAGTTGAGGAGTCAGCCAATGTGACCTTCAATGAATACATGCCCAGTGTGAAAGGTTCTGGTCCTGATTGGCTGTTTGATGTTGATTTAGTTACCAACTATTTTAACAAATCTTGTGAAGATATTTCAGGATCTACAGGTACCTCATCAACAGAAGATTCTGAGCCAAGATTTGAGCTAAGAAGACCAAGTGTTCAAACTACTTTAGCTCCAGTGGTAACTAGCCCTGCAGTTGAAAATCCTATTAGCACAACTATGACAAATTCATCAGCTGATACATCTAAAGTGCCTATAAATTTTAGCATAGCGGCACAAAATTCAAATGAAGGAATTTCCAATGTAGGTGGAGATGGAGGTGGTGATAGTGATAAAGAATCCCTTGATGCTGATAAGCACTCCATAGAAGACAATATCAATGATGTAACACACTTATTAGATCAAGTTAATCTTGATAAGTGTGTTGATGTGGTGGATGATACTCAAGTACTGGCTGATAAGCACTCCATAGAATCCACAAGCCCCATCCTACCACAAACATCATTGGAGATATTAAGACTGGGTTGAGAACAAGAGAACAAACCCATGATAAAAACATTTGTCTTCACTCTTGTTTCTTGTCCTATGTAGATCCTAAGAAGATTGAAGAGGCTTTGAAGGATGGAGTTGGGTTGAAGCAATGAAGGAGGAGCTGCTTCAATTCAAGAGACAGAAGGTTTGGAATCTATGTCCTCTTCCTCAAGGAAAGACTACCAGAGGTACGAAGTAGGTATTTAGGAACGAGAAGGATGATGGAGTACTTGTCATCAAGAACAAGGCGAGACTAGTTGTTCAAGGGTACACACAAGAAGAAGGGCTTGACTACACAGATGTTTTTGCTCTTGTAGCAAGACTTGAAGTTGTTAGGATATTCTTGGCTTTTGCTGCATCCAAGGGTTTCAAGGTCTACCAACTTGATGTCAAGTGTGCCTTCTATATGGGGTGATTGATAAGGAGGTGTATGTCAAACAACCACCTGGTTTTGTAGACCCAGATCATCCTGATTATGTCTGCAAACTTGACAAAGCTCTCTATGGGCTGCATCAAGCTCCAAGGAGGTGGTATGAGACACTATCACAGTATCTCTGTCAGCATGGATACAAGAGAGGTACTATTAATGTAACACTCTATCCAAGGAACAGGAAATGACTTGATGCTGGTTCAAGTTTTTATAGATGAGATTATCTTTGGGTCAACTAATCCAAAGCTCTGTAAAGACTTTGAGAAGCTGATGAAGAAAAGATTTGAAATGAGTGCCATGGGGAAACTCAATTTCTTTCTAGGAATTCAAGTGAAGCAGGTTTACAATGGCATCTTCATAAACCAATCAATGTATGTGCAGGACATACTTACCAAATTTCATATGATGGAGTGCAAGGTTGCTAAGACTTCCATAGCTAGAAACCACTCTCTAGGACCAGATCTTAAGGGGGAGTGTGTTGATGAACAGTTATAAAGAGCAATGATTGGGTCTCTTATGTACCTCACAGCCAGTAGGCCTGATATCATGTTTTCTACATGTATTTGTGCAAGATATCAAGCCAACCCCAAGATGTCACACCTGGTTGCTGTCAAGAGAATTCTCAGATATCTCAAAGGTGCTCCCAAACTGGGCCTTTAGTATCCAAAGAATTTTGACTTCAATCTATATGGCTATATAGATAGTGACTATGGTGGCTGCAATATGAATGCAAAGTCTATGTCTGGAGGATGTCAATTTCTTGGTGGAAGGATAGTCTCATGGCAATGCAAGAAACAATCTTGTGTATCTACATCAACTGCTGAAGCTGAATACATTGCTACTGCAAGCTGTTGTGCTCAAGTGCTTTGGATTCAGAATCAGATGCTGGACTATGGATTCAACTTCAAGAAGACTTTCATCCATATAAACAACAATAGTGCTATCTCTATTATAGAGAATCATGTAAAACATTCAAAGACAAAGCACATCAACATCAGGTATCATTTGATTAGAGATAATTTTGAAAAAGGATTGATAAAACTAGTCAAAGTTAACACAAATGAACAATATGCTGATTTGTTCATAAAAGCTTTTGACGAGTAGAGATTTAAGTATCTTGTATTAGCTATTGGGATGATTAACTGTGAGTAGAATTTTCTTACAACTAAACTCACGATTATTTTTAAAAATGTATGTGTCTTAAGTTGTCTATATTATCACCATATAAGCCATGTTTTCTTTGGAAGAAACTTTTCAAAATGATATCCCTTAAGATTTTTAGAATTTTGGATATATTTTCCTTCGGAAGACATCAAGTTGTCTTCGGAAGAAAATTATGTCTTCAAAACAAATAACTACTTCTGAGAAATTAACCTCCGGAAGAAATTTGATTATATCTTTCAAAGCTTCTATTTATCACCAAGTACTTTGACAGGATCAGTGATCTAAGTTTGATCAATTAGAGTTGAATCGCAGCGGAATTAGAACAAGAATTAGACAAATATAGCAAGAACACAATAGATATTCAATGGAACAGTACACGGTTTTTCTGCAAAATGGATAATATCATTCATGCACAAATGCTTCGGTATGGCGGCCGCTAAGCTGCGCTATATCAGCCGCTAAGCTTCGCAGGATACAATTAGGTCAACATTCCTTATATAAAGGAATGTGACGTCTGCTGATGTCACTTGATAGTGACATTAACAGAATTATTACAAACAACTGAAAGTAAGCAAACTACTGAGAATGTTCACAACAACTGAGAACATCTCAGAGTATGCTAAGTACAAGATGAAACTAAAACTACTGAAACTACAAGTACTGATTACAAGAAACATAAAACTACTGAAAGGAAACCATCACAACTACTGAAGAGGTCTTCTTCAGCTGTTGTGACAACATCTGAAACTTGGTCTTCAGTCTTTGTCTTCAGCTTTTGTCTTCAGACTTTGTCTTCAGTTCTTTAGCTTCAGACTTTGTCTTCAGCTTTTTCACTTCAGACTTTGTCTTCAGCTCTTTCACTTCAGACTTTGTCTTCAGACCTTGTTATCAGTTGATGTCTTCAGCTGTTGCAGACTACTTCAGTTGTTGTAATGTCTGTGGGACTTAAAGGTTTTTCTGATCAGGCTCATTGGTTCTTTTGGTCCAACAAACTCCCCCTGAACCAATGCAGCCAAAACCTTTAAGCTTATTGAGGTCCCACTTATTCTTGGCAGAAATACTCTCTTGATCAGCTTCAGAGATATCAGATAAGCACAGGCCAGGGAACAGGTTTCAGTAGATGTGAATGTCAAAGGATGGAAGGGAACTCTGTCTTGGGGAACTGGACACAGAGCTGTTATCCCAACCATGAAACCTACTTCCCATTGATGAGTCTATAAGACTCTCTGACGTAGGCCTCAAGGAGAACAACTTGTTCCTCCTTAGTGAGTTCTTCTGCTTCTCCTTCGAAGAAGAACTCTGGGCCATAGTACTCTGATAGGTACTTTACTGTCTTTCCATTTTTCAACTCAACAGTTGTTATCTCTCTGTAAGCAAATTCATCTGGGTGAGTCCCTTCTAATAACAACTGGAGTTCATTTTTCTTGATCTCTTCAAGCCTCTTGTATAACAACCCCTTCTTGACCATTTTGTTCTCCATTAGAGTTTGAGGGGTCATCTTTGACTTGTAGGCTCTCTTGAAGTCTTCAAGTATCTCCCAGGGTGAGACTACAATGGCCAACATAATAACAGCATCTATGGTCTTTCTCACTTGGCCATTGTATCTACTTGGTATGGATTTCTTATGAATTCTAGAACTAACCCTGGGGTCTGGCCAAATCCTTACTCTCTCTTTTGATATTGAAAGGTATGCCTGAGAGCATACAGCCTTTGAGCGTGTTTCTTCATGGCTTGTATAGATGATGACTGAGGAAACTCTTTGTCAACCATCTTCAAAAGTTGCTCATCGTGCTGTTTCTGCTGTTCTTCTTCTTCAATCTTAACTTTCACCATTTGCCTCTGAAAGTCTGGTGTGATCATTTGTTGACTTCTGGGCTCAGGTATTTTTAGAACAGCAGAGATTGGCAGACTGTCTTCTTCATCATCTTCTTCTTCTTCTTCCATCCTCAACACCCTTCTCCTCCTTCTGGGTGCATCATTGGATGTGGTTTGAGGTGGTTTTTGGGGTAAGGGAGTTGGTTTTGAGGGTTGAGTTGGTTTAAGTTTAGGTTTAGGGATTGGTTTGGAGAGTTGTGGGGTTGGTTGTTTTTGAGTGGGAGTTTGGGAAGGCTGATCTAGCATTTTTGTGGTAAGTTTGGCTTTGGAAAGCTTGGCCATATCAGTTCTCTTCCCAGCACCTGCTTCATCTAAGGCTTCGATAATCAACCCCTTATTGAATGCTTCAGAAGCACAGATTCTGGTGGTTATTGCCAGAATACTGTCTCTGGTCCATGATTTAATCTCAATTAATGATCTTCCCAGTATTTTGCAATAAACCTGATCATTATCTCCAACCTCTCCCTTTCCATCACACTGTAACTGGCCCATCTCTCTTGTATCTCTTTAATCTCCAGCCTTCTGATCTCAGTGTCTAATGTAGCTGTATCAAAGCCCTGTCTGAAGAGTTGGTCTATTATTCTGTCCATTGATCTGCTGTGAGCTTCATCAGCTTCTTTAATCAGATCTTCCAATGATTTCTCTTCATCAGGCTTTTGAGTTTCAGCACTTTTCTTTCTCTTGTATGTGATCAGCTGTTTTTCCTTTTCTAACTCCTTTTCTTTCTCTTGTTGTTTCTCATCTTCCACTCTCTTTCTCTTTCTTTCTTTCACTGCCGTAGACTCCCCCTTTTTGGGTGCATTGGGTTCAGGGGTTTGAATGGCAGAAAGCTTCTTTTGCACAGCATCATCAACAAGTGTTTGTAGATTTGAGGAGATCCTCTCATCAATGGCTTTATGCACAATCTCATTGATGATGGGAGTGATGACAGGTAAGGAATGTTGAAAGGTAGCAACCATCTGCTCAGAGGGGTTCTGTCCCTGAGAGGTGGTGCAAAAGCAGTGGCTGGTGGCTCAGTTGAGTGTAGTGGCTGAGTGTTTGGTGAACCTTCAGATGAAGGTGCCATCTGTGGGTTTATTGGGGCAGATGGACTTTGATCCTGAGACATTTTGGCAAGCAGTTCTTTGAGTCTGCTCACCTCAGCCTCAAGGATTGTGTTATGGGCTAAGACATCGAAGAAAAAGCCCAGGTCATCATCAGTCTTTGCTGAATCACCTGACCTCCTGATTGAATCAGGATGTACATGCCCTGAGTGTAGATCAGTTGTAGCATGTGCCCCTTGTTCTTGGTTCTGGGGACTTCCTGCCTCAGGACTGAGTCCTTCATCGGCAGTTGCCTCTGGTGAGGTCTTAGAGATGTTACCAACTGCATCCTGTTCATTTGCTGAATCAGTAGAAGTGGCAGCCTCACCAGATGTTCTAACCTCCTCCTCTACACGGGGAGATTGAACATTATAACCCCTGTGCTGTGGGTTATCAGCAGCATTTTGGTCCTCTTCCTCAGCTGTTGAGGTTCTCCCCATTGTAATTGGTTTCTGGGGAGGAGGAGAGGAATGCAGCTGACTCAGCACTTGTGCAACTATAATGGTTGGGCTTTGAGGGGCGGTTGCATTTGGAGATAGGTTTGAAGCAGATTGCACCCGGGGTGACTGGTGCTCTTCAATGGTAACCTTCTCAATTGAGATAGGTTCCAGCATTGTGGTATCCCCAATTATGGTTGCATCAGGATCCTGTTGAGAGGATGCCTGAGCGGCTAGGGCTGGTGGAGTCTTTGACACTACTGGGGGGTTAGAACCAGTAAGTGTTTCCTGTATTGGTGGTACAGGGGCATCCTCAGGGGACTCATCTCCCTGAGTAGCCTTTTTGGGCTTTTTGGTGTTGGGTTTGGTGGGGACTTTGGATCTGGAAGTGGAGGCTGTGGGTTCCCGCTGCTTGGGTTTTAGCAGCCGGGCAGCCCCTTTCAGTGTAGGGTCAGAGTTGTGCCTGGAGTATACTTCAGGCAATACAGCCGGAGCAGGGACTCCAAGGCCAACAAGGCCGTCTGATTTTAGCTGATTTAAAATTATGGCCATGAGAAACCTGGGATATAATATCCATCTGTTTGCCACAGGTTTCAAAGCCAGATCCTTTAGTTCCATGAAAACTATCTCAGAAAAATTTAGATTTTGTCGTTCAAAGATAGAGTATAATACCTGTTGCCATCGGGAGGACATCTGATCCCATGAGGAGGTTTTTGATGCAAGGCAGACATTCACCATGTGGAATATAAGACGTTCAGCATCATGGAAGTGCTTCTTCAGAATGGTGGTAGCACTTAAGTCTCCTTCATACCCGTTATTGATGAAAGACATATCAGTTGTGCCTTTCGGGTATTCTGTGACACAGGTGGCATCATGTAGATTTAGGGTTTGTCGAATGATGTCTGGAGTGATGACCACCTGTTTCTGGTTAACCAACGACTGGAGAGTGATTTGGCTATCATTCTCACCAGTTTGCACAGAGACGTTGGTCCAGAATTGGCTTAGGGAATCGGGGTATATGGTAGGATTCAGAAGAAAAGCGGTTCGGTACTGGGAATCTACCATAAGATCGATGGCATTATCAAATTTGTTCCAAAAGGCCGATTTCGAGAGGTAGGCAACACAGTTGTGTCTGGGTTTGAGTTTCATGGTCGCCATTGTTGAGAGAGTGAAGGACAAAACGGCTAATGAAACGTTTGAAAGTAGGTTTAGGTATTTAGGGTAAGAAAAGGCTGATATAAAACGACTGAAAGTGTTGGTGCTGTCATCAGTTGTTTGAAAACAACTGAAGACCTGGTTTAACTTTCAGAAGTTGTAACAACTGAAGACTTGGTATTAGTCATCAGTAGTTGTGAAACTACTGAAGACATGGTTTTGGCTTCAGGTGTTGTAAACAACTGAAGATTTGGTGTTAGTCATCAGTAGTTGTAAAACTACTGAAGACATGGTTTTGGCTTCAGTTGTATGAAGTGAAACAGCAGTTGTAGAAACAACTGAAGAGAAAAGTTTCTCATCAGCTGTTGTCGTCAATTCTTAGCTCATCAGCTGTTTCATTCTGACCTCAACACTTATCAGACTTTTTGTCTGATTTTCAGACGTTTCATTGGTCATCAGTACTTATCTGTTATACTGACATCAGTAGTTGTAACTACATCAGTAGTTGTAACCACATCAGTTCTTTTCAACAGATAGAGTACTTCAGTACTTTTAAGTAATTTAGTCTTCAGTAGTTATGAAAACTACTGAGGATAAAAGAACTTATCAGTACTTATTTGTGACAATAGTATACGAATGCTCATCAGTACTTGTTGACTGAGATCATCAGTAGTTGTCACTTATTCTAGCTGCAGCATACCAAGCCTTAACACTAGGTTTTGGAAAGTTGAACTGTCCAAAGGCTTAGTAAATATGTCTGCAAGCTCATCAGCACTAGGAACAAACTTTGGATCAATCAGACCTTTTTCAAAACAATCCCTAATAAAATGGTGTCTGATCTCAATATGTTTGGTCCTAGAGTGCTGGACTGGATTCTTGACAATACAAAGAGCTGAAGCACTATCCATTAGTAATGGAGTCTTAGTCTCTGTAATGCCATAATCCAATAATTGATTCTGAAGCCAGAGTACCTGAGATGTACAACTTGCAGCAGCAATGTACTCGGCTTCAGCAGTGGATGTAGCAACAGATGTTTGTTTCTTACTCTGCCAAGAAACCAAACAGTTGCCTAGGAATTGACATCCACCAGAAGTTGATTTTCTAGTTAATTTACACCCTGCATAGTCACTATCAGAAAAAGCAACTAATTTGCAAGAGTGCCCAGTGGAATACCAAAGACCTAGAGATTGAGTACCTTGCAGATATCTAAAGATCCTCTTGACTGCAATCAAATGAGACTCTTTAGGAGCAGCCTGAAATCTAGCACAAACACAAGTTGCAAACATAATATCTGGTCTAGAAGCTGTTAAGTACATCAAGGACCCAATCATACATCTGTAAAGTGTTTCATCAACAGCTTTACCTTTCTGATCTGCATCCAGTTGTGTGGTGCTGCACATGGGAGTAGAACAGGGCTTACAGTTTTGTAAATCAAACTTTTCCAAAAGACTCTTTGTGTATTTTGACTGATGAATGAAAGTTCCATCAGCCTTTTGTTTGATTTGCAAACCTAGAAAGAACTGTAATTCTCCCATGGCACTCATTTCGAATTTTTGTTGCATCAACTTTGTAAATGCATCACACAACTGTGGATCAGAGGATGCAAAAATAATATCATCAACATAAATTTGAACAAGGAGCTTATGCTGACCCACTTTCTTAATGAACAAAGTTTTATCTATGGAGCCTCTAGTGAAATTATTCTGAAGAAGAAAATTTGACAGTGTTTCATACCAGGCTCTAGGAGCTTGTTTCAACCCATAAAGAGCCTTATCAAGTTTATACACCCAATCAGGATGTTTATTATCCTCAAAACCTGGTGGTTGACACACATAAACCTCTTCTTTTATTTTACCATATAAAAATGCACTTTTGACATCCATTTGAAAAACTTTAAGATTGTGGAATGCAGCATAGGCTAAGAACAATCTAATTGCCTCCAGTCTGGCTACAGGGGCAAAGGTTTCATCATAATCAATACCTTCTTCTTGTGAAAACCCCTGGACAACCAGTCTGGCCTTGTTCTTGACAATTTGCCCATTTTCATCTGTTTTATTCCTAAACACCCATTTAGTGCCTATTGCACACTTACCTGGGGGTAGAGGAACCAGTTCCCACACTTGCTGCTTTTTGAACTGAAGAAGCTCAAGCTGCATGGCATCAACCCATCCATTGTCTCTTAATGCAATATGATAGTTCTTTGGCTCTTGCTGACTGATGAAGAGAGCATAGAAGCAGAAGTTGGACAATTGACTTCTAGTTGAGACACCAGCATTGATATCACCAATGATTTGAGACATTGGGTGATTCTTCAGCTCTTGGTACACTATGAGATCTGTGCAAGTGTTTGTAGCACGCTCAGCAGCAACAGATGTTGATCCAGATTCTTGAAACCAAGTATTAGATGGCAAGTCAAATGAAGTAGAGGATTCAGAAATCTCATCAGCATTTGTTGTGGATGGTGCTACTGAAGCTACAGGAACATCAAGTTTAGTAGACTCAGGCAGTTGATCACTAAACTTGAATAGGTGAGTACTGGGATCATCATCAACATCAGTACCACCAGATGGATGACTAGCTGCAGAAGGTGATGAATTCACATGATCTGCAACAGCTGGAGGCTGATAAGGAACATATTGCAGTATGTCCAGATCAAACAACTCCACAGGGTTTTGTGGGATTTTGTCCTTAGGAGATTCATTGAACTTCACATGCAAGGTTTCTTCAACCATCTTTGTTCTGCAGTTGAACACTCTGTAAGCCTTGCAAGTGGATGAATACCCAACAAAATACCCTGCATCCACCTTAGAATCAAACTTTTGGAGTTGATCCTTTGTGTTGAGAATGTAACAAGGACACCCAAATGCTCTGAAGAATGAAATTAGAGGAGCCAAATGATGTAGAACTTCATAAGGAGTCTTCATCAACCTCTGATTCACTAAAGCTCTATTTTGCACATAGCATGCTGTGTTGACAGCTTCAGCCCAAAAGGTCAGTGGCAAACCAGAGTCAGCCAACATGGACCTTGCAGCTTCAATTAGGGTCCTGTTCTTTCTCTCCACTACTCCATTTTGTTCTGGAGTCCTTGGGATGCTATACTGCCTCTTGATTCCTTTTGAAAGGTAGAAATCATCAAGTGTATGGTTTCTAAATTCAGTTCCATTATCACTTCTTATACACTTGACTGATAGGGAATACTGCTTCTCAACATACAACACAAAGTTAATAATTGTCTGAGCAGCCTCATCCTTTGAATGCAAGAAGAAGGTCCATACAAATCTGGAGTAATCATCCACAATTACCAGACAGTATTTCTTCTTTGCCATGCTCATTACTCTCACAGGACCAAAGAGATCCATGTGCAGTAATTGCAAGCAGGCAGTGGACTTTGGTTCTTCTATAGGAGGGAATGAAACTTTGTGTTGTTTTCCTTTTAAACAAGCAGTGCAGGTTTCATCACAGTGGAACTCCTTTATTGGTAGACCTCTCACTAAACTATTGTGGATCAGCTGATTCATGTTTTTGAGATTAACATGACCCAGCCTTCTATGCCACAGTTTAGATTCCTGAGGAGAGGCCTTGGAGAACAGGCAAGGATGACCTTTTAAATCAATCTTTTTGACAAATCCAAGGCATATACTCTTCCTATCCTGTTGGCCTTCAGGAGAGTATGTTCATCCAATACCTTGTCAATCAGCCTCAGAACTTTGGAAGACAGAATCCGGCAGTTCTGGCTTGTGAAAAGTGCAACATGCCCTTTATCACACATCTGACTGACACTCAGTAGATTATACTTGAGATTCTCCACATGGTTAACATCATCAAATCTGATTTCTCCATTTGACACAAATCCTTTCCCGATGATGTAACCCTTAGCATCATTTCCAAATGAGACAAATCCCTTCTTTCCTTGAGAGTAGTCATTAAGAAGAGAACTGCTCCCAGTCATATGCATAGATCCTCCACTGTCTACATACCAGATGCTTCTTTGGCATGCTGAAGAACCCTGCATTTATCATAAGAAACTAGTTAGCTTTAGAGACCCAAACCTTTTTGGTTTTGGGTCTGTTTTCATCAACAGATTTAACCATAACTTGTTTCTCATGATTAACAGCTGATGAAGGTGGAGATGGTGCTGAAATGGATTTCTTAGATTTGGGCTTGGATTTCCTTTTCAGTGGTTTGATCACAGGTGCATCTAGTTGGTTAACTCTCCCCAACAAATGCTGAACCATCATAACAAGTTGTGTCTGATTTGTTGCTAAAGCCTTCAGCTCATTTGACACATCAGTACTTGTTTTTGATGAGTTCCTGTGACCCACCATTTCCTCCTTCTTGAAATTCACAGACTTAGTCTGATGTTTATCATGAGGAACACTATCAGCTGTTTTCTGATAAACCCCATCCTTCTTTTTGGATTTTGGTGAGGCCTTGGGTTTATCAGTTTGAGATGACTGTGGTACAAACTTGGTCTCAAACTCATTTTTCATTTTATTAATTCTTCTTTAATGAGCTTATCTCTGTTGAGTTTGGAACCCTTTTTGTACCAGCATTCATCAGATAGATGATTGAATTTACCACATATTTCACATGGCTTATTCTTCATCTTGGATTGATCAACTGCTGAAGTGGAAACTACTGAAGGTGTGATCTTCAGTACTTTCCTCCTTTCAGTACTTGTGTTAAGTACTGAAGGATCGGTAACAACTGAAGACTTGTTCTTCAGCTGTTCTCTATCCGTCCTGAAAGACCGTATGATAGATTCCTCAGCAGTTGTTAATCCTTTTATTTCAGCAGATTTGAAATGCTTTTCAGATGTTGTGACTTGCCCTTCAGTACTTGGAGTACTTTGAGGGACAACATCTGAATTGCTCAGCTTCATGTGTTTATCAGCATTTAAACCATCAGGCAATTGATTTGCTGAGATCTTAACACTGACTTCATCCTCTAATTTTGTATTATCATTTGAGGATGAATCACATGATGATGTGGTTTGGAAATTACTTTCACCTTCAGATTTTACTATTGATTTTGAAGTAAAATCAGTAGGTGGTGCAGTATGATTGTAACCTATTCCAAACTTCACATTTGAAGCTGTTTGCTTGCTGAGAAGCATTTCAAATCCCTTGCAGGATGTTACCCAGCGGTCACACTCAACTTGGGTAGCTGCAAGTGTCTCTTTGAGACTTCTGTGGTTCTCAAGTATGACCTCTACCTTAGCCTTTTCATCATTAAGTTGGCATTTAAGCTTGTAAATCTCATCATCTTTGTCATTAAGAGCAGACTCATACTCAGCTTTTCTTTTGGAAATAGTTTTCTCAAGCTCAAGATTTTGATTGATTAAAGCTACATTTGCCTCTCTAATAGAGACAAAGGCAGCTATGCATGATTCAAACATAACTTGGCTTTAGCCTCAGAAGATACCTGGGTTACCTGTGAAGATGATGCATTGGAGCAGGAACCCTCAGTAGACTCCAGGGCCATGAGAGCAAGATTCCCAAAAGGATGTTCACCACCATGTTGACCAGCACCAGCAAATAATTGCTCATTGAAACCAGAAAGATCATCTGGTAAGCTGCTCCAGTCAACAACTCCTGGTGTGAAGAAGCTGTGATGAGGTTGAGATTGTGATGGAGATGGTTGAGGCTCAGGTAGGGCTTGAGGTTGTTGTGCTATAGGAACTTGAACTGGATTTGGCTGTGGCATGTAATAGCAGGGATATGGATATGGCATTGGACCCTGAGGGACAAAATATGCAGGAGATTGAGGTTGTGAGTGATGACCAGAACTAGCAGGATGTTGCCCTTTGTTTGTGAACTATTGCTTGGAAAGGTCACAAAGGGTGCAGAGGATTAGATCCAGTTGATCTACACTCTCTTGCAAAGTGCCCAAGCCTGTGGCATTTGTGACACCTCAACTTACTCTTGTCAAAACCAACTTTGTTTTGCCAGAGAGTCCTGGAAATTTCCTACCAGTTCTCTTGTAGAACTTTTGAGATCTGATATTGATCAAGGCCATTTGGCTCAAAATATCCATCTCTTCTAAATCATCATCAGCAATACCCTTCAAATCATCCATGATAAAGCATAAATTATCACTATTACACCCAGAATGACTGTCAACACCAACAAATGCATGATCAGAACTGTTTAAAGAGAAATCTATATGCTCATCATAATGGCTTTCTGATCCAGCATATTCTGACTCATGACCGACCAAGGCAGTGTTCCCTGGTACAAAGTCATCAGTGAGCTTTCCTGATGATGCCAGATTCCTTTTCTGCTCTATCTCTCTTTCAAATGTAAGCAGTTTCCCATGGAGTTGGGTGAGAGATAGGCTATCCAGATTTGCACTGGAGCGTAGGACAATGGTGTATGTGTCCCATCTCTCAGGCAGTGATCTGAGGAATCTGTTGTTCATCTGGCTGTTAGTATACTCATGCTTGACCATTTTCAGCTCAGAGATCAAGCAGGAGAAACGCTCAAACTGTTGAGTCAGTGTCTCACCCTTCCTATGAGAGAATGTCTCATATTGTTGGGCGAGGATTTCTCTGTTGTTTGCTAAGACCTCATCAGTTCCTCCGAATTGTTCCTTCAAAGCATTCCAGAGGTCATGAGCAGTTTCATGATGCATAAGCCCAGAATAGATTTCATTAGGCAGTGCCATGGCCAGAATTCCATGGGCTTTAGCATCAATCTCAAACAGTTTACGATCTTCATCTGAGTATTGCTCCTTCTTCTTCGGAACCATTTGGTTGGTCTCCGGATTGTTCACCATAGGCTTGTGTGGACCGTGAACCACAGATGTCCAACAACCTGAACTGTTAACAGACAGGTGATGGAGCATTCTTCGTTGCCATATGTTATACTCACTCCTAACCAGCATCGGAGGCTTGGTTGAGGAGCCAGTATTGTGAGGGTCATTAGATGGAGTAGTCATTCTCAGATTCAAACCAATTCAATCAAGTTTCAACAGATTTAGCACAAAAACACAACAAACTCAATGTGAACCAAGAAGAAACTCAAATTGAATAACCAGAAGCAGCAGAAGATCAATCTCTATAACCAATTCTTGCAAATATGCTAATTCGATCAAACTTTAGATATCGAAATAGCAGTTTCAATGATCAATTGTTAAACCGATCAATGATTAACCTGCTCTGATACCATTTGACAGGATCAGTGATCTAAGTTTGATCAATTAGAGTTGAATCGCAGCGGAATTAGAACAAGAATTAGACAAATATAGCAAGAACACAATAGATATTCAATGGAACAATACACGGTTATAGAGAAAGAGGGTTTTCTGCAAAATGGATAATATCATTCATGCACAAATGCTTCGGTATGGCGGCCGCTAAGCTGCGCTATATCAGCCGCTAAGCTTCGCAGGATACAATTAGGTCAACATTCCTTATATAAAGGAATGTGACGTCTGCTGATGTCACTTGATAGTGACATTTAACAGAATTATTACAAACAACTGAAAGTAAGCAAACTACTGAGAATGTTCACAACAACTGAGAACATCTCAGAGTATGCTAAGTACAAGATGAAACTAAAACTACTGAAACTACATGTACTGATTACAAGAAACATAAAACTACTGAAAGGAAACCATCACAACTACTGAAGAGGTCTTCTTCAGCTGTTGTGACAACATCTGAAACTTGGTCTTCAGTCTTTGTCTTCAGCTTTTGTCTTCAGACTTTGTCTTTAGTTCTTTAGCTTCAGACTTTGTCTTCAGCTTTTTTACTTCAGACTTTGTCTTTAGCTCTTTCACTTCAGACTTTGTCTTCAGACCTTGTTATCAGTTGATGTCTTCAGTTGTTGCAGACTACTTCAGTTGTTGTAATGTCTGTGGGACTTAAATGGTTTTTCTGATCAGGCTCATTGGATCTCTTGGTCCAACATACTTATATGTATTAAAGGATTATTTTCTTCCGAACGCAATTAAGTTTCGGAAGTTTTATTCTTTTATTGAATAGGATTTCTTATAGTTGATATCTTCCAAAACAAAATCTCTAGGAAATAAAAATTCTCTAAGTAATTTTTCTTCTGAAGCAAAATTCTTGAAAAACTAAGGAATATCTTTCGAAGCCAAATTGGCTTTGGAAGTTTTCTCAAAACTTTTGAAGACAAATTACCTTCAGAAGATTTTCGACTTATATGAAAACTACCTTTTGGGCACTTTTTCAGAGGTGGGACCGACACTCGAATTTCAAAGTTTATTCATTTGCATTATCTTTGTCTCAAATTCATATCATATATAAATTTGTACAACGGTTCCCCCTCTTTCACTTTCTCCTTCATCTACAAGATTCAAACCCTAAATTCACTCATAAACCGACCTTGTTCTTACCTTTCTTCACCCCAAAGCTACTCAAAATGGCCAACCTTGATCCCCAAAACCAACTAGATTTCTCTATGCACTTGCACAGGAAACATAATCAAGTTGCTTTGTTATCTTCTGAGAAAGATCATGGTTTCTCAAACGTTTGCCGCTTCTAATATCTAACAAACTACCTCTCCGCCCTCACAATCGACCCTCCATTATGTGAAGATCAAATTTTAGAGTTCTGGAGGACCTACCATGAGATCATCTTGGATGGTGGGAAGGCACTGTCTACCACAGTACAAGGGAGGATAGTATTCATTACTCCAGCTACTATCAACTCTCATCTAAGGCTGGATTATAAAGAGGGTGACTTAACCTTCCCTAAGTCTGCTGTTAATAACTCATTCCGGCAGATGGGCTATGAAGGGGAATACTCCGTAAGAACCTTCAAAAAAGGTAAGGTCTCATCCAAGTGGAAGTACCTCCTCCATGTGGTCATCCACTCACTATCAAACAAACATAGAGGTTGGGACCAAATTCCCTAGGACCTTTCCTATATAGTCCATAGAATGGTTCAAAGGGTCAAGTTCAGGTATTCTCAATTTGTACATATAAATCTAGTTGCAAACTCGGACTCCTTAGAATATTATATGTTCCCTAGATGAAACCCGACATCTTCAAGACAATGAGAAAGCCAACTATTGGCTCCTCAAGGGTAGAAACAGCCCTTGTCCCAAGAATGTTAGAGCTCATTGCTCAAGGTGACAACTTGGCAGCACCGGCCAATGTTGAACCCACACCTTTGACATCTGCTACCCCCACACAGCCACAAACCAACATCACCTTCCAAAGAAAGTCCAAACGAACCCCTGCTCAGTCTACTCAGGTTGAGCAGGCTCCCAAATCACCAACCATGTAGGAAGAAGTGGACACTTGAGCTCCCACTTCTCTTGAGGAGCAAACCACTCCCATTATTTCTATGATCAGTGTTGAGGTTCCTTATGCTCAGCCTGATGAGCTCACAACCCCAGCCTTAAGCCTTCACTTAGAGTCTTAAAACTCTAGTGATCAACCTTCAGGGGAAAGTTACCATCCCCAGCTGCTTGACCTTAATCAACCAATACCCAACTTTGAATTCTATGATAATGAAGATATAGGATTCAGTGAGTACCATGAGTCTTTCTTCTCTACCCCTACTCAAGGAGAGATGAGTACTCCTACATCACTTATAACTAGCCCACATCATCCACCCACAACTAAGGTGGACCACCCTGAACCTGTTCAGGAGGCCCATATGGAAGAGGCTCTCACTTTTGCAAGTGATTACATCATTCAGACCTCAACCATGGCAATCCAGCCTATTGACACTTTTTTTGAAGCTGTCAACATGCAGGGAAAAACCATCAGCCAAGAAACTAAAGCTGGTGATAAGGAAGAAGACCATGGTCCTACTCTCTCATCCCCCTATGATTCTTCTTATGAAGATGAGGGGAGTCTGCAACTAAAGGTGCACAAACTATCCAAACTTTGCACCTATTTAGTTTCAAAGGTTAGTCACTTAGAATCTCAGATAACTACCTTACAAGGAAGGGTCAATGACCAACAACTTAAGATCACTTATCTTAAGGGCAAGTTAGCTAAGAGACCCATCCAAAGGACTCAACCAGGCCCACAAGAACCTGTAGATATGATGGACCTAACTCTTAGCTCCCCTATACAAGAGGGTGATGCTACCAAAAAGGGGGAGAAAATCTTACTTATAATCACAGAACCTGGGAGTTCCTCTCAGAGTATGGACATGGAGGACTCACCACCCTCACTTGCAGTTGTCCACACTTAACAACCTCCTAAAGTCCACATTGATGTGGACTCGCTCATTCAAAACCTGTTTGAGGAGTATATACCAAGGGTATAGGCTTACTCCATCTCACCATGCTGATACTCCAATAGTGGGATGAAGATATGATGATCAAAGGAGAGCCCTGGTAATCTCTAGGTCTCAAGGTCAACAAGAGATCTTCAACTTTTTTAACAAGAGATACTATGAGAGCACCTATCTAGTTGACCTTCCACTTGCCAACCCAAGTCAAAACATGCAAGCTATAAGGTTAGCTAACAGGATTCAACAAAGGGTGCTTGAAGAGTTCAAGTTGAGAACAAAATTATATAGATAAAGGCTAGCAGGCAAAACTGTTGGTCAACTGGATGCTGAAGTGGACCCTAAGATTAGCTTCAAAGGGGAAACCTTGGCTGAAGGCCTAGAAGTTGAGCCTGTGAACCTTAAGACAGGAGTTGCTTCAGCACCCTCAGCGCCCATTAACCTTAGTGAGGCACCAACTGGTGAAGGTGTCTTACAACCTCTCTCTTGCCAAAGCTCAAGTATAGCACCAAGCAATGAAGGCCAAAGCTTTCTCCACCCTGAGTCACACAGGCCTGTGAGTGACAAAGGAAAAAGGAAAATGACTTCTGAGGAGATTGAGGAGAAGAGAGAGAGGAAGAGGAAGGCAAGGGGAGAGAGTTCAAGTAGGACCCCTGGCTTCATGGAAGCCGCAATTAGGGCTACCCCCAGGCCTACTACTCAAGACGGTGAGTTAAGGGCAGCCAGATTGAGTTATTTAGGGTCCAGGAACTATAACATTGATGAACTCATCTATCTCCCCTTAGAGGAATTAAATGAACTGGCTGACATGGAAGTGTTTAAGTAGAGGAAGAAAGCTGAGACAGCAAAATTGCTTCTCAATATCAAAGAAAAAAGAAGAAGAAAGAGAATCTACAAAGCTCCTACTCTCTCCCCAGTTCAAGAAAGTCTTGAGACAGAGACTGTGGCCACTAAGCAACAAACTCAGGTAGATAGGGAACAAGATAAACAAAACATGATCATTTACCTAAGTGCCACAGGTCTCTATCAGGTAGCAGACTTTCTTCCCTTGCCATATGACTACATTGAATTCGAATACCTCAAGTAGCTTGAGCAACAAGTGAAAAAAGAGAAAAAGGCTGCAAAGAGGAAGATGAGAGAAGAGACTGAAAGGTCAAGAGCCACCATCAAAGCAAACTTGAAGAAATCTGCTGATAGATAGAAGATGCTGAGCTTCTTGAAGCTGTATGGGTTCTCTGGAAGAAGACTTGGTCCAATGTCTCTATCCACTATGGATGACCATATTAGAGTGATCAAGTAGAAGATAAAAAGGGGTGAGCTAAATGACTTGCATTCTCCACTAAGTCAGGCTGCACCTGAAATTGAGGTCAAGGTTGAACCCCAGGAGATAACACAACCAGGACCTAGTATTGCATCATAGCCAGCTTCATCTTTTGACCCACAACAGGGTCCTAATCCTTCTCCTTTTAAACTTGTGAAGGACAGGGACCCAACTGAGGAAGACAAACAAGAACAACCTGGTACTATAGGCTAGTCTCCTCAGTTAAAGTTCTGAAAGAGGAAAAGGATGGCCATAAGAAGGGACAAGAAGAAGAAGAAGAAGAAGAAGAAGAAGAAGAAGAAGAAGAAAAAGTCCAAGGCATCCAACTCTGCACCTCAGGATGGGTTAGAACATCCTGAGGGTGATCAAGAAGAGGCTGCTAATCCAATTCCTATTCAAGTAGAGCCTTTTGCTACTGAGAGACCAATCGTGTCTTGGATGTTTGCCACTAATCCAGATAGATGGTATGTCACTAGAGATCAAGGGGGTCAAGACCTGTACTTCTGGCAAAACATACTTGACCTCCCTTTGCATGATCTCTATGACATGAGGAGATACTTTGAGAGTCTGAGAAATTCTGACCAACTTATGAAAAAGGGAATGGTTTTGATTCGGATGAGGACTGTTAACAGATGAAGATCAAGAATCAAAGGTCTTTTCAGTTTTGGTAGCATCATCCTAGGGGGAGTTTGTAAGGAATACACTTAAAGGCTAATGCAACCAAAGAACAACCAAAGAGCTCTCAGCATACACAAGTAAAGTACAAGGAAGTTACTTCGAAAGATATGATATAATTCAAAGTATTATGCTAAGTATTAAATCTTCCGAAGCCAAAAGATCATGACTACAGTTGTGAAATTAAATGTCATCCCGGAAGGCCAATGTAGTGGCTGATGCCTTGAGTCGAAATGAAAGAATTAAATCACTTAGGGTAAGGGCCTTGCAAATCAACGTAATAGGTAATTGGAAGGATAAGATTGTTGAGGCTTAAGCAAATGCATTAAAGGATGAGAACGTTAAGAAAGAATGTATACTGGGAAAGTTGTTAAGAAAAAAGAGAAAACAAAATAGTAAGATTTGTACATAGAGTATGGATCCCTAAACTAGGAGGTATGCAGGATACAATATTGGATGAATAAATCTAATTACTCGATGCATCCTATGGACAAAATATATAGAAACCTGAAGGATCATTACTAGTGGCCTAACATGATAAGATCGATAGCACACCATGTGCACAAGTGGTTAACTTGTTTACAAGTTAGGATAGAACATCAAAAGCCTGCAGGGATATTGTAGCAGCGAGAATGAGTAATAATGGATTTTGTTACAAAACTTCCAACAACTCATGCAGGTTATAATGCCATATGGGTTATAGTTGATTGATTGAGTAAATCGGCACACTTAATACCCATTAATAGGAGTTATTCATTGGAAAATTTAGCAAAGATGTATATTAAGGAAATTGTGAATAGACATGGCATGCCACTATCAATCATCTTTGATAGGATGGTCGGTTATCATTGAGATTCTGGATAAATTTCCAAACAAAAGTTGCGGATAAGATTGAACATGACTATCGTATATCATCCTCAAAGTAATGGACAAGTGAATGCACAATTCAAACTCTTGAGGATATGTTACAAGCTTATGTGATCTACTTTAATGAGAGCTAGGACGATCATTGGCCTTTGATCAAATTTTCCAATAATAGTAGCTATCACGCAAGCATGAAAATGTCACCATTTGGAGCACTTTACAAAATAAAGTGTAGAACCCTAGTTTGTTTGGACAGAGGTTGGAGAAAATCTATTGACTAGTAAAGAAATTATATTTGAAACAACTAACAAGATCTAACAGATTAGATAAAGACTAAAAGCCACCCATAATAGGCGTAATAGCAATGCTGATAATCATAGACAACCTTTATAGTTCCAAGTTAGAGATTACATCATGTTGAATATATCTCTGTGGAAAGGTGTCGTGTGATTTATAAAACAAGTAAATTTATCCCCAAGGTATATTGGACCATTTAAAATTATGGTAAGAGTTAGAGAAGTTTCTTATAAGCTAGAATTACAAGAAGCATTGAAGGGAGGGCATGATATCTTCCATTTGTGAAAGCTAAGAATGTACTTGGCTGGTCCAGCTCAAGATGTACCTCTAAAAGATATTCAAGTTAGTAAAAATTTGAAAGACCTGTGAGGATTCTTTATACATGTCAAACAAAAGTAAGAAAAAAAAGAATACAACTAGTATTAGTTTAGTGGGAAAGACAGAGAGGTTCTGAAAAGATTTGGGAATTGGCTAGTGAAACGAAAACCTAATACCCTTAGCTGTTTACATAATCCCCAAATTTTAAGGACAGAATTAATGGTGGAAAAACACACCCATGGTATTCATTTTGGGTCTTTATTGACAATTTTTAATAGGAAATGGGCCAGGATAGGCTATGTAAAAATTTTAAAGGGTCAGGATGGGTTGTGCATTTTGTATCTAAATAGAATGCGGGTCAAGATGGGTGAGTTTAACAAAAATGGATCACACTCAAAGTCAAAGGCACTGGACCATTAAACTGTTCTTGTTGCTTTGAAAGATCTCAGTTTCACATTCATAGTTACTGTTGAAACTTGAAAGCTTCGAACGATTTCAGGCGAGATCCGAAAATCTCCAACCTATTTCCATCATATTGTTGAAAGCTTCGAGTGATTTCCTAAAACATTTCATTGATTCGAAAGTCAAAACTCTACAAAATCTCGCATCCCCCAAATTGACATTCTCCGGTGAACTTCGAAATTGCATCCTCAAACCAGTAGATCCCAGCGAAATTCAAATTTGAGTTTATGGCCCGAGCATCGGAGTAGACTGGGATGAAGTAGTCGGAGTTTTGAGCTTGTTGTTCAAGGGGAGCATAGGGAGAAGGTGTTGTTAAACAATCAGAACAATACAATGGTGTGTTTACTTGCAACGTTGTATTTGCTTATTTTTTAGAAATCATACACACACACAGTGATGTTAATATGCATGCTCTATAATAGTTTACAAGGGATGAATACTTTTTATTTCTAAGTGCATTTGAAAAAAAAGTTATAACTGATATGAGTAATTTTGACTTTCAGAAGTCAAAGTATGAAAATATTAATGCTAATAACAAAGCTCTAGATATCATACCATATCTAGATTATATCCTACATTTTGTGTGACATTTCTTTTTATATAATAGGTTAATAGACTATCTATATTGAAATTTTTGAGGAATATTTGTTATTTTATCAGATATTATTATCTCGTAGTTTTATTTCAAAGTCATGGCTCATTTATTTGTAGGAGACATTACATATGAAGAATAACATTAAATTTTGATCTCGCCCGTTCTGACCCGGGCCATCTTGACCCAAACTCATTCTGACCCAAACCCTTCCTGACCCGTTTCTGACACAAACTCGTTCTAACCTGAGCCCGCCCTGTCCCGAACCTGCCTTGACCCGACACCTAACCCAACCTAACCCGCCTATTTTGCTGGGTCTAGACAGAATTATTTAAAGGAGGTGGGATGTAAGGCCCCGTTCCCGGGACGCTTACAGCTGGACCGTCATCGCATAAATTATTTAAAATACTCATTTCTTTGCAGCGAAAATTAATAACTTTCATTTATAATTACAACATGTTATCTCATTACATAAATCATTTACATTTCAAAATACAATAACATGTCCAAAATGTGGATGCCAGTCTCAAAACATCCCTAGTAGCGTATGCATCCATGCCTGCAACTCCTCAGCATCAACAAAATACCTGCCAACTATTATGCATACAAAAAGTCAGCGACGCTCAGTGAGTTCTAGTTTTATAAATAAAATACTTTACTTTCTTTAAAACATATCCTTCGTAAACGTATGCGATCACTCATCATACATACACATTGATAATATTATAATTATCTTCATCATTGTTCAATTCATACATTTTGTACAGTCATCATTATCTTTCACTTCAATCTGGATCCTGTCTCATGCAATACCCCCGACTTATGTTCGAAGACCGACAGTACCGGGGTACGCGACAAGGATCCCCTTCGAGTCACAAAGACTCCCTTCGAGTCACAAGGACTCCCTTCGAGCCACAAGGACTCCCTTCGAGTCACAAAGACTCCCTTCGAGCCATAAAGACTCCCTTCGAGCGTATCTCAAGGATAGTCTCCCTGTGTGCATCCTTCGGGTTAGCTAAACCGCACACAGTGAGCTACCAACCTAACGGTTGGGCACCTCTCTTCATCTGCTTGCAAGCCTTTCATTTATTCATTTACTTTTCACTTTTCATTAACGTTATCTTTCACTTTGTTACATAATACTTTACGTTCATTCATACATCATACCACGTAAAGTCACAACATAATACACAACAGGTATTACAACATAATACATACGTTTTGAAAACCATTTAACGAAGAAAGATAACACATACATACAACCACCACATTCACATCATAAACATCCTCACAAGCCATCACATCATAAATAAGCATAAGCCGCCCCGAGACATCATTTCTTAGCACTTAAATTCTACTTCCCAAAATTCCAGAAAATGAAACCTAAGTCCCCAAAGAAATGTGGATGAACATACAACAAATACAGATGAACACTTAGAAAATATGGGTGAACAAAATAGTTAATGTGTTCATCAAATACGGATGATGACTTAACTAATGCGGATGAACAACACTTATGAAAATATTCAAACCTAATGCGAATGACACTGTAGCGAATGCGGATGAATAATGCGGATGAAAGTCTTCAGAAAATATTCATGTCCAAAAGAAATGCTGATAGAACAAATGCGGACACTGTAGCAAATGCGAATAGAACTGTAGCAAATGCGGATGACACTGTAGTGAATGCGGATGAACAAAAGACTTAGCTGCTGAATGTTCAGCAAATGCGGATGAACAGATTAACCTGTAACGTAACTGATGCTATTTCCAGCACCCAGTCATCATCCTAACACACCCTTGGCATAGATCTATCATACTACATACTTATAACAAACTAAACATCATACACATCTTAGGAAAACATCTAAAAACATACATCAAAAGACCACAATCAAACCTCATGCTAAAACTCTCAGTTTGGTTTAGAAACCTTCTGCCCGGTATGCATAACAGCCCCAAACACTTAGAAAACCAGTAAAAATGGGATTTAGAAACTCACCTTGAAGCAGCTCTTCAAACCAAACACCTCCACTTGCGATTTCAGCCTCAAAATCCCGAGAACAACCTTCTAAAACACCTAGAACTTCGGTTACAAGGTGCAAACTAAGCTAAAACCGAACATAACCCAAGAAACTAACCTTTTGCAGCTTTTCCTTCCTTCTTCTTCTCTAAAACCGGCACCCCTTTCTTCTTCTTCTTTTTGACCGAGAACAGAAAGCAGATATGCTTTAAAGTGGGTGGCCATACCCATTTTATTAATATAATTTTAAAGTTTTGTACTTTGTACACTTTACCCCCTTCAACTTGTATCCTTTATCTCTTCTTTCTAGGTACCATTCCTTTCGTTATCTTTTAAATAGAATTTCGGGGTGTTACAAGTCCACCCCCCTTATATAGGTTTCGTCCCCGAAACCTGTCGCTTCTCGAACAGTTACGGGTAACGCTGTCTCATTTCTTCCATGATCTTACACGTAGGCTTAGATCCCTTATGGGCTCTACTGCACTCACACAAGTGAAACCATTCTTCTTTTAGCTCTCCTTTCCTTCTATCAGAACGGTCCCCGGTTACTTCGTGTAGTTGAATCTTTCATCTATCTTAGTATCCTTTAGTGGCACGATCATGTCCCCATCAGTTGAGCACTTTCTTACACGAGATACATGGAACATCGGATGTCTTCCACTTAACACGTCGGGTAGCTCCAATCGACATGCCACTTCTCCTACCTGAGCAACAATTCAAATTAGTTCTTTACACCTCAGTATTAGCTTCACTCACTTTCGAAATCGGGTGATCTTCTCTCCCAAAACGAGGCCTTCATCATTACTCCATCGCCGTAGGTCAGCACCAAACTCTTGTCGGGCGCGGCTGTTCAAACCACCTTGTTGTAACACTCGGTGTTTGCCTCATAGGCTGCTAGCCAATCCTTCTGAAGGCGCATGTCTATCCATCCATGTCTGTCCTGAACAGACTAGCAGGAAACACATGCTCTCTCAATACTATCATGTAAATCTCTAGGACATCCGGTAACCTAGTGGACTTACCAATAGCAATTTCTACATCGAAGGATGCATCGATCTTCCTACTTCTAACGTGCAAGTTAACACAAAGGCAGTAGAAATGAAACTACTACTAGCACCACAATCAAAGCACAAGGCACAAATTTAACTTACCAGAAACGTACCTGACGTCCCGTCGAAGTCCGCTCTAGCCTCCTCCCGGTCAGGGCAAATGCTCTAACCTTCATCTTCTGCTCTCCTTCCTTGCACCGGAGCTTCCAGCCCTTGACTTCGTGCAGTCTCTACTCTTGTGTCCACTCTCACCACACCTGTAACATCTTATTGCACAACAATCCCTCGCCAAGTGGCCCTCCTTTCCACACTAAAAACAGAGATTCGATCGCCGCTTACATACTCCTGCATGCTCCTTCCCACACTTCTTGCATACCTCTTCCCTCTCGGACATCCTCTTCTGATCATTGAACCTCATCATCTTACCTCCAGCCACAAATTCACCATCATCATCATCCCACCTTCCGTTCCCACTCTTAACATAACTCTTCTCTTCCTCCTCATCCATCATTGCCACCGCCTCTCGCTCGTCATACAGCCTCCTCGCCAAATCGACCGCCGACCTAAATGTGCTTGGCCGGGAAACGACCAGATGTCTGCGGATATCTACCGGCAGACCTTGAATATACATTTTAATCTTTCGTGAAACAGGCGTCACCTGATCTGGCACCAGTCTTGCCATCTCGTTGAACTTTGTGGTGTACTGTTGGTGAGTCATCGTTCCCGCTTCCAGCTGTAGGAACTCCCTCTCTACTTTGTCCAGCTCCCTATGAGGACAAAACTCCTCAATCACCAACCTCTTCAGTTCCTTCCACCTCATCCTCCTGACTACCCTGGTACCCTCAGCCTGGACAATATTGTCCCACCAGCATAAGGCTGAATCCACAAAAGAGTGGGTAGCAAACTTCACCTTTTGATCCTCACGGCACTCGCTGATGTCAAGCACCACCTCCATTTCTCTCACCCAACGTTGTGCAGCAGCAGTACTCCCATTTCCATTAAACACGGGAGGCCTACACCTTTGGAATGCTCCATAGTTGCATCCCTTCGCAGTCTCCTCCACAGCTTCCTCATCCTCCTCATCATCACTTGAGACAACCATGCCAGCATCGGGTTGCTCCATATCCCTAGAACCTCCAGCTTCACCTCCGCGTCATGCGGTTCTCCTCTTCTCACTCTCCTTCTTCTCATCCTCCTTCATAGCTCTAATGACCTCGGTCACTATAGTCAGCAGAATCGTCTGCATGACCTGTTGGACTTCCTCTGCTACTGGCTCCTTCATTGAGTCTTTCAGATTAGCACTCCCGTCCTCACCGTCCTGGTGACGAAGCGCTGGCTCATCAGGAGCCGTCTCAGTAGTCTTAGCCTTGCTCCTCATGACACGTGGCCTAACACCATGTCCATCATGACCTCCACCTCTTGAAGCCTCAAAAGACCTACCACCAGCCATCTAAATACTACAAGATTCAAACACCAACACGGTCAATCAAGGTAATAGCTCAAGAAATGTCAAGTATAGTAAGTCCCTAATCACAGTGGCTAGTTGTGATTAGCCACCTACTTTACTCTTCATTTCCCAAGCATTTCCTATCCTGACTACATCAGTATCTAAATCTACACAAAAGCACACAAGCCATATAACATGCGTACATAATACCGATTAACATTAACTTACATAAAACCCTTTTACATAAAACTTTTACCTGCAGGCATCTAGCTACTAGTACTGGCATTTCTTTCCTTTTCGTCCCATTCTCAGTTTAAGATTAGGTTCTTTTTGAAAATATTTACCCAATTCTGTTAAACTTTAGCTCTGATACCAACTTGTAAGGCCCCGTTCCCGGGACGCTTACAGCTGGACCGTCATCGCATAAATTATTTAAAATACTCATTTCTTTGCAGCGGAAATTAATAACTTTCATTTATAATTAGAACATGTTAGCTCATTACATAAATCATTTACATTTCAAAATACAATAACATGTCCAAAATGTGGATGCCAGTCTCAAATCATCCCCAGTAGCGTATGCATCCATGCCTGCAACTCCTCAGCATCAACAAAATACCTGCCAACTATTAGGCATACAAAAAGTCAGCGAGGCTGAGTGAGTTCTAGTTTTATAAATAAAATACTTTACTTTCTTTAAAATATATCCTTCGTAAACGTATGCGATCACTCATCATACATACACATTGATAATATTATTATTATCTTCATCATTGTTCAATTTGTACATTTTGTACAGTCATCATTGTCATTCACTTCAATCTAGATCCTGTCTCATGCAATACCCCCGACTTATGTCCGAAGACCGACAGTACCGGGGTACGCGACAAGGATCCCCTTTGAGTCACAAAGACTCCCTTCGAGTCACAAAGACTCCCTTCGAGCCATACAGACTCCCTTCGAGCCTATCTCAAGGATAGTCTGCCTGTGTGCATCCTTCAGGTTAGCTAAACCGCACACAGTTGATCTACCAACCTAACGATTGTGCACCTCTCTTCATCTGCTTGCAAGCCTTTCATTTATTCATTTACTTTTCACTTTTCATTAACGTTATCTTTCACTTCGTTACATAATACTTTACGTTCATTCATACATCATACCACGTAAAGTCACAACATAATACACAACAAGTAATCGTTTAACGAAGAAAGATAACACATACATACAACCACAACATTCCCATCATAAACATCCTCACAAGCTATCACATCATAAATAAGCATAAGCCGCCCCGAGACATCATTTCTTAGCACTTAAAATCTACTTCCCAAATTTCCAGAAAATGAAACCTAAGTCCCCAAAGAAATGTGGATGAACATACAACAAATGCAGATGAACACTTAGCAAATGCGGGTGAACAAAATAGTCGATGTGTTCATCAAATGCGGATGAAGACTTAACTAATGCGGATGAACAACACTTATGCAAATATTCAAACTTAATGCGAATGACACTGTAGCGAATGCGGATGAATAATGCGGATGAAAGTCTTCAGAAAATATTCGTGTCCAAAAGAAATGCTGATAGAACAAATGCGGACACTATAGCAAATGCGGATGGAACTGTAGCAAATGCGGATGACACTGTAGCGAATGCGAATGAACAAAAGACTTAGCTGCTGAATGTTCAGCAAATACGGATGAACAGATTAACCTACAACGTAACTGTTGCTATTTCCATCACCCAGTCATCATCCTAACACACCCTTGGCATAGATCTATCATACTACATACTTATAACAAACTAAACATCATACACATCTTAGGAAAACATATAAAAACATCCATCAAAAGAACACAATCGAACATCATGCCGAAACTCACGGTTTGGTTTAGAAACCTTCTGCCCGGTATGCATAACAGCCCCAAACACTTAGAAAACCAGTAAAAAGGGGATTTAGAAACTCACCTTGAAGCAGCTCTTCAAACCAAACACCTCCACTTGCGATTTCAGCCTCAAAATCCCAAGAACAACCTTCTAAAGCACCGAGAACTTCGGTTACAAGCTGCAAACTAAACTAAAACCAAACATAACCCAAGAAACTAACCTTTTGCAGCTTTTTCTTCCTTCTTATTCTCTAAAACCGGCACCCCTTTCTTCTTCTTCTTTTTGACCGAGAACAGAAAGCATATATGCCTTAAAGTGGGTGGCTATACCCATTTTATTAATATAATTTTAAAGTTTTGTACTTTGTACACTTTACCCCCTTCAACTTGTATCCTTTATCTCTTCCTTCTAGGTACTTTTCCTTTCGTTATCTTTTAAATAGAATTTCGGGGTGTTCCATGGGATGTAAAAATCAAATAAGCAAGTGCTCAAGCAGAGTGAGAAATGATAGAATTGAACATAATACGAAGAAATGAACTCGTTCAAGAAGTGTATAAAGTTCTACCAATTAAGATATTTTTAAGTGTGAAAATGCATGGAAATAATAGTGAACTGAAAAAGAGGAACGTGCGAAAATACATCGAAAAGGCTATTCCTAATACGTCTATTTTTGACACGTGGCAATGACTCATCACATCAAATTGATGCGGGGCACCTTTTTAAGCCGATACGAGCACATTGGAGCCCAAATCAGCTTATATAAGGGGCCTTTGGCCTCCCTCATTCGCACACTCTTTAAACTCTCTCTCTCTAACTTTGAAGAGAGAAAGAAAGTATTTTCTTTAAGAATAGTGCTATACGCGTGGTATGCCTTGTTTTAATGCTCCCATGAGTGTGAAATAAGAGTACTTTTCTTTCGCGAGTATGGAGATTTGTCTAGCAGAAGAACGATGGATGGTGAGGTAACTATTCTTTCTCTCTATCTTATGATAGGGGAAGGTTAGGTTGGGAACCAGGATAAACACATGCGATAAGGTAGAGGGTTATAATACTTGTATAAATATAGGTAAGATAACTATAATCAAACGGGACTGTTTCCCCCTATAATTGGGATAAATATAGCCATAGGTTATGCTAGTTGGAATTTAACCAAGGTATTGAACTCAACACAGGAAATAAATCAAGTTAAGGTTATGTAATGGGGATCTTTTATGATTAGCACTATAATACATAAAAATTAGGTACTTGTGCTAAAGAATGTACATTATGAGGATTGTTGGATTGTGTGGTGGTTTAGCTACTGGTTTACTGTTTTTTTGGGCTGTGAAGTATCTTAAACTTTCAAAGTCGGAAGTATGTTCTTAAATTGTTGTTTATGAATGTTGGTTGGGGTATTTTTTACATATTTATCTATTAATGTTAGTGCAAGTATATTGACAGAATTTTTAAAAGATATTATTTATGAACTCACTAATGTAATGCTGACCCATAAAATGTTTTGGCACACATTTTAGGTGTTTTGTGATGCAGGGTTTGGAAGAAGTTAGTACAAAGACTAGAGTTGTTAGAGAACTACAGGGCTTGGAGATAGTACTCTAGATTTTGTGTAGTCTTATGTAATAGTTTTTGATGTAACCAAACTTATGTACAAAGGTTGATATTAATGAAATGATAAGTTTTAAATTATGTTGCTTTATTCTTATACCGATCAGTCATGTAAAACCCGCGTTTGGGATGGAAGCGTGACAACTATACAAGGCATCGCAATAAACCCATGAATCACATAATACATCACACGAGACCTACAATGATACTTATGCCACGACAAACACACGTAACACATGAAAATGTGTACTAGAAAATATGTGCTCAATAAAGTTTTATTGAATTATTATTATTGTTGTTGTTGTTATTATTATTATTATTATTATTATTATAATTATTATTATTATTATTATTATTTCTTTTTTTACTATTCATATGCTTATAGACTATTAATTTCTTTACTAAAAAAGAAAAAAACTCTAGGATGTATTATGCGGCATAATTGATAATCCACATTTCATATTCTAGGATTTTATTCGACGCGATCTGTTTTTTACTTTTTATGAACTCGATCAATCCTTTATGTACTCCATTTTCAATTGATGACATAAGTCTTAAACTCGATCATTACATCGATTCATCTTCCATACTAAACCATTTATAATGATTACAAACAAGGTATAATGATTCCATACACAAGCATTCTCATATATTTGTTTAAACTATATTGTTTGTGACTTCTTGTACGCCCGAACATAATAATATAAAGGTAACATGTTTTATAGGTCTAGTAACGTTTTATTGCTTTACTTTTGTTCGAGCAATAATAGTTATGATGTTTGTTTGTGGTTTTAGAGGTTGGTTTTAGTTTTTTTTAAACTATGACTACCAAACCTGCTTATGAAGAGATGTCAAATCCAATTACCAAAACTAAAACACTTTCAAATATGTTGTCTTTGACTTTTAGATTTACAAGTGGACCAACCCGATCACCGATTAACCTAACCCGAGTAAACCCAAAAACCAAAACCTAAATACCGATTAAATATATTTTATTTGGTTCGGTTTTTGGGTTGATTTTCTGCATCTAAAAACCCGAGGAACCCGAACTACGGAACCCGATTAAAAAACCCTAATGACCCCCTATTATGCTATATATATAAATGAAGTACGGATAGATTGTCCCTGGGCCTTAGATTTTGCCTCGGAGATGTCATAACTGTCACCAACTCTATAACCTACATGGTTAAGAACGTTGCTTAGAGAAATGGCTACAGTCTTGGAAGAGGGAGTTAATGCGTGAAATACTACGGCAATGCGTGACCCTCGTATTCGTCATCCATAGGTGGTGGATGGCAGTAGTTTAAACCTACAATATGGTGGGCAACGCTGATGTAGGCTTGTTGTTGGCTATAGGTTGTTGTAGTGATCCGGATCTGAGACATCAACTCTTTCAAACATGTAAAAGACAAATACCAATAAAATAATGATGGGGGCGGGGGGAGGTAGGGCAGTTGGTGTTGGAGGTCGGTCGACGGTGGTGGTTACTAACGTTGTGGTGGTGGTGACGGTGGTGAACTCTGCTAGCAGGCAGAGGTGGGTTGTGGGGTAGGAGAAACTTACGGTTTTGATGTTAAAGCTTGGTGTGCCAGGCGGCAGTGGTGCCGGTGAAGTGGGTAGCAGTACTTCTCGCAGCCAGCAATAGTCAGGTGGAAGTGGTGGTCTACTGTTTCTTCTAGTATTTAGAAAGAGAGAGAGAGAGTATGTGTCAAACCAACAACCCTACTACCACTACTGAACAAAGAAACAAAATGTTAATCGTTGGGTTACATAAGAACCGAATATCATTAATTGAAATTAAACTACAGACGTGGTTTATCAATTAAAATATCGTTGTGTTCTTCGTCTAAAATATCGCTAGTTGAGATGTGGGAATCATCTTCTTCCGAAAGAAAAGGAGAAAAGATGAGACAAAGATAATGGAGACAAGCTAAGGGATGTATTGCAAGAGATGTGCGAGAGGCATACATGGAGGCTAAACATGTAAGAAAAATAATACATGTATCATATGTATAAGAAGTAAGATGTGAATAGTATACTAAGGACATAAGGCCAGCCTATTTGTTCTTTATTTGCTTAATGGATTTGGGTGCTATTATCCCTCGTCAAGCCCATGCTTCTTTTTCCTTGATTGAATACTTTTTTAAGTTCCCTACAAAGCTGTTGGTTAATAACATCTTAAGAGTCCCACTACTCACTACAAGAAAACAGATCTATCGCGACGACAAAAGTCGTCGCCAGAGTGTCCATTTGTCAACGCAATAGGCTATGGCGACAACATGTCGTCGCCATAGGGTTAGTAGTCGTAGCATTGTCGCCATAGCTCAAAACCTGGTCGTCTCAATAGACATAGTCGCCATAGAACCTTATGGCGACGACATGTCGTCGCCAATAGGGGCGACGACATGTCGTCGCCATAGGGTTAGTAAATATATTTTTTTTAATTAATTAATAAAAAATTAAAAATTAATTAATTAATTAACTTAACCTATGGTGACGACATGTCGTCGCCATACGAAATCTGGTTAAAAGTTAAATTTTTAAAATTCTTTTTTTTTCCAGTTTGTTTTACCTAAAAACCAACCAAAATCCCAAATCAAAGTCACAGAAATTCAAAACTAATATATCAAAATATCCAAATGAAAATCAACCAATTTTAGTTAATTACATACCAAACTAATATATTTTAAGTTTTTACAACCCAAACAAACAAACTATTTAATTGTCGTTGTTTTCATCATCTTCATCGTTATCGGGATTATGCTTTTGTCTTTCAAATTGATTCATTCTTTCTTGCATTTCTCTCTTTAGTGCTTCTATTTCTTCATCCCGATGTGACGATGACCCGCTTGATGGCTCATAACGAGAGATATTTTTTACTTTTAGTCCAACACCTCTCGTATGACCACGTCTTTCTCCTAATGCCAACTCTAAGCATTCCATCTCATTAACGGGCGACTCACCCGCCTCCATTTGCATTTGGGCATATTGATATTCAATTTTTGCCTGCAATTATAAAGAATTAAAATGAAACGATTTCAAGATTCTTATGAAATTTCAATAGCATAACTATTATAAAATGATAAAAACCATGTTGTTTAATCATAAGCATAATACCATAAAATTCCCAAGTTTCAACATATAAACTAACAACTTCTCAAAACCAAGGATTCTCAAATATTGATAGCATATAAACCATGTTATATAAATTTATAAGCACAACTATAACATAAAATTCCTAAGTTTCAATATATAAACTAACACCTCATCAAAACCAATATTTCTCAAATATGAATAGTATATAGATCATATTGGGACAAAATCACCAAACACGATATATTATATGTCACACCCTCGCTAAAGCGGAAACACGAGGATGCGACGGACGGGATCGTCATAACACATTGGGGGTTCAAGAGAATATCTAAAGGTATTCTCCGTACATGGGTCATGACGTCGCCCGACACATAGGAACACATGTCAAGGATAGTCACTACCAGAATGTCATACCAAAATGCATAATCATACCAAAGCTCCATAACAATAAAAATCTCAAAATCCTCAAAATTACAATCTATAAAACCCAACAATCCACAACATGTCCCAAAAGTCTCTTGAATGTCTAATGCTCCTAGTGGAGCGGTCTCGTCTAAGTCCACAGCCATACACCTAGACTTCATTACCTGAAAAGACATGCTCTAAAAAGGTCAACATACGTTGGTGAGTTCACAGGTTTATAAGTACAAATATTTTGCCGTGTAAAACATGCATAGAAAATTGTATGTGAAAGAGATACAAAGCAGTCAAGATATCAACATAAGTTCGAATGTAACCCAAGTCCAAGACATTCCAAAATTTGCACACAACCGGATTATATTCACCCATGGGCAAGCCCCGGCCAAGTCGGTCTCGACTAGTATATCGATAACATGGGTGGGGGTGTCAACCCGTTAGTACTAACAATATCTCTCCATAACATCCAAGTACACAAGTTGAAGCACAATCACAAGCACAAGTACACACTCATGATTGAATATCAAGACTCATACCATGACCCAAACCATATACAATATTTCAAAAGAAAATCAAACATGGCATAGTCCAAAACCATGAGCATGCTTTTCCCCCAAGTAAAATATATTAAAAAGGGGCTGTGAAACTCACCTTGAAAAGTCACAATTCAAATTCCACAACACGCAGAGTAAGCACTAAAAATATATAATACACAAAAGGATTAATATATCACCAAATATCGATGACTAATATGGGTGCAATCCTGTTAGTCCGGCCCTTAACACTAATCAAGGTTTTCCATCGTCACACTTATTAATTTAATTCTTTTGAAAAGAGTTTTAATCAATATTATATGCAAAACTTGTCTTAATTTAGACTATTTAATCACAAACCTTATTTTTAAGTTTTAACAAAATAATTCAGCATACATATCTGATTGCGCATTAGTCTTGTATAAGCTGTTAGGAGATCGACACGACCACGAAACATCGCGTACGAGGTGTCATTTGAAAGAAGAGACTTTAAATTAACTCCAGAAAAAGAATCAGGTTCATTTGACAAAATATGAGTAAGTTATGACACGAAGAATAAAGACCAATCTGCTGCCCAGATTCGAAGTTTTGACCTTCAGTTTTGTTTGCTACGTTTGGAGGACCAAACGATGTCGAAACAACATGAAACCACTTGGGTTAGTTAGAGGACTCATAGGGATTAAATTTAGACCCAGAGTTTGCCCCAATTGGGCATGTTTCGACCAAGTTATCACACGAACAAGATGACCCATTTTTCTGACAGCAAGCTGCCCAGATTGTTAGTTTCGTTGTTTCGATTTGTTCAGCACATCAATACTTTCAAGGAACAATTCTAGTTATTTCAAAACGTTTTATAGGTCCAAAATCTCGGTTAATGGCAGGTCATCCAAGATTACATCCCAATCTTTTAGATTCGATTACCATACAAGACCAAGGATTATGGTTTTTACCAAGTGACGAACCCGACAATCGTAACGCTTAGATCTTCACGATCTAGCACCAAAAACCAAGAATGAGAGATCATTAGATGAAGATTTTGAATATAGATGATGAGTATCATCGATTTTAGAGTGTAACTAGAATTAAACTTCATCAAAAACGAATTTCGCTTACCGTAGCTTTGAAGACCAATGTTTCTAGCCGAGTTTAACGTTCTTGGATGACTTGGTTGCCAAAAACTCGATGGATGCACAAGTGATTTCAGAATTTTCGATGGCCAAGTGGAGAAGAAGAGAGAATTTTGGTGAAGGAGGTGGCTAGGGTTTCAAGGGAATTTCAAAATTTGTGAAAGTGAGGCCAAGGCAAAGGGGAATACCCCCCCCCCCTTAATCCTTGCAGCCGAAACATGGGAGGAAGAAGGGCCTTCGGGCCCTTGGCCTGTCTCGTGTATTCCGTCACGTCTCGAGCTGCGTGTCGTCTAATTTTTAAGCTTTCAAATTCCGCGTGCAATAACGGTTCGAACGAACTATCACATGCCCTAGGATTTGGATAAATTATATTTTTAGAACCAATTTAAGTTGTTTTAACAGGCTTTAGGCAAAGCCCATGGATGTAAGGCTAATTGGATTATGGTGAAGTTTTCATGTTTTACATTTTAGAAAACCCTCGATTGGGCTCAATACATAGAACCTCATACGGCGACAAGTCCACTAGTCACATCATGATATAGGCTCCGGGCCCATCATAAAAATGTAGGCCCATTAGACCAAAATTTGGGCCCATCAAGAAAAGAACCATAAATCAAGACCTAGTCCAATTAAAGACGAAAGTCAAAGTCAAAAGTCAAAATTCAAACTACTGCCAAGGCCAACGTACCTATTTTGGTGACGGATGTCACAGTATCCCCCAGTTGAAAGAATTTCGTCCCGAAATTCAACTAGAGTCATCAACTGCACTGTCATCTGCAAATAGGTGAGGGTACTTAATCCTCATTCCGTCTTCTCTTTCCCAAGTAAACTCAGGGCCTCTCCTTTAGTTCCATCTTACCTTCACAATTGGGATCTTGCTACGTTTCAACATCTTTATTTCCCGGTCCATGATCTCTAATGGTTCTTTGACGAATCGAAGTTTTTAAACCACTTGAATTTCCTCGAGTGGCACATGTAGCGTCTCATCAGTGAGACACTTCTTGAGATTTGAAACATGAAACGTGTTATGTATGCCGTTCAAATCTTGCGGCAATTCCAGTCGATATGCAACAGGGCCAATTCGTTCAATAATCTTGAACGGACCAACGTATCTCGGTGCTAACTTCCTCCTCTTGCCAAAACGAATAATGCCTTTCCAAGGCGACACTTTCAATAGAACATTATCCCTAACAGTGAACTCTAATGGCTTCCTTCGATTATCAGCATAACTTTTCTGATGGTCTTGGGCTGCCTTCAATCTATCCCTTATCTGAAACACCTTGTCGGTAGTCTTTTGTATAATCTCGGGTCCAATCATCTGACTTTCCCCAACCTCTACCCAACACACCGGCGACCTACACTAACGCCCATACAATGCCTCAAATGGTGCACATCCAATACTTGTATGGTAACTATTATTGTACGAAAACTCCACCAATGGAAGGTGAGTGTCCCAGTTACCGCCAAAGTCAATCGTGCAAGCCCTCAGCATGTCTTCCAAAGTTTGAATCGTACGCTCACTCTGACCATCGGTCTGAGGGTGATAGGCAGTACTCATGTCAAGACGAGTCCCCAGTGACTTCTGTAAGGATTGCCAGAATCAGGATGTGAATCGTGCGTCCCGATCAGATATGATTGACACGGGTACCCCATGTCTAGACACAATCTCACAGATACAGATCCTTGCCAACTTTTCCATTTTGTAGTCTTCGCGTATAGCCAAGAAATGTGCAGATTTGGTCATTCGATCCACAATAACCCAAATCGTATCATGCCCACTACTAGTCCTTGGTAACTTTGTAATAACGTCCATCGTAATATTCTCCCACTTCCATTCAGGGATTTCAGGTTGCTGCAATAAACCTGATGGTCTTTGATGTTTTTCCTTGACCTTCGCACACGTTAAACACTTACTAACATATACCGCTATATCCCTCTTCATTCCGGGCCACCAGTATAAACCTCTAAGATCGTGGTACATTTTATCCGCACCAGTGTGTACCGAATACCTCGTCGTATGTGCCTCATCCAATACGATTTCCCAAACATTCCCCGTTATGGGTACCCAAATCCTACCCATAAGGTATAACCCTCCATCATCCTTTTGTTCGAACTGTCGGTCCAGTCCTCTCAACCCTTCACTCTGTACGTTTGTTTCCTTTATTTCTTCGACTTGAGCAGCAATAATATGAGTCTTAATATCCGAATGAATGGTCATTTGTAGGGCCCGGATGCATACAGGTTTGACTCTTTCCTTTCGACTCAAAGCATCCGCTACTACTTTTGCTTTACCCGGGTGGTACCGGATTTCACAGTCGTAATCACTAAGCAATTCCATACATCGACGCTGTCTCATGTTCAATTCCTTTTGGTCAAAAATGTGCTGGAGGCTCTTGTGGTCGGTATAAATGACACACTTTGTACCATACAAATAGTGCCTCCAGGTCTTAAGAGCAAAGCCTAACTCCAGGTCATGGGTGGTGTAATTATTCTCATGATTCTTAAGTTGTCGCGACGCGTATGCAATCACTTTATCTTTTTGCATGAGCACACAACCTAAACCTTGATGCGACGCGTCACAATACACAACGAATCCGTCTGAACCCTTAGGGAGTGCCAATATCGGTGCATTACACAACTTATTTTTCAATGTATTAAATGCGTCCTCTTGTTTAGCACCCCATTCGAACTTCTTATCCTTCTGCGTCAATTGCGTAAGTGGTTGTGCAACCCTTGAGAAGTTCGCGATAAATCGCCTATAGTAACCTGCTAAACCAAGAAATTGTCTTATCTCTGAAGGCGTCTTAGGTGCCTCCCAGTTTTTAACTGCCTCGATCTTTCTAGGATCCATATGAATTCCTTTTTCATTCACTACATGCCCAAGAAATTTCACGTCTCGCAGCCAAAACTCACACTTGGAGAATTTGGCATAGAGCTTCTCTCTTCCCAATAACTCCAAGATTGCTTTCAAGTGTCCCTTATGATCCTCCTTCGTCCTTGAATAGATCAAAATGTCATCAATGAATACTATGACAAATTTATCCAGATAGGGTTTACACACCCTATTCATTAGATCCATAAATACCGCGGGTGCATTTGTTAGCCCAAAAGGCATAACCAAGAATTCATAATGCCCATAACGCATCCTAAAAGCCGTCTTTGGTATATCGTCCTCGTGCACCCTCAACTGATGATATCCGGAATGAAGATCAATCTTAGAAAAATAGGTCGCCCCTTGAAGTTGATCAAATAGATCATCTATCCTTGGCAAGGGGTAACGATTCTTAATAGTTAACTTGATCAATTCTCGATAATCTATGCACATTCTGAAGGATCCATCCTTTTTCTTAACAAAGAGCACTGGCGCTCCCCACGGCGAATGGCTTGGTTGGATGAAACCCTTGTCTAGCAACTCCTGGAGCTGACTAAACAGTTCTTGCATTTCTGATGGGGCTAGTCGATAAGGAGCCTTAGCCACAGGCACTGTGTCTGGTATCAAATCGATTCGAAAATCTACCTGTCTTGGTGGTGGCAATCCTGTCAAATCATCCGGAAACACCTCTTGAAAATCCTGCACAATAGGTATGTCTTCGATCTTCAATTCCACCACTTTCATACTCATTATATATTCTTCCTTCACTTCCGGCTTCTCCCCATGTACTTCAAGTGTCTTGCCACATGGTAAGGGTATGCGTACAATCTTTTCGTTACAAACGATTTCGGCCCTATTCCCAGTTAACCAGTCCATACCCACCACTACATCAAAACTTCCAAGCCCAAAAGGTATAAGATCTATTCTAAAAGCATGATCGCCCAAAGTTAAGGTGCAGTTCCGTATTATATCCCTAGTCTCTACTAGGTTACCGTTGGCCAATTCTACTACATAGCTTGATTTCACACAACTAGGGGTTATATCCATTAATTTCACAAACTCGGATGATACAAAACTATTATCGGCACCCGTATCAAATAAAACTGTAGCATAATGTTCATTTAAAGTAAACGTACCCGTCACCACTTGTGGTTCCTGGCGAGCGTCATTGGCACCGATTACAAACGCCCTTCCACGAGCCGGGTTACCATTGTTACCTTGTCTAGGATTTTCGCCAATCGCTAATGCTTGATTTTGGTTGTTGTTTCTTGCATTCGGGTTGTCCACCCGTCCTGGTGCTCTGTTTAACTTTGGACAAGTATTACGGTAATGGTCTTGGCTCCCGCACTCGAAACACACGCGTGGTACCCCCACTGGTCTAGCCACATTGACCGGCACCGTTGGGTTCATGAGTGTCCTGCAATGCTTAGCTAAGTGCCCGACTTGCTGGCAAGCGTAGCACACAGTACATGGCACTGTAACTGGATGATGCCAGCCGCACTTGATGCACTTCGGATGAGTACCAACATAATCCTTCTTTGTAGGCGCCGCATCAACATATCCCTTCACCACCTTTGTTTTCTTATCCACTTTACTATTGATCGATCTGCTTGACTCCCCAACATCCTTTCGCTTTTCTCCAGTCTTTCCCGAAACTCCAGTTCGCACCATTTCATTAGTCAAAGTGCCTGCTTTCAAAATTGAACTTTGTATGGTTGGGGGTGCCGTGGCCGTCACCATGCCACGAATCTGTGGTTCCAGACCCTAGATGTACCGCTCAATTCTCTTCGACTCGGGTGTTACCAAGTCTGGCACCAGTTTTGCCGATTCATGAAACCGGTCGGTATATGCAGCATGACCCGACCCTACCATCGAATGGTTCTAGAACTCGTGTTCCAACTTTTGCATCTCATTCATAGGGCAATACTCCTCAGCTGCCAACGCCTTAAATTCGACCCATGTCATGGCCACAGCTGCCTCTCTACCCCGAGCCTGAACTTGGGTGTTCCACCATGTCAATGCCTTTCCTACCAATGAACACGTAGCATACTTCACCTTCTGATTCTCAGCATAGTTACTGATATCCATCACAGTTTCCATCTTCTCAATCCAATGGGTCAAAGCGATAGCTCCGCCCTTTCCATCAAACTCCTTCGGTTTACATGTTATGAATTCCTTGTAGGTACATCCAACCCTACCCCCAGTACCATTCCCCATGACATTCACGTTCCCACCATCTCCAGCTTCCATCAACACCTCGCCGCCATTCACTCCTTCTTCACCTCCATGATTGCCATTGTCCCTTTCATTCCCATTATCGTTCCCGTTTACTCCGCCCATACCGCCCCCATTGTTCAAGATGTTGTTACTCACTTGCGTAAAAATAGTAGAAATTAGCTTAGCTAGCTGTTGAGCAATAATAGTGGCGATATCTGGGTTACCAGCCCCATTATTTTCATTGTTCGTTCCACCTTGACCTCTTCCACCTATGGCTCCACCACGGCCACCAGCACCTCTACCACGTCCCCGTCCCCTAGGGGCTGCACCTCCACGGGCCGAGCTGCGGGTAACTCCTTTTGGCGGCATGTTCTAAAAAAAATAGGGCAACTCGTAAATAGTTATAATCCAACATCGCATTAGTAATAAGGCTAGGAATTATTCCAGAAAATAGGCACGTATATGATAGAACTTAATTTGTCAATTCGACACCCATATTCCATAATAGAAATACTTAAATAATATCCAATCCTAATATCCATAACATTCCAATGTCAAAACTCAAAGTCAAAATATACTAATCCCAATAATCAACAGTCAAGATACTTAAGAAAAGAAAAGGAAAATCATAAAAAGGCTAATCAGTAGCAGTGTGGAGTGTCCCCAATTCAATTCTTCTTTTCACTCCACGAGCAGGAAGCAATGAGTCCGCCTGTCATACGTCGTGCGAACTCTCTCTTGTCCTTTAAGGCTGGAGGGGCAGGTATATTGCCACCATCATCGTGAATAGTCGGTGGGGTCATAGCCACCTCCGGTAACGGTCCTACACGGCTCTCACAGCTGCTGACGGACCTGGGGGAATCCGGTGCTGACCTATGAATATCTCTAACGTCCTTTGCATGAGGAAATGGGTTCCTCACTGCATGTGCTCTCCGGGGTGCTCCAAACCCATATGGCCTAAAGCATCCCGTCATAGACCTCGTCAACGGTCTACGTCCACGCACCGCTACTGCTTGCTTCACCAGCTTCGGCGGGCCAGGTGACTCCTCTTCATTCTCCGAATCAGATGAAATATCAATAATAGAAGGGGGAAAGGAATGAGTACTAGAAGTCATGGCCTAAAAGAATAAAAACATAAACACTTTTCTCAAAAAGGACAAGAAAAAAAAAAAAAAAAAAAAAAAAAGAAGAAGCAACAAGACAATCCAAAAATAAAAACAATTAACATAAATATTCACATGCATAATGTACACATAATCCTATTATGCATACTACATGCGGGTACTTAGGTTATAGTCTAGGTCGAATAATCCACCTAATTCTCTATAACCAATGGCTCTGATACCAATCTGTCACACCCTCGCTAAAGCGGAAACACGAGAATGCGACGGACGGGATCGTCATAACACATTGGGGGTTCAAGCGAATATCTAAAGGTATTCTCCGTACATGGGTCATGACGTCGCTCGATACATAGGAACACATGGCAAGGATAGTCACTACCAGAACATCATACTAAAATGCATATTCATACCAAAGCTCCATACAGAAACAAATCAACACAATTGTCAAACAATAAAAATCTCAAAATCCTCAAAATTACAATCCATAAAACCCAACAATCCACAACATGACCCAAAAGTCTCTTGAATGTCTAATGCTCCTAGTGGAGCGATCTCGTCTAAGTCCACAGCCATACACCTAGACTTCATTACCTGAAAAGACATGCTCTAAAAAGGTCAACATACGTTGGTGAGTTCACAGGTTTATAAGTACAAATATTTTGCCGTGTAAAACATGCATAGAAAATTGTATGTGAAAGAGATACATAGCAGTCAAGATATCAACATAAGTTCAAATGTAACCCAAGTCCAAGACATTCCAAAATTTGCACACAACCGGATTATATTCACCCAAGGGCAAGCCCCGGCCAAGTCGGTCTCGACTAGTATATCGACAACATGGGTGGGGGTGTCAACCTGTTAGTACTAACAATATCTCTCCATAACATCCAAGTACACAAGTTGAAGCACAAGCACAAGCACAAGTACACACTCATGATTGAATATCAAGACTCATACCATGACCCAAACCACATACAATATTTCAAAAGAAAATCAAACACGGCATAGTCCAAAACCATGAGCATGCTTTTCCCCCAAGTAAAATATATTAAAAAGGGGCCGTGAAACTCACCTTGAAAAGTCACAGTTCAAATTCCACAACACGCAGAGTAAGCACTAAAAATATATAATACACAAAAGGATTAATATATCATCAAATATCGATGACTAATATGGGTGCAATCCTGTTAGTCCAGCCCTTAACACTAATCAAGGTTTTCCATCGTCACACTTATTAATTTAATTCTTTTGTAAAGAGTTTTAATCAATATTATATGCAAAACTTGTCTTAATTTAGACTATTTAATCCCAACCCTTATTTTTAAGTTTTAACAAAATAATTTAGCATACATATCTGATTGCACATCAGTCTTGTATAAGCAGTTAGGAGATTCGCACGACCACGAAACATCGCGTACGAGGTGTCATTTGAAAGAAGTGACTTTAAATTAACTCCAGAAAAAGAATCAGGTTCATTTGACAAAATATGAGTAAGTTATGACACGACGAATAAAGACCAATCTGCTGCCCAGATTCGTCAGTTTTGACCTTTAGTTTTGTTTGATGTCGAAACAACATGAAACCACTTGGGTTAGTTAGAGGACTCATAGGGATTAAATTTAGACCCAGAGTTTGCCCCAATTGGGCATGTTTCGACCAAGTTATCACACGAACAAGATGACCCATTTTTCTGACAGCAAGCTGCCCAGATTGTTAGTTTCGTTGTTTCGATTTGTTCAGCACATCAATACTTTCAAGGAACAATTCTAGTTATTTCAAAACGTTTTATAGGTCCAAAATCTCGGTTAAGGGCAGGTCATCCAAGATTACATCCCAATCTTTTAGATTCGATTACCATACAAGACCAAGGATTATGGTTTTTACCAAGTGACGAACCCGACAATCGTAACGCTTAGATCTTCACGATCTAGCACCAAAAACCAAGAATGAGAGATCATTAGATGAAGATTTTGAATATAGATGATGAGTATCATCGATTTTAGAGTGTAACTAGAATTAAACTTCATCAAAAACGAATTTCGCTTACCGTAGCTTTGAAGACCAATGTTTCTAGCCGAGTTTAACGTTCTTGGATGACTTGGTTGCCAAAAACTCGATGGATGCACAAGTGATTTCAGAATTTTCGATGGCAAAGTGGAGAAGAAGAGAGAATTTTGGAGAAGGAGGTGGCTAGGGTTTCAAGGGAATTTCAAAATTTGTGAAAGTGAGGCCAAGGCAAAGGGGAATACCCCCCCCCCCTTAATCCTTGCAGCCGAAACATGGGAGGAAGAAGGGCCTTCGGGCCCTTGGCCTGTCTCGTGTATTCCGTCACGTCTCGAGCCGCGTGTCATCTAATTTTTACGCTTTCAAATTCCGCGCGCAATAACGGTTCGAACGAACTATCACATGCCCTAGGATTTGGATAAATTATATTTTTAGAACCAATTTAAGTTGTTTTAACAGGCTTTAGGCAAAGCCCATGGATGTAAGGCTAATTGGGTTATGGTGAAGTTTTCGTGTTTTACATTTTAGAAAACCCTCGATTGGGCTCAATACATAGAACCTCATACGGCAACAAGTCCACTAGTCACATCATGATATAGGCTCTGGGCCCATCATAAAAACGTAGGCCCATTAGACCAAAATTTGGGCCCATCAAGAAAAGAATCATAAATCAAGACCTAGTCCAATTAAAGACGAAAGTCAAAGTCAAAAGTCAAAATTCAAACTACTGCCAAGGCCAACGTACCTATTTTGGTGACGGATGTCACATTATAAACATATGAACACATGATAATAGCATACTTAACATATTAAACTTACCCAATCTTCTTCTGCCCTCTGGTTGACCCATCCTGAACCTTCACTGTAATGCGCCCTCCTCCACGTTTCGATGTGACTTGAGGTCCAAGTTTGTTGCTCCTAAAAACATTAAAAACAATATTCATAATATTTGAAAAGAATTAATAATATATAGGATGTACATAATATATGTTTTCTTACTTGTAGATATCGCCTTTGAGCATATGATTGACTACCATGCAGACTTGGATAGAGCTGTTTATCTCTATTTGTTGCGTCTTTTTGAGAAAGACGTTTATGTTGTTCACTTGAGAAAAACTCAACCACCTACTCCCATGACTCTTGAGTTTGACCTTCAGGTGGATTATTGACAGCCTGCTCAATATTATCATAGCCTCCTTGATTTAAGAAATGTTGTTTCATGTTATATCTTCGGTCTTTGAAAGCTCGTTGGCAATCCATATGGATTCCAAGTTGTATACCTTGCCAGTGGTCTGAGCAACGATGAGATTCTAGATCAAAATATTCCTTGAAAATAAAATAATTAGAAACATATAAAAGTTATGATTATCAAATTACAAATAAAACACTACATGAATACTCACCTCCAGAAAATTGAACAAGGATATCTTGAACGTATCAGGAACTTTATCCCACGTGGGATAATGAAAAGGAGCAATGGAAATATGATTGGATAAAGCTCGGACAAATAATTGACTATTTTTTCCAACAGTTTTATATTGTTTTCCTGTATGATCAAATTGCATAGGAAGTGATTGGCTGTTATTTGCAGCCCATTTCTCATATAAATTTAGATTTCTTCCTTTTGATCCTTTTTTTAGCTGATGCTATATTGATATAAAAAATTAAAAAGTTAGCAACATTTAAAAAGTATTCAATTAAAATATATATATTAAAACATTAACTTACATGACTGGCAAGTAGAAGGAAGAGTATATCCATGTCCGTGGGGGTCCCGACCCCCACCGTCACCACCGTGTGATCCTGCTACGTGCGAAGACATAACCTGCAATAATCATTTTGTGTTATCACTATAAAGATAGTCGTGTGACATCTTAATAAGAAATAGAATAAAGTGTTCTTAATACATACAATCAATCTGAATTATCACTATAATGATATTCATCTTCATTTACAAGATCATCATCGCTCTCGTCCTTACTATCATTAATATCTAATGGATCTTCATCTTCTTCATCGTCATTAATAAATTCTTCCTCTTCTAAGAGATATGCATCTTCATCTTCTTCATCATCATTAATAAAATCTTCACCTTGAACAAGTGGAGCAACAGGCAACCAACTTAAGTCTACGACTAATTCACAATTATCATGCGCATCTCTCTCATCATTTATAACTGGTGCACTTGATTCGCCAACTTCAAAATTGCTATCGACAACCAAGTTATAATCAGATGATTGACTGTCGTGCAATACATCTATCTCATTAGCAACACTAATACTTGGATGATCCCAAAGCTTTCGATGGTGAACATCTTCCACAACCCTCCAATTGCCAGTGGATTTAGAAGGATCTTCAAGATAAAACACTTGTTGAGCTTGTGTTGCTAAAATGCAAGGCTGGTCACCAAACCATTCACGACTAACATCGATAACAAAAATGTTATTCTTTTTAAATACGGATCCCTTCCGTGACGTGTCAAACCATTTACAACGAAATAGTACAACGCTGTAGCCATTTATATTCTTCAACTCGTAGATGTCTTCTAGTTGACCATAAAATCGTGTTCCATCTTCTCCTACTGTAACAACACCGCTGTTTTGTGTAGTGCGTCTGATATTAGGACTGTGTACCACAAATCTAAAACCATTAACAATACAAGCTGTGTAACAATATGTGCACATGGGGCCATGTGCCAATGCCTTGAGTTCTTTGTTAGGAGACGTATTGAACTTATTATTAAGCCATGAAGAAAATTCATTTTTTAAATCGCTTCCAAGGAATTGAAGTTCAAATTCGCTGTATGTGAAATATAAAATTTATATTAGTTTATCATTATTTTAGCTAAAGTGAAACTAATAAGAATAATTTAAACTAAAAGCACAATCATTTATAAAAGCATGAATGGATTCATATCCTAACCCAATCTTTTTCAGCTTCTTCTTCGCCTCATAGTGTGAGGATGGAATGTGATTTTCTTTTGGGAATGCAACCTTTAAAAACTCTAAAAGTTGATCAAACGAACTATTTGTTCACTTGTTGATTACTTTAATATGCATCAGTTTGGCTAGAAAGTTTAAAGAAGACATCCAATTACAACCGGGGTATAACTCAGTGTTGAGCTCATTATAGAGTTCATCAAATTCCGAGTCAAAGTATTTCCATCCTCATCTATGTTTTCTTCATTCTCTGTGATAACATCTTCGATTGCATCAAACATATCATTATTTGATGTATTGCTTGCTGGAGGAGCACGTGTTATTGTAGCAAATTGTTTTGCTGCATCAGAAGAAGTAGAGACCTCACCGTGATAAACCCATTTCGTATAATGTTAAGCAAAGCCACGATCATGTATGTGAGCATTAATAGTTTTTGAATCCTGCCATAAAGCATTGACACAATCTCTACACGGGCATTTGTTTTGCCATCACTATCGACAAATTTCTTAACATACTCCATAAAGTTCTTAAGACCTTCTAAGAAAACCGGAGACGTCCGATTTTTTATTTTAATCCAACTTTTATCGATTGTCATAACTGTTTCATACACATACATAAACATGAACATATTATCATTCAACCAAAACAATCCAATAACTGTTTCATACACATACATAAACATGAACATCTTATAAATCTAACAACCGACAACATCATTCAAACAAAACAATCCAATTATATTTTTAATCATATAAATCTAACAACCTACAAATACATTCTACCAAAACAACTAAACATTATCTTATAAATCTAACAAACAACAAAATCATTCAACCAAACATTATAATTCAACCAAAAGAATCCAATTATACTATTAATCATATAAATCTAACAACCTACAACTACATTCTACCAAAACAACTAAACATTATCTTATAAATCTAACAAACAACAAAATCATTCAACCAAACATTATCATTCAACCAAAACAATCCAATTATACTTTTAATCATATAAATCTAACAACCTACAACTACATTCTACCAAAACAAATAAACATTATCTTATAAATCTAACAAACAACAAAATCATTCAACCAAATCTAACAACCTACAACTTATTTCTACCCAAACAACCAAACATTAGACATTCCATCTAACAACCAACCAAATTCAAACCAAATCTCAAAAAAATATATAATCAAACCTTAAAAGTTTAACAATAATGGTAGCTAGAACCCTAAAATGTTGTGTGGACTGCCAATCTTGGTGTTGGTGGTTGATATGGCAGCGGTGGTGGCCTCTTTGGATTGCAAAAGTTGCGATGATGGTGGTGGGTAGCTTCAATATTAGAGTAGGAGGGTAACGAGATGAACAAGGAGGTGCGATGGTGGTGGTGGACGGCTTCAACTTGAAGGAATGCAGGCTGTGGTTCGACTGAGTGGTTTAGGGGTGACATTTAGGTGTTTTGGGTGAAAGAGACGAAGCAGATCGGTTTGGTATGACAGATATGCGCCTGGACCCTATCGCGACGACATGTCGTCGCCATAGGGTCTTTTAATTTTTTTTTTGGCAAATAATTGGGCGGGGTTAACGCGCGGTTCCTGACACCCTACGGCGACGACATGTCGTCGCCATAGGGTGCATTATTATATTATTGTTATTTATTATTAAAGATATTATTATATTATTATTATTTATTATTATTAGTGTTTTATTATAACTATTATTATGATGGTTATTATTTATTTATTTATTTATTATTATTATTACAATTATTATTATTATTATTATTATTATTATTTTAATTATTATAAATAAACTTAATTTACCATTAACAAGCATCATTTTCCATAAACGTGTATAACTCACAACATTTATCATTATTGAGTCATAATGGACCATTGATGTAGGTAATCAAACTTAATCATCATAACCACACATCTTTAACATTGTTTCACAATCATTTATGATATTTAAGCGTAAACAGACTTAATTTACCGTTAGTAAGCATAATTTCTCGTAAATTACCATTAACGTATATAATTCAACACCAATGATAATAATTCGAATATGGCTACCTTAGAGGTACGTGATCGACTTTAATTATCATAACTAGACATATTTAACATTTTCTGAAACTCATTGATGATAATTGAGTATATATCTACGTAAATTACTATCAAAGTGTGAAATTTAACACCAATGATGATAATTCAATTAGAACTAACATTTTGCATATGTAATCAACCCTACTAACATAATTAAACATATTTGACAATGTTTGAGACTTATCAATGATAATTAAGCATTAACTAGCTTAATTTACTGGTAATAAGTATAATTTCCCACACATTACCATCAAAGTATGAAATTCAACACCAATGATCGTAATTCGATACAGCTAATATTTGACATATGTAACCGTACCTAACTATCATAACCAAAATCTTTGACATTGTTTGACACTCATTGATGATAATTAAACACTAATGATCTTAATTCAATGGTACTTAACTTTTGATGCATGTAACTAACTCTAAATATCATAACCGAACATCTTTATCCCAAATTGACATTAATTGTTTATAATTATATATAATAATAACATTTAATATGATAATATTTAGTATATTATTATTATTATTATTATTATTATTATTATTATTATTATTATTATTATTTATTTATTTATTTTACTTCTATTTAATAATAGTACATATAATAATAATAACAACAATAACTTTTACATTAATTAATAATAATAATAATAATAATAATAATAATAATAATAATAATAATAATAATAATAATGGTAATTAATTTTATTAATATTAAATTAAAAAATAATTCACTCTATCGCGACGACATGTCGTCGCGATAGGCTTTTCATAATGGCGGGATTATTTCCCTCCAACTATTTTTATAGAAAAAAAAATTGGTTTTAACCTATGACATGCCGTCGCCATAAGGTGAAAGTTAATTTTAAATTTTTTTACATTTATTTAAATAAATCAAAAATTAATTTAAATGAGGATATGGTGCCAACATAAAGAACTCTATGGCGACGATAAATTTCGGTCGCTATAGGTCAACCTATGGCGATGACATGTCGTCGCCATATTGTTAGGATAGTCAAAAATCAAGATTCTCCTATAGCGACGACTTGTCGTCGCCATAGGTTGACATATAGCGACTAGTATGTGTCGTCGCCATAGGGTTTGTGGCCATAGATGTAAATTCTTGTAGTGACTGCTCATATTTAGCATAAAATCCCTTTCTAAAGGCGTGTGCAATTAGATTAAGCCACTCATAGTGGCAATATGCTATCATCCTCCAATTGAACCACCTTCTGTCCCATATGAGCCGCACTGTAGTTGTAATCTTTAACCTTGTATCGTACCGGGATGATATTTTGAAGTTTGCGAGTAGCATGAGAGCAACAAAGTCTACTCAAGTTTTATAATGAATCCAGATACACAAATCAACATCAACAATTGAAAACTAGAATCATATAAATGAAGAATATGAATAAAAAAGGCTCACTATTTAATTATGTATTCCCTTAAGAACATTGTTTTGAAAACCGGATCGGATCGGCCGGTCCGACCGGTTGGATCAGGAACCGGACTCCAATCCGGTCCGGTTTGGTGCTTAAAACCGTTTTGGCATTGAATCGGTGGTCGGACCGGCAGTCGAACCAGGAACGGGACTGGTTGAACCGGGAGTCGAATCGGATGTATCAGGGGTTGGACCGGTCGAACCGTTTTTCATATATTTTATTTTATTTTTTCGGATTTTTTACATATATATTTATAAAATAATTATAATTTTATCTGGTTCTTATATCCAGTCCGACCGGTTGAACCGGTCCAACCAGTGAACCAGTAAGATGTCAGCTTCACTGTCCGATCCGGTTCTGAAAACATTGCTTAAGAAGTTTCGTCTTGACCTGCATGCACAAATGTTCTAAATCTACTTGTGCAAAGCGGTGACAGATTATCAGATGATAAAAATAAATGAAAATAAATTGATGAGAAGAAAAAGAAAAAACATTGCCACCCTCATTAGTATTCAAGCATTCATTTTGTATACAACAATGGCTTTACATAGATTTTAAAATTGGTTTCTATTTGGTATCATGTTCATCCTATCACCCTTGGTTTAGAGCAATGAACAATAATTTCATGAGCAGTGCCAACCTTTAAATTTGTAATTAATAATTATTTTATAATGATGTAATTTTTTTAAATTATTATCAATTGTACATGTGAGATCAGATCGACCATCAAAAATCAACCATCAACTTTTATTATCATACCAATTTTCAAGTTTTATCTTAAAAAATTTTTTTCTATAAAACAAAATGATTCATATGTAATCCCTCGATTATGGTATTCAATTCTTTTTTCTTTGCATTCATTAGCAGTGCTAGAGATCAATTACATAAATGGAAACATAAATCAAACTTGAAAAATCATGTACTAATAATATTGTTATTAATTTCATGATGTGATGGGGAGGAGGTTGCATATCAGTACGGCTTACCATCCTCAGACAGATGGTCAGTCGGAAAGGACCATCCAGATGCTTGAGGATATGCTCCGAGCATTCGTCATTGATTTCGGAGGAAGTTGGGACAAACACTTACCGTTAGTCGAATTCTCATATAATAACAGTTATCATGCCAGCATTGGTATGCCTCCGTACGAGAAGCTATACGGTAGGAAGTGTAGGACGCCCGTATGTTGGGGTGACATCGAGCAGAAGGAATTAGGGAGCATTGAGGTGATCGAAGCTATGACTGAAAAGTAGGAGAAGATCAAGGCATTTATAAAGGCGGCAAAGGATAGACAGAAGTTGTATGCCGACAAGAGACGTAGACCAATTGAATTCAAGGTGGGTGATAGAGTTACGTTAAAGGTCTCGCCTTGGAAAGGGATCATCCGGTTCCGAAAGTGAGGAAAGCTAAGCCCAAGGTATATAGGGCCTTTCCGGATCATTGCTCGAGTAGGAGAGGTGGCTTACAAGTTAGAGCTACCCGATGAGTTAAGTGGAATTCATTCGACGTTCCATGTATCTCATTTGAAAAAGTGCTTAGCCGAGGAAGATATGATCATGCCACTTGAGGATATCGAGGTGGATGAACGGCTCAATTATGTGGAGCAGTCGGTGGCCATCATTCACAGAAAAGAGAAGAGGCTAAGGAATAAAGTGGTTCCACTTGTGTGAGTACAGTGGAGACACAGGAAGGGGTGTGAGTCTACGTAGAAGGCTGAGGAGGAGATGAGATAGCATTACTCATAGCTGTTCGAGGAGTGATAGGTTTCGGGGATTAAACTTACATAAGGGGGGTGGACTTGTAACACCCGAAAATCTTCAGCATGAAGAAAAGAAAAGAAAGCAAGGGAGAAAAAGAGAATTATTGTAAAACATGGGGTTAAAAGCGGGAAAGGGCCAAACTTGCTCATAATGGGTTCAAAAAGGTGATAAGGCTACCCATACTTCTCTTTCTCATGCAAGAAATCTCGGCTGAAGTAAGAAGAAGAAGATTCACCCGGTTGTAGAGAGAAAAAGTCTTCGAAAGATAAGATTTTATGGTGTTCTTCTCGGTTTCAGTTGGGTTTTCAGCTTCTGGACCGATCTTTAAGTGTTTCTATGTGTTTGGTTATGCGTTTTCGTGTGTTCAGGTGCTAGAACTCCTAGTTGCTCTCGGGTTTGGAGGAGTTTAACTTGAAAACAGTTAGAGGTGAGTTCTAGATCCCCTATTTTAAGTGTTTTCTACTTATTTGGGGATGGTGTGCATATTAAACTGATGTTTTTGAATCAAGTTATGATTTTCCATGTATGGTACGGTTGCTTATGATGATATAGATATGTTTTATGATTTTCATGATGATTGTATGAATGTTTAAGATGTTCTAAGTGTTAGACCAATAGATCTGAGCTAAGAATATGCTTAAAATGATGTATGGAGACTGGAAATTGAGTAAGTTGGATCGCAAGTGAAATAAGTTGTCCTCTGTGGATCTTGTATGTCCGCTGTGGACACTTAGGAAGCTTGTCCAGGTCATCCGTTATGGACACTAACTGTCCGCTGTGGACACTTGGACATTATTAATGTGTTCGCTATGTACACTTAGGCATTTAGTTGTCTGCTGTAGACTTTGCATGTCCACTGTGGACTTTGCATGTCCCTTGTAGACTTTGCTTGTCCGATGTGGACCCTTGAGAAAATCTTGGTTGTCCGCTGTGGACTTGGATGTCCGATGTGGACTCTTGAATGTTTTAGTTGTTCGTTATAGATTTGATCATCCGGTGTGGACCATTAGCTGTCTGCTGTGGACACTTAGTGTATAAGCTGTCCGTTGTATATTTTAGTCATGCGCTGTAGACACTTAGAACATTTCTAAGATTTTGAGATGTAGAGTTTAATGCTAAGTTACAATGTTTCGGGTTGGTCTATGCTTGTGTATGTTATGTATGCATTATGTGATGATGTTATGAAGATGATGTTCCATGTTATGTATGATGAATGACCTTGCATGGTATGTTGTACTAATGCATGTAAAGTATTATGTAATGAAAGCAGAAGATAACATTAATGTGAAGTGGAATGTAATGAATGAATGTAAAGTCTTGCAAGCATATGAATGGAGGTTCACAACCATTGGATTGTTAGCTCAACTGTGTGCGGTCTAGCTAACCCATGAGGATGCACACAGGGGTCAATCTTTGTGATTGACCAATATGTATGAAACGGGACCCTTGTCGCTTGCCCCGGTACTGGAGTCAGCTTCGTGCACAATGTTAGGGGCCTATTTATAGACCTTGGCCCAATACCAGCTTCGTGCACAATGTTTGGGGTATAGCATATGACATTGGTCTAGATGAAAGAGAAAGATAATAATGAAAGTTTGAAATGTACGAAATGAATGATGAAAGATAATAATCATATTATCAAGATGTACGTATGATATGTGATCACGAACGAAAATAAAGGAAATGATTTTATTCAAAGTAAAGTATTTTATTATATAAACTAGAACTCACTCAGCGTCTCTGACTTTTTATATGCGTGTCAGTTGGCAGGTAATTTTTTGATGCTGAGGAGGTGTAGGCATGGATGCATAAGCTACTGGGAATGATCTGAGTCTAGCATCCATATATTTTGAGAATGTTATTGTACTAACCACAATTTTTGGGATATAAATGAAACAATATGATGTTTTGTCATGACTTTTTAATTATTAATGAAAAGTTCAAATTCTGCTGTAAGAATGATGTGTTTTTAATTGTTATATTCTATATGTCTTATGCTATGAATGACCGACTGTAAGCATTCTAGGAACGGGGCCTTACACAGATGTCAAGCAACCAGTATAAATCGTTTTTCACGGTATATCATAGATATGGTAGGAATGCCAAGAGGAGCCTTTTATATAAGCATCACAAGTAAACTATGGATGATCCTAAGAGGAATTATGATGATCTAGATAGATTGATGATTATGATAATGGAAACAACATAAGTGGCGTTGATTACAATAAAAAAAATTATAATGGATGCACCTATGAAGAGTTGATGGTGTATGAACTAAAGGAGTTTAATGCTAAGAGGTGTACATTATGTTTACTAGATGGGTGGAGAAAATGGAAGCCTAGATCATAATCATAATATGTATCCTAGGCTAAACTGGGCACCAGGACAAGTTGGAAGCAATCAGATTTAAGTGATTGCTATAGTTGGGAATCAAGGTCAAAGGAATTTTGGAAATTAACGTCATTCAAATCAAGGTAATACTGAACGCGGTCATGCGCTTATGAGTGGATCAAATTACACTCGCCAAAACCCTAGCGTCATTACGAGGATAATCATTACACATTTGTGTTATTTGATACCAGGGTAGATAATAGCTTAGTTTCTTCTAAATTTGCGTTTTTACTTGGCATGAACATATGTTTCCTAGAAATTAGTTACTCAACAGAAATGAAAAGTGGTAGATTGGTAGAGGCTAAGGAAATAACTTGAGGATGCATATTAGTACTAGAAGATTATTTGACATAGATATAATACTATGTGAATTAGGAAGTTTCACATGGTAGTGGGTAGGATTGGTCACCAAAGCGCGGAGCCAAGATAGTTGTTAGGAGAAGGTGGTACGTATTCCGCTGTCAAATGGCAAAGTGCTTAGGATTTAAGGAGTACGACCTGGAAAGAGATTAAGACTCATTCCTTGCATGAGGACTCATCAATGCATAAAGAAGCATTGTTACGTATTTTAAGCACATGTAGTGTATGAGAATTTCAAGAGGTCTTCGCTAATAATGGATCAGGATTGCCCCTTGCCCCCCTATCAAGTAGAATTCTAGATTGATCGGATCCCTTGGAGCAACTCCTATTGTAAAGATACTTTATCAACTAGCACCATTGGAGATGCAATAGTTATCGACTCAACTACAATAACATTTGGGATAAAGGATTCATTTGACCTAGTCACTCGCCATAGGGAGCATCAATTTTGTTCATCAAAAAGTAGGATGTGTCATTCCAGATGTGCATAGGTTACTGAGAGTTGAACAAGTTGACTATCAAAAACCGATACCCTCTCCCTAGGATTATTTTCATATTCAATCAGTTGCATAGAGTAACATACTTCTCAACGAACGATCTTTAGTCTTGTTATAATCAGTCAAGGGTTCAAAAAGACAATATTCGAAGTTAGCCTTTAGGACTCGATATGGTCATTACGAGTTCTTAGTTATTTCGTTTGGTTCGTACCAAGATAAGTTTTTGATTGTGTTTATAGATGATATCCTTATATATTTGCGATCAAAGGAAGAGCACTAGCAACACCTGAGGGTAATTGTCTAAGTGTGAGTCTTGGTTATGTAAAGTGAAGATTCTTGGTCATCTTGTCAATGAGGAGGAAATTCATGTTGATCTGGGAAATATTTAAGCAGTTAAGAAGTGAATACACATAAGATGCCCTTCGGAAATCCGGCAATTCTTAGGACTGGTTGGGTACTGCCAACGGTTCATCATAAATTTCTCAAATATTTCCTAACCATTGACAATGTTAACCAAGAAGGATAAAAAATTTGATTAGGGACATAAGCAAGAAGAGGCTTTCTAATCGTTGAAAGATAGAATTGTGTAACGCACTGATATCGACCTTCCTTGATGGGTCAAATGATTTCCAATCATTGAAAGTAGAAAATCAATTAGAACAAAAGGTTAAAATTATCAGAAGTGATAATGGACCTAAATTTTAAAATTCTAATGTTGACATGTTTTATGCAGAAAAAGGAATTGCTTGTCAGTTCAGTGCTCCTAGAACTCCACAACAAAATAGAGTTGCTGAAAGGAAAAATAGAACTTTGATTGAGGCCGCATGTTCTATGTTACCAGATGTAAAGATTCCAATTACTTTCTATGATGAAGCCATATCCACTACATGCTTTGTATAGAATCATACATTGCTTGTGAAAGATAAACAGAAAACTCCTTATGAGTTGATGTTAGGCAGGAAACCCAATATAGATTTTCTTAAATCTTTTGGTTGACCAGTTTTGATTTTAAATTCAACTGCCTAGTTAGGAAAATTTGATGCAAAATCTGATGATGGATTTTTTGTTGGATATTCATCGATTTCAAAAGCATTTAGAGTTTATAACTCTAGGACAAATGTTGTACTTGGAACTTTTAATGTTAAATTTCTTGAAAACTCTTTACCATCGGTTGCAAATGGTCCAGCTTGGTTGTTTGATTTTGATTCTTTGTCAAACTTTGTTAATTCTAACTTGTTTGACTCTCTAGGTGAGAAAAAGAAACAAGAAGGAGATCTTGGATCTTTCAGTGATGATTTTGATTCTGATGATATGGATGATTCTAGCCCAGATTACCCATTCTTCACATTTGTTAAAGATCCTGTATTTCATTCTGAATCTCATAAACAATCTCACTCTCAACAAGCACAAGAACATCCTTTTTCTAAAACTCCCTATGTTTCACAACCCATTCCTAATGATGGTCCTGAAATTGTACAACCTGAGTCCGGAACGTCATCGGTTTTTGATGATGTAGTTGTTATTGATAATCTTGATTACTTTATCAACTCACCGACTCAAGTTCCTAATTTCAATCTACATACTTTGAACTTATTGCATCAGCTTTCCAGCTTAAACCAATCTAATCTGAATGTTAATGTTCAAGGAAATGAGATTACTACGTCTCGTATTCATAATAACCATCCTACTCTCAGATTATTAATCCATTGACTGAGAGAACGACAGAAGTCAATCAGAATAAGCAAACCTCTGCTTATACTCGTGTTTTCTATCTCAAATTGTTCCTAAAAACATCACCGAAGTGTTAAAGGACAATAGTTGGATTGAGGCAATGCAAGAAGAGTTATTGCAATTCCGCAAACAGGAAGTATGGAAGCTTGTGGATTTACCGGAAGGAGAAGACGCCATAGTCACAAAATGGTGTTAAGAAACAAGTCTGACGATCGGGGAATTGTTGTTCATAACAAAGCGAGACTCGTTGCACAATGTTACACCCAAGAAGAAGGAATAGATTATGATGAAGTATTTGCTCCAGTTGCAAGACTTGAATCTATTTATGTCTTCCTGGCTTATGCATCATACATGCAATTCAAGGTGTATCAGATTGACGTTAAAGGTGCTTTCTTATATGGACCAATCACTGATGATGTGTATGTCAAGAAACCTCTAGGTTTTGAAGATTTAGAATATCCTTATCATGTGTACAAGCTTAGTAAAGCATTGTATGGTCTCCATCAAGCCCCTAGAATTTGGTATGAAATGTTATCACAATATTTGATCCAGCATGGATACACGCGAGTGAAAATTGATCCAACTTTGTTTATAAAGAAGGATGCAGATGATCTCTTATGTTTTCAAGTGTATGTTAATGATATCATATTCGGTTCTACAAGTCCAACATTGTGTAATGAATTTGAAGAAATCATGAAGACTTGTTTCCAAATGAGTTCAATGGGATAAATTAACTTTTTCATTGGTCTTCAAGTGAAACAGTCTGCAGATGGAATTTTTATCAATCAAGAAAAATTCATTGACAAACTCTTGAAAAAACTTAAACTACAAGATTGTCAATCCATCAAAACTCCAGCTGACGTCAATACCAAGATTGAACCTGATCCGAAAGGAAAATCAGTTGATCAAACTCTATACAGATCTATGATTAGATCTTTGATGTATCTTACTGCATCTAGACCTGATATAATGTATGTTGTTTGTGTCTGTGCCAGGTACCAATCTGACCCGAAGGAATCTCATCTAATCACTGTTAAACGAATATTCAGGTATCTCAAAGGAAAACCGGCTTTAGGGTTGTGGTATCCTTATGAAGGAAACTTCGAGTTACATGGATATACAGATAGTGATTATGGAGGATGTTGCCAATATCGTAAATCTATGACGGGTGGTTATCAGTTTTTAGGTCCCAGATTAGTCTTGTGGCAATGTAAGAAACAAACAAATGTCTATGTTTCAACCATAGAAGCTGAGTACATAGCTACTTCAGCAGGATGTTCTCAAATCCTTTGGTTATAAAACCAACTACTGGATTACGGGTTCAATTTTCTTAAAACTCTTATTTACATTGATAACACTGCTGCTATGTTTATTACAGCTAATCCTGTTCAGCACTCAAAAACAAAGCATATTGAAATTTGATATCATTTTCTCAGAGATAACTCTAAAAAATATTTAATCATTTTGATTTAAATTACAACGGAAAAACAGTTGGCTGATCTATTTACAAAATCCTTTTTACAAGGTCGTTTTGAGTACTTGGTTGAGTCAATTGGACTTATTAACCATGTTTAAAACTGGTTTTGATTAATTGAGTTGTCTGGATCATAAAAATGAAAAGAACCCACCCTTAGCTGAATAAGGAGATTTATAGAGAAAACTGTCACAGTTAACTGCCTGATTGTATATATTGTGTGTGCATGTTCAATAGAAAATGAAAAAGCAAATACAAAAATAGAAAATTGCAAAATCAGAAGAGAAAAGTATAAAACAAAAACCCACAAAAATAGAGTTTATTTATTAGTTAATTATTTAGGACTGAATCTGTCTTTGCAATTTGTGAGAAATGATAGATATATTAGTTCTGTTCAGTTGCATACTTTGCTCGCTACTAAAGTCTGATGTGATCAGAAATGATGTGCAGGTAAGCTCATGCACTTATACTAAAAAAGTAATTCTTGTGATTAAACTAAATCAATCATTCATTCATGTTTGTCTATCTTAGTACCAATGAGTAGTGTTGACTTCTAAAATTGATTGCTTGTAAAGTCACAAACTTACACCTGGTGGTGATATGAATAACCATGAGCTCTAATTATTTAAAGCATCTATTCACTTCTCTTTTATGAGTAATCATAGACCTGAAGTGATAAGATATCCTTTGTTGTAAGTCATTACAGACCTGGATATTCTCACTTGATGCAAAAGATGCCAATGTGCAAACCTAAACATGAGATCTGGTTATAAGTATATGTCAGGTTAATAAGTTGAGAAATATGATTTCTTGCATATCTTGATGAGATTTGAGCTCTCTAAGTCTTTGTGTGACTTACAAAATGTCATATCTAATCGAACCTTAATCAATCCAAGAATTGAAAAAGTAAGTGTGCTAATTATCTTGCCAAAAGCATCCATTTTCTGTCCTTAGATCTCTTGTCTCCTTTGCTGCGGGAACTCTGACCTGGAACACACTTAATCAGGATTTAATCACTATCTATGACTATCCACCATTTTATTTTATTTTGATGCACTGATCTTAACTAATATGATCTCACTGTAGACATGTGATTCAAATATGTAGTAGATTTTTATTCTGCTTTAATTTTGATTTTTGCATGACTTCTGTGTGCAGGCATGTTAATACTGATTAGTTTGCTCTACTTGTAAAATAAAAGAAACTTCTAAGATTGTCAACTTAAAAGTTTAGGGGGAGTAAAAATTGTAAAAGAGGAAATCAATGGAAATTGTCAAAATGATGGATGAAAGGATGAAGCTAAATATTCAAGCATGTGTGTGTTTGATATGATGCAAAAATGAACCTGAAAATATTTTAAAAGTGGAAAAGCTTCTTGCAAACAAATTAAAAACAAAAATAAGACTATTTGTGTTGTAAAAGTTTCAAAATAGAGACTAAAATGATGAGAAATTGTTTGAAAAAATAAAAAATTTATTAAAGTGTTTTCTAAAATGTGCTTGGTGGTGTTTGAATTAAAAATTCATGTTTAGAAATGAAAATATGAGTTTCAAATGATTCGTGGTGATTTTAAACAAAAACAATTTGATATTGTTAAATTTGAGGGTAATTAATGCATATTTTGGGTGATAGTCAAAATTTGACTAAGTGTTGAGATAATATGCATGAATGGTGCTAATGTGCATAAATGGTTTTCAAGATTAAAGATGAACCAGAAGAGTTCAATGCAGACTAAAGACAATGCCAATCTTAGGGGGAGTATTGATACGGTCAACCCATCAAGAAACACTCTATTGTACTTCATTCTTATGAGATAATTGTATCTTTCTTCCACATTTACAGGTGCATCATCATGAATAATGTCAATTGGAGAATAATGTTCATCTACATTGGCTTCAACCAGATCTTCAACATCTAGAACTTCATTATACCATTCATCATAAAATTCAGCTTCTATATCATCTAAAGCTCCAATGGTTTCTTGTATATCCGAATCTTCTTCATCTATACTTGCATATTCATCAATCACTTTTTGAACTTTGAATGATGATTCAGGTAGTACAGAAACATCAATATCATCTAATTTCCTCTTTCCTTTATCTAAAACAGGTATTCTTTCAACATCAATAGGAATAACTTCAAAACTAATCATCACTTCAGGAGATGGAGACTTGTGCTTTTCTTTCAACTTTTCTAATTCTTCTTTCAATGCTTCATTTTCTTCATTTACTTTATTTATCTTTCTTCCATTGAATCAAAATCTGTCATCATTACCTCAAATGTCTTCTTATTATCATCTCGACTTTTTCTCAACTCATCTATTACCTTGTCTTTCTTTTTCATTTCTTCAATCAAACTTTCATTGACAGCTTTCAACTCTTTAATTATCTTTAATTGATTCAACTTTTCTTCATTCAATTCATCAATCTTCTTTTGTAAATTTTCATCTTCAGTTAATTCAAACTGATCATTATGCTCTACCATTTCTTCAATCATACTTGCAATTTCTTCAATAGATTATTCTTCACCTTGATTAATTTCTTCAATATCCTCATCATGAATCTCTTCAGTAGATTGGTCAATTTCTTGTACATCTTCCTCACTTTCATCAATAATTTCTTCAGTAAATTTCTCAGTTTCATCTACATCATCATGTATATCTTCATGATCTTTTTCAATAACTTGCTCAGCTTCTTGTATATCATCATCATGATCTATTCCCATTCCATCACCATCATGACCACCACCATCATCATCATCAGAATCAGATGAGCTAGAACTATCTTCTTCATCATCAATGTTTTCATTATCATCATCATCTTCTTCATCCTCTTCAGCTGGTACTTCCTCAATCAAATCAGCTGGGTCAATAGGCTCGTCCTCAGTTAAATGATAATGATCAATAGTGATATCCACTTCATCATTAGCAATATTAAGAGTATAATCAAATAATGGAACATTCTGAGCTCCAGTAACCATTGCTAGTCTCTTATAAGATACATCAGACATATGCTCCAATATCAATATATCACCACTTACACCATCAATATGAATGTCTGGATGTTCTTCATTGATAATCATCTGAAGGAAACATGGATACATTAAGTATTTGTTCCTTATGCCCTTTTCAAGATTAAAAAAAACCCATTCAAAATCCACTCTGACATATTAAATCATCTATTTGTAGTCAATGCAACAATGGGTGATGCAATGTCAACTGGGAAAGAATTCCATCTCGCACTTCGTTTTGACATGCAATGTTGGAAAATGTAGCATATAAGCTTCCAATGGTTATACACACGAGCATGAAAAAAATTGTTTCTTAGGAAAATGGTCAGGGTGTTCCATTTCCATGAATGTTTGTCTACATTCATCAAACGTTAGCTCGGATAAATCTTCTGGATCATTAGGTCCTAACCTCAAGGCTTGTCTAATTGAGTCTTCAGAGACTTCAATCATTCTAAAATTCGTTATAAAGCCTCGGACCACTTTAGCTCCATTATCATCAACATCAACATATGCCGTGCTCTAGAACTTCTTAATCAGACGTGCATAGATAACCGGTTGGTAGCACATGGCATATACATACTTCGTCCGTAATAGAAATCTGATCATATCTTCATATCCTACAGCATTTTGAATATCCTCGTTTAATAGTGCAGCGACGTTGTGTTTCGGCTCAAACTTTAAATCAGCCATCTGCAAATCAAATATTTCAAACAAATTGATTTCTTTGATTATTTAACACATTTTAGATTTCAATTTTGATTTAAAACTTATTTTCAATATGATTTTTTGTTAAAATTTTTTTTTTTATTTAAAAAAAAAAATATTCTGTGACTGTTCATTTTCATCATCAGAGATGAAAATCAACACACAATCAACAGATGATGATAACTTTGATTTGAATGAACAAACTGAGTCGAAATCAAGACCATATTATCATTCAAGCATCAATTTCAGTTCATTTAGTCATTTTAACCATCAATTTACAGATTTGCATACAATCTAGGTTTTCAAACGCCCAAATAGGTCAAAACGCCCAGCTTAAATCAACCTGTAAATCAACGATATCAGTGATTTTGATCATGAACTTACAGTTAGAATTAAGCACAAAGATCTTTGAATACAAGAGTAACTCAGAAATCGATCAAAATGAGGAATAAGGGTTTATCGGAAGCACACTGGGTTCGAAGAATTAAGAGTTCAGGGGAATTTGAGAATGAAATCTGAAAACACAAAGTGTTGTTTATATACTAAGTGAAAATTTTTAGGCACATGAGCACTGTTTGTGCGCATGGACTCAGGTGCATGAGCACTGTTTGTGCTCATGGGCTTAGGCGCATGAGCACTGTTCAGATGCATAAGCACTGTGTAGGCGCTTTTGCACTGTTCAGGCGCATGAGCTTAGCTGAAACGCCCAATGCTAGACTTGTTTACACTTGGAAGCATGGGAACTGTTTAGACGTATGGGAAGGATAAAACGCCCAACACTTAACCACATTCTCAGACTCATGACAATTGTTTAGACGCATGACAACTGTTTAGACGCATGAGGTTCTCTGAAACGTCCAACACTTGTACAAATCTTGAAAAATCATCATGCTCCTAATCCTGGACTTATGAACACTGTTTAGGCGCATGAGATGACTTTCATGTGTCCCAACACTTGTAATTTTCAGATCTTCCACCTGTACACTGTTTAGACATATTAGCACTGTTCACATACTAATATTAAAACAGTTAATCAAATTTTGACTTTAATTAGTTAAATTTTGACTTTCACCCAAAATTTTCACAATATACCCTCAATTTTGAACTTTTGACTTTTAAATTTTTATTTTATTTTGAAATTTTTAATTTTTATTTTTGAGCTTTTTATTTTTGATTTAATTTTTTTTTCAAAATAATTTCCCGTCATTTTAGTCACTAATTTTTTTAACAAAAAAAAATCTCATTTAACTTTTGCAAGAAGCTTTTCCATTTAAAATGTTTTTCAGGTTCATTTTTACATTTTGTTACACACACAAGCTTGAACATATGTAGCATCATCCTTTCCATTCAAAACATAAGATTTTGATTTTTCATATCTTGAAATTTGTCAATCAGTTTTCTTAGACACTGTTTTAACTCTTTTTACTCCCCTAAACTTTTAAGTTTAACAAAACTTAGAAGTTTCTTGAATTTGTCACATGAAGATCACACAAATCATTGTTAAATTGCCTACACACAGAAAACATGCAAAAATCAAAATGAAAGAAGAATAAAATCCTAATATTCACAATGAATCATGTCTATAGTGAGATCATATTAGCAGTGATCAGCACATTAAAATAAAAAAATTAATGGATAGTCACAGAAAGTGATTAAATCCTGATCAAATGTGTTCCAGGTCAGCATTTTTGTAGCAAAGGAGACACTAAATCTAAGGACAGAAAATGAGTGCTTTTGGCAAGGTACTCAGCACTCTTACTTTTTCAACTCTTGGATTTCTTAAGGTACGATTAGATATGACATTATGTGAGTCACACTTAGACTTAGAGAGCTCAATCCTCGTCAAGATATGTAAGAAATCACTTTTCTCAACTTGAAAACTCGACATATACTTATAACCAGATCTCATGTTTAGGTTGTGCACATTGGCATCTTTTTGCATCAGGTGAGAATATCCAGCTCTGTAATGACTTACAACAAAGGATATCTCATCACTTCAGGTCTATGATGACTCATAACAGAGAAGTGTTAGATGCTTTAAATTAATGATATAAACTGATCTCATGGTTATTTATATCACCATCAGGTGTGAGTTTGTGACTTTACAAGCAATCAATTTGAGAAGTCAATACTACTCATAGGTTCGAAATGGACAAACACTAATGCATGAGTTATTTAGTTTGATCTCAAGAGTTTACTTGTTCAGTATAATTGCATGAGCTTAGCTGCACATCATATCTGAACACGTCAGACTGTAGTCATAAGCGAAGTATGCAACTGATCATACTAATGTACTATCATTTCTCACGTATTGCAAAACAAATTCATTCCTATATAATTAATAAGGAAAGACACTATTTTTGTGATTTTTGGTTTTATATTTTTATCTTTTGTTTTTCAATTTTCTATTTTTGTATTTGATTTTTGTTTTTCTAATAAACATGCACACACAAAAATAAATTTAGGCAATTAACTTTGACAAGTTCTCTGACTATGTCCTATCCATATAAGGGAGGGTTCTGATCATATTTAGACTCAATTAACTGAAATACTCAAAAACCAATTTTTACATGTGGTTAATAAGACCAATTGACTCTACCAAATACTCAAACCGTCTTGGTAAGAAGGCTTTAGTAAAAAGGTCGGCCAACTGTTTTTCAGTAGCAATTTGAATCAGAATTATTAATCCTTTTTCAGAGTTATCTCTGAGAAAATGATATCGAATTTTGATATGTTTTGTTTTAGAATGTTGGACAGGATTAGCTATAATGAACATAGCAGCTGTGTTATCAATATAAATATGTGTTTTATGAAAGTTGAACCCGTAACCAAAGGATTTGAGAACATCCTGCTGAAGCAGCAATGTACTCAGCTTCTGCAGTAGAAACAGAGACATTTGTTTGTTTCTTGCATTGCCATGAGACTAATCTGGGTCCCAAAAATTGACACCCACCCATTGTTGATTTTCTATCTTGACAACATCCGCCATAATCACTATCAGTATACCCATGTAACTCGAAGTTTCCTTCGTAAGGATACCATAGCCCTAAAGCCAGTTTACCTTTGAGATACCTGAATATTCTTTTCACAACAATTAAGTGGGATTATTTTGGGTCTGATTGATACCTTGCACAGACACAAACATCATACATAATGTCTGGTCTAGATGAAGTGAGATATATCAAAGAACCAATCATCGATCTGTATAATGTTTGGTCTACTGATTTTCCTTTTGGATCAGGATCAATCTTGGTGTTCACATCAGCTGGAGTTCTAATTGACTGACAATCTTGCAGCTTAAATTTCTTCAAGAGTTTGTCGACAAACTTCTCTTGGTTGATAAAAATACCATCTGCAGATTGCTTAACTTGTAGTCCAAGAAAGAAATTTATCTCGCCCATAGAACTCATCTGAAATCGAGATTTCATGATTTCTTCGAATTCATTGCACAGTTTTGGACTTGTTGAACCAAATATGATATCATCAACATACACTTGTACACATAAGAGATCATCAGCATCCTTCCTTATGAATAAAGTTGGATCGATTTTCCCTCGCGTGTATCCATGTTGGATTAAGTGCTGTGATAACGTGTCATACCAGATTCTAGGGGTTTGATGTAGACCATATAAAGCTTTGCTGAGCTTGTACACACGATGTGGATATTGTGAATCTTCAAAACCCGGAGGTTGCTTTACATACGGTGATCGGTCCATACAAGAATGCACATTTTACGTCCATTTGATACATTTTAAATTTCATGAAAGAGGCATAAGCCAGGAAGACACGAATAGATTCAAGTCTTTCAACTAGAGCAAATACTTCATCATAATCAATACCTTCTTCTTGAGTGTATCCTTGTGTAACTAATCTCGCTTTATTTCGGATAACAATTCCTCGATCATCAGTTTTATTTCTGAATAACCATTTTGTGCCCATGGAATTTTCTCCTTCAGGTAAATCCACCAGATTCCACACTTCTTGTTTACGAAATTGTAATAATTCTTCTTGTATAGCCTTGATCCAACCATTGTCCTTTAACGCTTCGAAAACGTTTTTAGGAATAGATTGAGAAAGAAAGCAAGAGTATAAGCAAACGTCTGCTTGTTCTGATTTACTTCTCAAAGGACCAATAATCTGAGATGTTGGATGGTTCTTGTGAATACGAGATGTCAGAATCTCATCTCCTTGAACATGAACATCTAGATTTAATTTATTCAAGTTGGAAAGCTGATGCAATAGGCTTGAAGAATGTGGATTGAAATTGGGAACTTGAGTCGGTGAGTTGATAAAGTAATCAAGATTAACAAAATCAACTACATCACCAGAGATAGATGATGTTCCAGACTCAGGTTGTATAATTTCTGTACCATCATTAGGAATTGGTTGTGACACATCTTGGTTTTGTGAAACAGAATGATCATTATCTTGATAAGACTGATCATCATTATTAGACTGAAAAACAGAATCTCTAACAAAAGAAAAGAAGGGATAGTCTGAGCTTGAATCATCTGCATCGTCAGAATCCGAATTGTCACTGAATGAACCGAGATCTCCTTGAATTTTCTTATCACCTGTAGAATGAAGCAAGTTAGATTGATTAAACAAGTTGGATTGAAAAGAGTTTGACTATGAATCTAAATCAAATAACCATGCAGGACCATTTGACACTGATGGAAAAGAGTTTTCAAGAAATTTAACATTGAATGTTTCAACTATAACATTAGTCCTAGAGTTATAAACTCGATAGGCCTTTGAAACCGATGAATATCCAACGAAAAATCCATCATCAGATTTTGATTCAAATTTTCCTAAATGATCACTTGAATTCAGAATCATAACCAGACAACCAAAAGATTTAAGAAAATCTATGTTTGGTTTCCTGCCAAACATTAACTCATATGGAGTTTTCAGTTTGTCTTTAACAATTAACGAATGGTTCTGAACAAAACATGCAGTTGATATTGCTTCATCCCAGAATGTGATCAGAATTTTAGCATCGGCTAACATGGATCGTGCTGCTTCAATCAATGTTCGATTCTTCCTTTTAACAACTCCATTTTGTTGAAGAGTTCTGGGAGCACTGAACTGATGAGCTATTCCTTTCTCTACACAAAACATGTCAGGAGTTAGATTTTTGAATTCTGTCCCATTATCACTTCTAATTATTTTTACTTTTTGATCAAGTTGATTTTCTACTTTTATGATAAATTCTTTTATTAATTCAGCTGTTTCAGATTTAGCATTTAGAAAAAAAACCCATGAAAATCTTGTATAGTCATCAATGATAACTAAACATTAAGATTTTCTTCCAATACTCTTCACGTTGGTTGGTCCAAAAAGGTCATATGCAACAACTGAAGGGGTTTGGAATTTGAGTTTATCAGCTTGGACTTATAAGACGCTCTATGCTGTTTCCCCTTTAAACATGTTGAGCATAAATCAGTTGTGGCAAACTTCTTTGATGGAAGGCTAATAACATGATTTCCCGCTACAAGCTTGTTCATATTCTTGAAGTTGGAATGTTCGAGACGTCTTTGCCAAAGCTGGCTTTCATCATTTGATGCTTTAGCTAAGAGACAAGTTGTTTCTGTAGAAGAGTCCACTTGAGACATATCCAGTTTGTATACGTCTCGGTCTCTGACAGCTTTAACAACCACGCAATCCTTGCTTATCTGAAATCCTGGCTTCAAGATATAACATAAAGAATCATCAAAAAGTACAGAGTAGGATTTATCACATATTTGGGATACACTTAACAAATTTAAGTTCAACTGTGAACAGAAGTTGAGTTTATCAAAAGCTTATAAGCTCGTTGGATACTGTTCCTTCTCCGGTTATTTTTCCTTCTGCATCACCACCAAAGGCGACATGCATTCCATCTTTTAACTTAAAATCTTGTAATAAAGCCTGATTTCCTGTCATATGCTGGCTACACCCGCTATCCACATACCAAGTATTGATTGGTCTTCTTGGGCGTACCTGCAAAATAAAAAAATGTAAGTTGAATTATCTACCCAAGCCGAAATGGTCTTGGGTTTTCCAAACTTGTCAACAATAGTAAATTGTTTAAAGTGAAGTTTGTTGACATCAGGTTTATTCTTTATGAATTTACCAATTCTTTTATTTGTAACAAAATTATACTTGTTTGGAAAATTCATGCTTTTTGACTGACCATTGTTTAAAAAACTTTTGTTTTCTCACAGACCTTGGAATGAAATTATCATTGAAGTATTGTTTAGGTCTCACTGAATTATTTCTTTTGAAAGTGTTCAAACCTAAGGAGGGTTGGTGTGTTAATCTTTGAAAATCAACATTTTGGTTTCTTTTATATTGCGGATTAACATAACCTTTGCTTACTATTGAGGTGGCAAATCCTCTCCTCTGTGAATTCTTTCTAAAGTAACAATCTTTAGTGTTGTGAGTTTGCTCATCACAGTAAGTACAGTATTTGTTAGAATAACACTCTGAAGTTGAGTGACTTCTCATATCGCAAATGTGACAGTATTTGTTAAAAAAACATTCAGACATTTTGTGATTATACATGTCACATATGTTATAATACCTCTGTGGAGTCTTAAATAATTGCTTATTAGCCTTTGACGTTGACGCAACATTAGAAACTTGGTTACTTTTAGGTGTCAAAGAGTTAATTTGTTGTTTTTGATTTGAAGAATTATGCTTTTGATTTAAACCACTTTTCTTTTGCACAGTTTGTTTTTGTTTTTGAACATGAATTTCATTCTTGTTTTCCTTAGATACAAATCTTTTAGCTACATCGGAAGTCTTAGAATCTGAACCCGTTTTCAGATCAGAGGTTGATTTGTTCTTAGGATTTTCTTTAATATCTTGAATGGAGTTCACATTCAATAAACCAGTAGATACAAATTTAATTGGTTTTAATTTTGTTGCTTGATTTGTTTCTTTTGACTGATTTTCCTGAATTTTTATTTGTTCATTTTTAGCTTTATTTATCTTTCTTCTTCTTCTCTGGTTCCTTGATTTTGTAGATCCAGTTTTTGGTTTAGATTGAACATCCTCAGTTGAAGATTTTCACATTCTTTCTTTTTCTGGTCTTTTTGCCATTTAATAAATTCTGGGTTATTTAGACCAAATGAATTTGAATCTTCTGATGTTTCTTCATCATTTTTGTTTTGAAAATCTAAGTTTTGGTTATTAGTTATAATGTTCACTTCCTCCAAAACTGACTCTTTAGGAACATAAATTTTCTTTGTTTTAGGCTTCGGTTCATAAGATTTTACTTTAACAGGATGACCATTTTTATCTTTTCGTTATCTTTTTCTTCAAAAATTTCCACATTTGTTTTCTCTTCTTCAGCATCAGACATCTTGGTCTTGCTTTGAAAAGCTTTTAATTTTGCGTTGTTTTCTAGAGAGTGATCATGAGTGTTAAAATTTCCTAATAAGGTATTTGTTATTGATTCTGGCATCGGTTCATGAGTGAAACCCAATCCTGCCTTTTTTTATCTTTTTGTTCATTTACCAGCTTTTCCACATTGGTTTTAGAACTTTTAACTTTGGGGAGATCAACTTGAGTTGCTGCATGAGCTATCTTCTCCAGTTCAAGATTTTTTGTCATCTTTTCAAGTTGTTTTGATACAATTTCAAGTTCTCTTAGAGTTTTGTTTCAAGAATTTTGCAGAGAGATAATCTTTTCGTCAGATACTTTATGATCATTTTTATGTTTGGTATGCATTAGTTCTTCTTGCTTAAGTTTTTCACAAATCTTGTAATAATAATTTCTGTAATATTCTACATGCTCGAAGCAAGACTTTGTGCATAACTTTTCTCTGACTTCTAATGGAACTTGAAAATATTTAGGAGGAGACGTTTCAAAGTTAGAGCTTTCAACCTTTGGTTGATCATATTTTGCCATCAATGCAACTTCCTCTGAATCTTCCTTGGGATCAGACTTGTCACTCCAGTCATAATCCTCTTCCTCGTTCTCAAAGTTTCCATCATCTTTTGGATCATTAAATTCAGACCAATATTCTTTTTGTATTTCTGCAACAAGAGATAAATTGGAGGTTAATTCAGCAGTAAATTGCTCAGCGTATGCACTCCAATCATAACCATCTTTAATATTAACAACAAGGGCTTTCTTGGGCTCCTTTGATGATTTAGAATTATCTTTCAATTCTGGCATTGGTAGGCTTTGATATGTTTTCTGAAGTGTCTTCTGTGAAGATTGCTGAAACCTTTGATTACTTGAGCTTGATTGGCCATTTCCTCCTTTATTCCTTGGAGCTTTGCATTCTCTAGAGAAGTGACCATAGCTGTTACAATTGAAACACCTAGATTTGGACTTATCAAAACCAACAGACTTGTTTGCACTTGGCTTGTAGTTTCTATTGACATATGAGTGTTTCTAAGTCCTGTAAGCTATCATGACCATTTGCCAGTTGAGATCCATTTCTTCAACATCGTCTGGATCCATTTCAAACAAATCCTGCAAAACAAAATCAAGTTGACTTAGATGACTACCTTGATAAGCTTGAAAGGTTGCCATAAATGCAATAAAAGCAGTTTTAGACTCTTCATCCTGTAATAGGATGTTTTTTACATCGTTAATTTTGCTAGTTTTAGCAGAGTTAGTAGATGGAGTCTCCGCTTTAGGCATAGGAGGAGATTGAGGTTTATTCTGAGTTGTATAAGCAGGAGCACTTGTGTAAGTGGAATCACTGAAGAACCCTGCGCCAACAAATAGATCACCCTCATCTTCTGGTGAAGTTTCATTCTTAGCCATGAATGCATTCTCCATAGTACTTGCTGGAGAAGCAACATATTTATATTATGACATCGAAGCTGCTCTGTCATTGTTTCTAGAACATTCATCAATTTCAACAGATTCTATTTTAGCAATCAAGAGATCAAGATCCATTGGGAATTTCTTAGAATGCTTTAGCAGAGTCACTATTTGCTTCTATGAAGATGGAAGAGCATTGAGAAGCCTGAAGTTAAGATCTTTTAAATCATTCTTGATGCCTGCAGTCAACATCTCAGTAGTTAGTTGAACAAATCTGTTCATCATCTGATTTATTGTTTCACTGTTTGCTTCTATGAAGATGCAAGAGCATTGAGAAGCCTGAAGTTAAGATCTTTTAAATCATTCTTGATGCCTGCAGTCAACATCTCAGTAGTTAGTTGAACAAATCTGTTCATCATCTGATTTAATGTTTCACCAGATAAATGTTCAAAAAGCTCTAATTGTCTCTTTAACTTTTGCTTTTTCAGATCCTGGATCTCCTTTCCACCTTCACATATTATTTTCAATGCCTTATACATGGTGTATCCTATCTGATAAACATCAAGCCTTGTAAGGACTTCAAGTGGCAGTCCTTTGCACATCAAAGAATAAGCTTTTATATCATTTTTAACTTTCCTGAGATCATCACCCTGTAATCCATCTTCAGGATATGGTTCCTGAGATTCTTTTGTGTAAACAAAACCTCTACCAGGACCATCTGAAGTTATAGGAATATGAGGTCCTTTTTCTATTGATTTCCATAGATCAGTATCAATAGAATTCAAGTGATGTTTTAATCTCAGTGACCAATTCTTGAAATCTGCTCTATTCTTCTGCTTGGGAACTCTATTCTCTGAGTCTTCTGATTTTATCATTTTTACTTTTTGATTTTTAAAAGAAATTTGTTTTTGTTGTTTTTAATGTTTTGAATTAAAACAATGAATTAAAAATATTTTTGGATTTTTTTTTAAGTTTCTGAAAAATTTCAAAAATTTTCTAAGTGTTAAAGATGATGCGTCCAATTAGTGGTAAAACACCCAAACAGTTGTGGTACTTCCTTTGACTTTAACTTTGAAACGTCTAAGGGATTGCCTTAGAAAAATTCCAAAACGCTCAAGTTGAAATGCGTCTGAACAGTAGTAAAACGCCTGGTTTGTAAAACGCCCAAATAGTTCAAAAACGCCTCAACAATTGTAAAACACCTGGAATTCCTTGGATTGTCAACTTCCAAAGTGTCCCAACAGTTGAAATGTGTCACAATAGTAGAAAAACGCCTAACTGAAAAACGCCCAAACAGTGGAATTGAGCCTAAACAGTTGTTATGCGCCTAACACTTAGGCAATTTTCAGCAGTGTTTTTGACCTAATGCGCCACGTTCATCAGTTTCATACGAACTTAAATTTTCTGAAATCCTTCAAAAATTGATTAATTGATCTGAAATCCTCAAATTATGTAGGAAATTGATCAATAATCAATCCTTCAACTTCAATTTCTTCAAATAACAGCCAAAATTGATCTTTTGATTCAAGAACTGATTCGACAAATGAAGAACAGGTTCGAAGAGCTTTTTGCTTAAATTCACTGATTTGAACGAATTGTACTGCTAATTGTGAATCAAATCATGTTCCTAATGATGAAACACAACTGAATTCAACAATTATACGACTGAATTGTTTATCAATCACAGATTCAAGTGATTTTGAGATTTCGACAGTTGAAGAACTTCAATCACTGAACTGAAATCTCTGATACCATTTGATGAGCTCAAAATGGATCGATCTATGATGATATATGAACACAATTCAATGAAAAACACACAAGTATTCAATTCAACACAAGTAAATTAACAAAAAATTCATATAGTTTTCATTGATTAGCATATAGAAGAATACAAAGTGTAGTAAGCAGTTACAAAGCATCTCAATCACTCTAAAACTTAAAACTTACCTACACAAAACATATCTATGCTATATATACTAATCAAGAAAACAAAGGAACATATTTACATAAAAAGTCCCTATACTATGACAAAAATGTAAAAGACACACAAAGACAAATGTTAATCTTTAAAGAAGCATCTATACTATGCATGATGATGTGATGATTATGAGGTGTGTGATGTGTTATCTTTCCATGTTTAACGGTTTTCAAAATGTATGTATTATGGTATGTAATACGTTATGTGTGATGTTATGACTTTACATGGTATGATGTATGATTGTACGTAAAGTATTATGTAATGAAAGTGCAAGATAGCGAATGATAAGTATGGAAGTAACGGATGATGAGATCCTTGTCGCGTACCCCGGTACTGTGTCAGCCTTCGGGCATGAGTCGGGGGTTTGTTTACAGGCCCCGGCACAGAATCAGCTTTCGAGCACGAGTCGGGGGTATTGCATGAGACAGGATGGCATATGAAATAGACGAGACCTTATTGCTCTACCTGGTACTATGTCAGTCTTCAGGCACGAGTCGGGGGTTTGTTTACAGGCCCCGGCATAGTATCAGCTTTCAAGCATGAGTCGGGGGTGTTGCACACGAGATAGGATCCTCGTTGCGTACCCCGGTTCTGTGTCAGTCTTCGGACATGAGTCAGGGGTTTGTTTACAGGCCCCGGCACAGTATCAGCTTTTAAGCACGAGTCAGGGGTATTGCATGAGACAGGATCTGGATGATGGTAAAAGATGTAATGAGTAATAATGATGAACGATGACGAAGATAATAATAATTATTATCAATGTGTACGTATGATGTTTGATCACGAACAAAAGCAAAAGGTTGTTTTAATGAAAGTAAAGTATTTTATTTATAAAACTAGAACACACACAGCGTCTCTGACTTTTTGTATGCATGATAGTTGGCAGGTATTTTGTTGATGCTGAGGAGGTGCAGGCATGGATGCATAAGCTACTGGGGATGTTTTGAGGCTGCGTCCACATTTTGATATGATGTTGTATTTTAAAATTCATATGAATGATGTAATGTAACAATATGTTTTAAATTATTAATGAAAGTTTAAAATTCTGCTGCAAAAGTAATATATGTTTTTAAATATTTTATGCGATGACGGTCCAGCTGTAAGTGTCCCGGGAACGGCCTATCGATGGGAGCTACCCTATGAGTTATGTGGAATTCATCTGACATTCCATGTATCTCATCTAAGAATGTGCTTAGCCGAGGAGGATATGATCGTGCCCCTAGAGAATACCGAGATGGACGAATGACTCAACCACGTGGAAGAACCTGTGGCCATACTGATAGAAGGGAGAGAAGGGCTAAGGAGAAGGGTGGTTTCATTTGTGCGAGTACAGGGGAGCCCAGAAGGGGTCTAAGCCTACGTATAAGATCAAGGAAGAGATGAGACAGCAGTACCCGCAACTGTTTGAGAAGCGACAGGTTTCGGGGACGAAACCTATATAAGGGGGTGGACTTGTAACACCCCGAATTTTATTAAAAAGAAGAGAAAATAAAAGTATAAAGAAAGAAATGAGGAATAACACAAGATGAAAGACTAAAGTTTTGCAAGATGCAAACTTTAATATTATTGTGTTTAAAAGAAGGGCATGGCCGTCCATGCCCCCACTACCCACTTTTCTTGTCCTTGGTTGAAGAAGAAGAAAGAAGAAGAGAATAATACCTCACCGGTTTTAGAGAGAGAAGAAGCTGAAATCTTCTTGAAGGTAAGTTTTCTTGGGTTAATGTTCGGTTTCAACCGAATTTTCAGCTTCTAGGCCGAGATTTGTGGTGCTAAGTGCTTGATTTCATGGGTTTTAGGAGCTGAATTTGCAGGTGGAAGTGTGTTGCTCAAAGGTTGCAACATGTGAGTTCTTGAACCCCTCTTTTTACTGTTTTTTAGTGTTTGGGGCTATTGTGCATACCGACCAAAAGATTTTTAAGTAATCGTGAGTTTTTCAGCATGTTGTTCGATGATGCTCTGTTGTCGTATGTTTTAGGGCTGTTTTGAGGTTATGTTTGATGTTTAGCATGTTTTAGTGTTGCTAGCATGTTAGATCTGTGTTATGATGTGCTAGACCGATGTTTGGGGGTAGTATGTAGAATTTGTTATAATTCAGATTGTTGGTCATGCGCCCAAAATGTTCCCATGAGCCTGAATTGTTGTCATGCTCCCAAGTGACTTAATGCGCCCAAGATCACGTGCCCAAATAGTAGGCATGCGCCCATCATGTTGCCCAAGCACCTAAGTGTAGTCCATGCACCTGAACAGTGGCCCATGCGCCCAGCATGTTGCCCATGCACCTAAGTATAAGCCATGCGCCTGAACAGTGGCCCATGCGCCCAGAGTTGCCCATGCGCCTATGTGTAGGCCATGCACCTGAACAATTGCCCATGCGCCCAGAGTTGCCCATGCGCCTAAGTGTTCATGCACCCCAGCAGTGCCCATGTGCCTAAGCAGGACTCATGCGCCTGCATAGTGGTAATGCGCCAAGGCTGTTTTCCTTAGAATTTTTATGCTCATGCGCCTGAGATGTTCAACTATTCTTCATTCTGGACTTAGGGATTTCTGAGGATTTTATGAGGTAGTTGGTTGAGATAGGTTCTGTTGTGATGTGATGGCTTGTGCTTGATGTGCTATGCATGATGATGTGACGATTATGAGGTGTGTGATGTGTTATCTTTCCATGTTTAACGGTTTTCAAAATTTATGTATTATGGTATGTAATACATTATGTGTGATGTTATGACTTTACGTGGTATGATGTATGAATGTACGTAAAGTATTATGTAATGAAAGTGGAAGATAACGAATGATAAGTATGAAAGTAACGGATGATGAGATCCTTGTTGCATACCCCGGTACTGCGTTACCCTTCGGGCACGAGTCGGGGGTATGTTTACAGGCCCCGGCACAGTATCAGCTTTCGAGCATGAGTCGGGGGTATTGCATGAGATAGGATGTCATGTGAAAGAAACGAGATCTTGTTACTCGCCCCGGTACTGTGTCAGTCTTCGTGCACGAGTCGGGGGTTTGTTTACAAGCCCCGGCACAGTATCAGCTTTCGAGCATAAGTCGGGGGTGTTGCACACGAGATGGGATCCTTGTCGCGTACCACGGTTCTGTTTCAGTCTTCGGACATGAGTCGGGGGTTTTTTTACTGGCCCCGGCACAGTATCAGCTTTCGAGCACGAGTCGGGGGCATTGCATGAGACAGGAGATGAACGATGACGAAGATAATAATAATTATTATCAATGTGTACGTATGATGTCTGATCACGAACAAAATCAAAAGGCTGTTTTAATGAAAGTAAAGTATTTTATTTATAAAACTAGAACTCACTCAGCGTCGCTGACGTTTTGTATGCATGATAGTTGGCAGGTATTTTGTTGATGCTGAGGAGGTGCAGGCATGGATGCATAAGCTACTGGGGACGTTTTGAGGCTGGCATCCACATTTTGATATGATGTTGTATTTTGAAATTCATATGAATGACGTAATGTAAAGATATGTTTTAAATTATTAATGAAAGTTTAAAATTCCGATGCAAAAGTAATATATGTTTTTAAATATTTTATGCGATGACGGTCCAGCTATATGTGCCCCGGGAATGGGGCCTTACAGGTGCATGGGCCTATCTATAGTTTCTCTCTCTCTCCTCGCAACTGTTCTCGCGCGAAAACTTCTATTCGCGCGAAAATTGCCTCCACTCGAGAAATTTATCACTCGCGCAAGAACTCTCTCTCTCGCACGAGAACTTTGCCTTCAATCGAAAATTCAGGGCGTTACAAGTCCACCCCCTTATTTGGGTTTCGTCCCGGAAACCAGTCATTCCTGAAACAACTAAGGATAATGCTGTTTCATCTCATCTTCAGACTCCCAAGTGGAGTCCGACCCTTTTCTATGCTTCCACTGCACTCGGACTAGTGGAACTACTTTATTCGTCAGTCGCTTCTCCTTTCTGTCTATTATTGCTATAGGTTGTTCCATGTAGTTCAGTCTTTCATCAATCTCCACATCTTCCAGTGGAACATGAGTGTCTTCGTCCGCTAGACACTTACGCAGATGTGATACATGGAAGGTAGGATGTATTCCACTCAATGCATCTGGTAATTCAAGCCTATACGCCACTTCCCCCACATGGGCTACGATCCTAAAAGGCCCAATAAATTGAGGGCACAACTTTCCTCTCTTTCGGAATCGAATGATTCCTCTCCAAGGTGACACCTTTAGCATCACTCTATCACCAAAGTTAAACTCAATCAATCTTCGACGTTTGTCGGCATAGGATTTTTGTCTATCTTTAGCGGCTTTCATTTAAGCTTTAATCCTGCCCAACTTCTCATTGGTCGTCTCGATGACCTCAATACTCCCTAACTCCTTCTGACCGATCTCTCTCCAGCATATCAGGGTCCTACACCTCCGGCCATACAACATCTCATACGGGGGCATACTAATACTAGCATGGTGGCTGTTATTGTATGAGAACTCTGCCAACGGTAACTATCTCATTGGTGAACACTTCGGCAAGCCGCTCCGAGTTATACGTCTCTTGGATGGGTAGAAAGTGAGCACTTTTTGCCAGTCTATCCACTATGACCTATATGGCATCATAACCTTTAGCTATACGAGGTAGCTTCATTATGAAATCCATAGTAATATGCTCCCACTTCCATTTGGGAATTTCCAAGGGTTGGATTTTCCCGTATGGCTTCTGATGCTCGGCCTTAACCTGGAGACAGGTCAAGCACCTTTCTACATACCTTGCTACGTTGGCTTTCATTCCCGGTCACCAGTAACTCTTCTTTAGATCATGGCACATGTTGTTGGTTCTCGGGTGAATAGAGTAGCGAGTCTTGTGGTCTTCATCCAACACTTTCTCTCGCAAACCTCCATGTCTAGGAATCCACATGCGCCCAAACCTAGTTTTGACACCATTGGCGTTTTCTTCCAGGTTCGCGTTCTACCCCTTCATCGTTTCTTCATTAACATGCTCGGGCTTTAGAGCTTCTTTCTGAGCTTCGTGGATTTGCCTTATCACATCAGGAGTCACAATCAACTCGTAAGATCTCACCCGAATTGGTTCCGGGTCCTCCTTTTGGCTTAGGGCATCAGCTACCACGTTAGCCTTACCCGGGTGATAATGAATCTCATAGTCGTAATCCTTTATGAGCTCCAATTATCGTCTCTGTCTCATATTAAGATCCTTCTGCTTGAAGAAATACTTTAAGCTTTTATGGTACGTGAAAATCATACATTTGACACCATATAAGTAATGTCTCCATATCTTTAACACGAATACCATAGCAGCCAGCTCCAGATCGTGGGTAGGGTAGTTCTTCTCGTGAACCTTTAACTGTCGAGATGCAAATTCTATGACTTTACCTCGCTGCATTAGCATGCACCCTAACCCCTGATAAGAAGCATCGGAATAGAAAACCAAGTCATTATTCCCTTTCGGTAACGTTAGCATCGGAGCTTGTGTCAATCTTTTCTTTAAATCCATGAACGCATTCTCTTGTCTGTCTCCCTATTCAAACTTCACATCCTTCCTCCTCAACTTGGTCAACATTGAGGCAATCTTGGAAAAATCCTGGATGAATCTCTGGTAATAACCCGCCAATTTAAGGAAGCTTTTGATTTCAGAGGGCATTTTAGGCGAATTCCACTTCATCACCGCCTCCACCTTAGCAGGATCAACCATGATTCCTTCTGGGTTAATCATATGACCCAGAAACTACACCTCACGTAACCAAAATGTGCACTTGGAGAATTTCACATACAACTTCTCCCTTCTTAGAGTTTCCAGCACCTCGCGGAGGTGACAGGCGTGGTCTCCCTCATTCTTCGAGTGGATCAGGATATCGTCTATGAACACTATCACGGATTTGACAAGCATCGGTCGACAAACCCTATTCATCAAGTCCATGAATGCTGTAGGAGCATTGGTTAGACCAAATGACATCATGAGAAATTCATAATGCCCATATCGCTTTTGAAATGTAGTCTTTGGGATATCCTGTTCCTTAACCTTTAGCTGGTGATAACCCGATCGAAGATCAATCCTCGAAAAACAACTCACACCTTACAGCTGGTCGAATAGATCATCTATCTGAGGCAATGTGTATGTATTCTTCACCGTGAGCTTATTCAGCTCCCTGTAGTCTATACATATTTGCATGCTATCATCCTTCTTCTTCACGAACAACACCGGATCACTCCAAGGAGAAATGCTAGGTCTGATAAATCCTTTATCCAAAAGGTCCTGTAGTTGGGCTAACAACTCATTCAACTCTAACAGAGCCAAACGATACGACACTTTAGCAACGGGCTGAGCTCCTGGCACAAGATCAATCTAAAACTCTATCTCCCGATCGGGTGGTACCTCTATCAAGTCATCAGGGAACACATCCGGGAAGGCACACACCAGGGGCATATCTGTCAACTCTACAATTTTAGCTTTAGCATCTTTAACGTATGCCAAGAATGCTCCACACCCTCGTCTCATAAACTTCTCAGCCTTTACCATAGAAATCATCTTCGATCACAGATCATGTCGCCGTAAATCGTGACTAAGCTACACTCGGGCGCTTTCATCTGAATCATCTTCCTCTGACAAACTATGTTAGCCTCGTAGGCGGCTAACCAGTCCATACCCAACACGACATCAAATCCTCCTAGGGTCATAACAAACAACCTAGCGGGGAATCTATGACCTTCCAATTCTATGCTACAATCCTCTAAGGCCTCAGTTATCTTAGTAGTCTTTCCAATGACAGTTTCTACCTCAAACACATGATCTATTTCTTTGGCCTTAGCATTCATCATATCACAGAAGGTGGTAGCTATAAAACTCTTACTTGCACCAGAATCAAACAGAACAGAAGCAAGTATGTTGTTAACCAGAAACATACCTGACACAACATCAAGTTCCGCTCTGGCCTTCTCTCTGGTCATCGTGAAAGACCTAGCTTTGGCCCTTGGCTTATCAGTAGCTTTCTTTTTCTCAGTCTCCTTTCCCTTAGCCGAGTCAACCACTTTCGCCTTTTTACACTCTCGGCTGTAGTGTCTCAACATGCCACAGTTGTAGCACTTTATCAGATTAGGGCAATCCTTGGAGAAATGCCCCGTCTTTCCAGGACTGGAACATAGACTCGAACCAAGTCTGCATTCGCTAGCATGCTTTCTCCCACATTTCTTGCAATCACCGGACGATTCCACCTTCATCTTTTTGGCCTGAGCAGCAGACCTTTCATTTCTCTCTCGCTTAATATTTCTCGACCAACTCTTTTTCTTTGCCCCTCAATGGGCTCATCAGTCACCACATCATCATACACTATCCTACTCAACTCCACTAAAGACTCGAAGGTCTTCGGCCCGCTTGCCTTCACATACGTCCTGACCTTTGAAGGCAAACCCTGCACATAACACTTCATCCTCCTCGCCTCAGTACTCACCAGGTAAGGCACCAACCTGGCCATCCCATTGAAACGAGATGTGTACTGACTGTGGGTCATACTTCTAGCTTTGAAACCCAAAAATTCCCTTTCCACCCTATCGATCTCATTCTGAGGGTAGAACTTTCTTAACACCATCTCTTTCAGGTCATTCCGCTTCAAGTTCTTGAACTCACGAGGGTCTTTAGTCTGCTTGATATTGTTCCACCAATGAATAGCTTTGTCAACAAATGAGTGAGTTGCGAACTTCACAGCCTGGTCAGCCCTACGTTCACTGATCTCAATCACCACTTCCATCTCAGACACCCACTGGAGAGTGGCAATGGCACCACCCTTTCCATCTAGGGATGGAGGATTGCACCCCTTGAAGATGTAATACGAACACCCTTTGGCTAAATCCCCATCAGTTTCATCCCCCTCATCCTTCCCATCCTTCCCCAAGCCTTCCCCGGTACCTTCACTATCTTTATTGCTAGCTTTGTTCTTTGCCTCCAATGTCCACTCCTTGGTTACCTCCTTCATGGCCTCAGTCATGATCGAAGGCATGATGTCCTGAAGGATCTTGTGGTCTTCTTCGGCTATAGCCTCCCTAACAACAGGCTCCAAGGTAATCCTCTCTTCAAAGTGATAAGAGTTTTCCTCGCTAGCAGTGTGAACAGAATCTATAGGCACCACCTTAGTCGTCTGCTTTTGGTTCCTGGTGACTGGTGGTCTACCCCTACCACCACGAGCACCTCCTTGAGTAGCTTTTCTTCCAGCCATAGCTTGCTAGATACAGAAGGCTAACATTATCATTCTGGGTAATAGTTCAGATCATGTTAAGTAATGTAAGTTTCTAATGACAGTGGCCAGTTGTAATTAACTACTTACTTTACTCTTCATGTCCTAAAGGTTTCCCATCCTGAGTCACATCAGCTCTCAGTCTAACAGTCGTAACCTTCCTGGCATGGAACTACTAGCACTAGCATCCCTTAATCGATCCTATTCTCAGTTCGAGTCTAGACATCGGAGTGTCTAAATCTCTCAAACTATGGCTCTAATACCAACTTGTAAGGCCCCGTTCCAGAAACCCCACAGTTGGATTTGGACATCAGAAACACAAGTTCTGGAACGTTAAATTTCATTAATATACACAGCGGAACGTACAAAAATTTCTATCGCTAAACGTTTACATCAAAAGATCACTTTAGCTATCTAACTAAAGCTCTATGTCGGGATGCCAGTCTCGATCACGTGCCAGGTAGTTCTCTCCCATCCATGCCAAGCTCACCCCCATAAAATGTATAGCATACCTGTCAATCTAATATGCATACAAAAGTCAATGACGCTAAGTGAGCTCTAGGTTTACTTTAACAAAACTGTATCATACATTAACATCATAAAAACTTTAACCTCGTTCATCATAAACATTGTCATCGAACTCGTTTGATAACCAAACTTTAACGTTAGCTTTCCCTTTATCGTTTTCTTTTTCGTTACGTTACTCCCACATTAACAATCACTTTAGCATCGCGTTACCCATACTTTATCTTTTTACTTTAGCTTAATCAATTACTTTATCTTTTGAACTTAGCACGAAGCTTAATTCCCTACCAGGTGAGAACACAACAAATGTCATTTCTCCTTTAGCTGCACGGGCATACCCAAAGTATACTCCTATATGAGCACACCGATGTGTAGATCCTATGTGAGAATGCACCAAGCATATCTTCTTTAACGGCATGGGGCATACCCAAAGTATACCCCTATGTGAGCACACCGATGTGTAGCTCCTATGCGTGAATGCACCAAGCATATCTCCTTTAACGGCACGGGCATACCCAAAGTATACCCCTATGTGAGCACACCGACGTGTAGCTCCTAGGCGAGAATGCACGAATACAATTCTCCTTTTACGGCATGGGCATACCCAAAGTATACCCCTATGTGAGCACACCGATGTTTTGCTCCTATTCGAGAATGCACCAAGCATATCTCCTATCCGTTGCTTGTAAGACTTCTTTAGTGCTTTAACGTTTTCACAGTTGTGCTCTACAGGGTAACAGGGTAACCTATTCTTTTGCGTTTCACATGCGAATTATCATCGTTCTTTAGCCTTTAATTATCATGATATATATATATATATATATATATATATATATATATATATATATATATATATATATATATCTACATACGTACTTTAATTCTTTAGCATTAAGTTCATCATTAAGTCATTATTAACGCACGCTCACGGGATAACATAACACGTAACAGTCCAAAGTTTTCACGCGAGAACCCAAATTCGCGCGAGAACTTCTCACTTCGGGTGGCAATTCCACCTTCACGCAAGAACATCATCATTCGTGCGAGAACTTTCAAAAGATAACCGTTAGCCGCCAAAATCACATTTCGCGCTAGAACTTACCTCTCGCGCGATAACTTTTTGCTGTACACAACTTTATCCACAAGTTATCACTCCTTAACCACTTTAACACCCAAAACATGCAATAACAGTTATAAACATCATTCCTTTACAAAACATTCATTTAGGTATGCATATTAGCCCCAAAACATGATAAAACACATAAAAAAGGGGACTAGAACTCACCTTATGATATCTTTGCACATGAACAGCACAAAACCGAGAGTGTTTTGAGCCAAAAGCTATATAATCATTGTGCAATATCATTACATACGATTCATACATGCATAAATACATCGAATATCGATGAATACATACCTAAGACACCACCTAGCACCAACTCCTTTCTTCACAATCACAACAGCAGAACTTTTCGCATGAAGTAGAGAAGATTGGGTGCATGGGCCTATCTATAGTGCCTCTCTCTCCTCGCAGCAGTTCTAGCGCTAGAACTTTTATTCGCGAGAAAACTGCCTCCACGCGAGAACTTTATCACTCGCGCTAGAACTCTCTCTCTCGCGCAAAAACTTATCCTTCAATCGAAAATTTGGGGCGTTACACTTACATAGTTGTTTGTTTGGACCATCTTTTCTATCCGTTCAAGTTTTGCTTCTATAGAGATTATGAGATGCTCTTGAGCTGAAGATGATATCATCCATATATATCTAAACCAAAAGCAGCCCCTGACCTTTCTTCTTTTAGAATAATATTTGGTCAATCTTTCCTCTCTCGTACCAATGTTCCAGGAGAAAAGATGACAATGTCTCATACCACTTTCATGGGGCATGATAGAGACCATACAAAGCTTTATCAAGCTTGTATACCCTGTGAGGGAAATCCATGTCTTCAAAGCCTGATGGCTGACTGATATAAACTTCTTCAGAAACTTTCCCATATAGAAAAGCACAATTCATATCCATTTGGTACATGATGAACTTCATAGATGTAGAGTAGGCAAGAAATAGTCTAATTGCTTCTAGTCTAGCAACAGGTGCAAACACCATCATAATATATTCCATCTTCTTGTGTATATCCCTAGGTTATCAATCTTGCTTTATTTTTAATGACAATGCCTCTATCATCAGTTTTGTTTCTGTATAGCCATTTGGTTCTAATAGGATATTGCCCTTTGAAAAGGTCAACCAGTTGCCATACCTCCTGTTTCCTGAATTAAAGCAACTCTTCCTATGTTTCCTTAATCATACTATTGCCTTTAAGACATTCCTTGATATTCTTTGGCACTGTTTGATAAAGAAAACATGAAAATAGACAGATATTGGTTGTGCTTGACTTGCTTCTTGTTACATATTCATCAAGGTCATCAATAATGTTCATGATAAGATGATTTTTGTGTATCCTCAAAGTAGGAATGGCATCTACTTGGATTGATACATTAAGATTGGAAACATTCATACCGGGTTTGTATGCAGCATCATCTTATGGATTGAAATGAGTGGGAGAGTCATGGAAATAATCATATGCTTCTTCATGTTGAATGTCAGAAATGAAAACCCTTTGTCAGGTTTCCTCTACTGGATTCACCACTCCATCAACATCTGTTAGGTCAGATCCATGTTGTTGCACTTTAGGAGATGTATCTGGAGATGTTATTGGCAATAAACTTGGACCAGCCTCTGTTGATGTAGTTTCAATCTGTGGTTGTCAAATTAGATGAGCTTATATAGGAACTTCTAGAGCTTGTACATGAGTAGAAGATGGAGGAATAATTGGGAAATCATCTTGTATAGCTTTAGAGGTTGCAAATGCAGTTCCTTGGTGAACTTCTACAATTAACAAGTTGTATTGGTTAAATGATTTTGTAAGAGAGCCAATATTAAACAACCAATCATGATCACTAGAGGACTTAGGAAAGGAATGCTCATTGAATTCTATATTTGTTGATTCATCAATGATGTTTAATCTGGGATTAAACACTCTAAATACTTTAGAAGTAGATGAATATCCAACAAAAAATCCTTCATAAGATTTGGGTGCAAACTTTTGTAAATCGTCTTTGGTGTTCAATATTGAGATAGGACTACCAAATGATTTGAAGAAACCAATGAATGGTTTTTTTTTAAGAAAAAGCAATTCATATGGTATTCTTTTACTCTTTTTGACTATCAAAGTTCTATTTTGTACATAGCAAGGTATGTTAATTGCTTCCACCCAAAAGGTGATTGGTAGTTTAGCATCAGCTAGCATGGTTCTTGCTGCTTCAATCAGTGTTCTGTTCCTTCTTTCAACTACCCCATTTTGTTGTGAAGTTCTAGCTGCACTGAATTGATGAGCAATACCTTTATGTGTACAAAAGGAACTTAAAATTGTTTTTTGACTTCTGTATCATTGTCACTTCTGATTGATTTTACTTCAAATCAAGTTGGTTTTCAGTCTTAGTGATAAAGTCTTTGATGATTTGTGATGATTTGTTTTTATAAAGTAGAAAAAAGACTCATATGAATAATGAAAACTCATCTATGACCACTAAACAATATTGCTTTTTGCCTATACTCATGATGTGAGTAGATCCAAAAAGATTCTTGTTTATGTTCACAAGTTTAGGCTTATGGGAAGTTTTGTGTTGCTTCCATTTTAGACACACTAAACAATGGTCAACATAATGAAATTCTTTCATAGGTAAACCAATGACTGGATTCCTTTAACCAATTTGTTCATGTTTTTGAAATTGGTGTGTCCCAAACGTCTATGCTATAGCTGTGACTCATCAAAAGATGCTTTTGAAAGTAGACATGTTTCTTCAATGGGTTGGACAGAATTGAGGTTAGGAACATATGTATTATTCTTGCTTGGTGTTTTCAAGACAACCCATTCTTCAAGGATTTTGAACCCGTGTTTCAAAATGTAGCAACAAGTGTTAGTGAAACGAGTAGAATATTTCTTGTCATAGATTTGTAACATGCTCAGCAAATTGAACTTCAATTATTCATAGTAGTTGACTTTGTTAAGGCTTAGCTAGCTATTTGTCACTATTCCTTCACCAAAAATTCCTTCACTTTCAGAATCTCCTCTGAATACCACTATTGTTCCTTGTGTGTTCTTGAAACATGTAGAAGGAACTGTCTTCTATCATGTGCCGGGAACATCCAATGTCCATGTACCAAATGTTGTTGGACCGTCTGGGATGACCCTGCATGCATAAACAAATCAGTTAGAATGTGGAACCCAATCCAAGATGGTCTTGGATTTTCTATTTCTATCAACAACTATGTCTCTTTGATATGAACCTCTTATTGTTAATTCAATAGATTCATCAAACTTAGGTTTATAAAAGCTAGCTTGAAGTTCATTAGCAAAGGACTTCGCCTTAGTTGGTTTGATAAATCTTGATAACTTGTGTTTGTATGTTACTATATCTTCATCAAAGGAATTGTAAGAAGTACAATCACAATGTTGATATCTATTATTGTATAGAAATCTAGCACATTGCTAATTATATGATTCTTGTTTGTGTTGACTCCTAATGATAGGATTCAAGTTCCTTTTAAAAACAAATGTTTTCTTTTGTGGTACATTAACAGCCCTAGGATGCCAAGTATCTTGAAGTTCATCGTTATTTCTAGAAACCTTTCTTGGATTTTTGAACGATGGACTTGCATGATTTGCAAACCTTGTTGAGATAAATGAAACTAGTTTCTTTTGTGATGATCTTGACCCTTTCATTCTGAAAAAGCAGACAGAGTTATTGTGATTGTTCATTTCATATAATGCACAATATTTGTTAAAAAAAAACTTTTTGCAGAATGATTGTGCATTTAACAAACTGAACAATACTGAGTGAAGTAGCCCTAGGATGCCAAGTATCAGACATAGTGTGATTTGTCATATGATAATTGTCGTAAAACTTTTGACTATTTTTGGGTTGAGATGTTGAAGCATTCATTGTGCTTGGATTCTTTGATTGGTGTTAACATGATGAAGCAATGTCAGTCATCTTAACCTAAGTAGATTGTTTCATAATTCTACTAGTTGGAGGTTTAGATAATTGTTTTTATTTTCTTGTTGACTTATTACATTCTTTTTTAAAGTTGTTGACATCAGTCTTTGAGAAAATGTTAAATACCACTTGTTTTTCTTTTGAAACATATGATTTTGATTGTCATTTTGACTTCTATGATGTCTTAGTTTTTGTTTTTCCTTTGAATGATATGGATGCTTGTGCTTTTCCCTTAGATGAATCGTAATCTGATTTGTTTGAATTTTTATGATTTTTGGCCTCATTATTAGATTTGCTTTTAGGAGATGATTTCATCTTAGGTTTAGCATCCTTATCAGCTTAAATGCTCGCTGGAGTAAGTTTCACAAAGGGTACCATTGCTTTGACTGTACTTTTGGGCTTTGCAACATACATTGATTGTCTAAGCACCCTTTTATCTTGATTGGGTGACCATTTTTTATCATTTCAAGATAAGTTTCCATATAAACTTAAGGTTTATTTTATGGATTTGTTGTTTGAAATATGTGATAGTTTTATTTTTGACAACTTTGATGTTAGTGACATTTGGTTTTGTCAAAGGCTCATGCATTATGTCGTCATTGTATGGTGAAGTCGATGCATTATAGCCTATTTCAGTCATATCCTCTGGATCATTTAGAGCATCAAGTAACTCTTGAAGCTTAGTTGATGAGAACTAGAATTTCTCCAGTTTGACTTTAATGGCTAAGTGATCAGCTTTTGACTTTGTTAAAAGTTCAGTCAAATTCTCAACTTTAGCTTCGAGTATGCACTTCTCTCCATAAAGCTTTTCAATGTCTGCAAGAAGAGACCTAATTTTAGTTTCAAAACCTTGCATTTCTTGTTTTAGCATTTCAAACATAACCTTTTCCTCATTGGCTTTGACCTCTGCAGGCATTGGTGATGGAGTGTCATTAATATGAGACATGAGGGCATGATTTTGATAGTTAGGCTTTAGTTCCTCTTCATTCATGCTCCAGTCACATACTCCATCTTTTCTGATGACAAGTGCGTTAGAGGCAGGTTGAGATCATGATAAGGTTTGTTGATGATGTGCAATCTGATGTTGTGCTTGTTGGTGAGATGCTTGAGGATGAGATACTTGACTACCTTTATGTGAATGAGAGTTTTGACTTGATGAAGGATAAGAAGCTCTTAAAAATTTGTTATGACTGCTTCTTGGTGCATTGCATTCTCTTGAGAAGTGCATGTTACACCATAATTGTTACACTTGACCTTGGTTTTGTCAAATCCAAGTTTAGTGTTTTCATTCTGGCTCAGCTTTTTCCTTTTCCTGAAGAATTTCTTTTCTCTCAAAGTGATCATGGCCATTTTCCATTGTACATCCATTTCTTCAACATCATCAGGATCCATTTTATTCCAAATCCTCTTAAATCACATGTGCAGCTATGAGTCATCCACCAAGCTAGGCTTCAAAACATGAAACAAAAGCATTTTAGGTAGCTTTTTGTTCATCATTTATGTGATGGCATGATGAAGATGTTTGACCTGCAGATTGAGGAGCAGAGGGTGATGGCTTGTTCATCTTGGTCTGAGGAGCTAGCACAAATGCTATAGATCTTGGGCTGTTTGGGGCTGAGATAAAGTCATCTTCTTCTGAAACAAAGGCATTTTCCACTGAATGACTTTCAGTAGGATACTTGTATGCCTTTATGACGTGAGGACTACCCAAATTTCTTGACCTTTCATTCAATTCTATAGCTTCAACCTTAGCAACCATAGTGTTTAGATTAGTGATGTCAACGTCAAGAGTGTTCTTCAACATTATGACCTCTGCTTCCAGCTCTCAGGCAAAGAGTGAATGATCTTCTTGTTCAAATCTTTTTCTTTGTGATTGACACCCAAAATCTCAAGAACAATTCCAACTGCACAAACCTATATAGCTTCTTATTGATTCACCCTTGATATGATGGATCATACTGATTGATCAGTTTATCCTTGTTGATCTTAGTGACTTCACTACTTCCCTCGCACATAATGTTGAGTGTATCCCCCATTCCTTTAGTAGTTGTGTACTTCTCAAGCCTTTTCAGTATATCCATCTTTAGTGCTTGAGTAAGTAAGGAGTAGGCCTTCGTATCAATCTTGATTTTTTTGTAATCTTCTGGATCAAGAACTATTGTTGGATTTTCAATAGGAATATTGATCAGCATCCAATAAAGTAGGAATATGAGGACCTCTGCAGATTGAGATCCAGTAATCTGCAACAACACCAATGAGATGATTCCTTAATCTAATTTTCCATTGTTTAAATTCAGACTAATGTTTAAACATTGGTGGGTTTGGGTTATGCCCAAGTTCAACTGAACTTAGTGTATCCATAACTGTTTCATGATTTTAATTTAGTTTAGATAAGATAAGATTGATTTTAGACTTAATGAATTGATTTTAATATTAATTTTAAGTCCAAATATTCAATCAGTCCAAAGTCCATATAATTATCAAGTGTTTGATACTAATGCAAAGAACAATCCAATAAAAAAAATGTTGACAAACTAGTGTTGTAATCAGTTTATCAAACAAATGCGGTGAACAATTCAAAAAATGAAAGGAATAGTGTCAATCCTCAACACTTGTATGAATCACAGATATGATGAACAGTGGATTGAAGGAAATGTGATGAAAAGTTGATCAAGAAATTGTGATGAATAGTGACTTCAAGGCAAATGCGATGAACAATAATGTACTGTAGAAAATGCGCTGAACAATGTTTCATTCTATTTATCTGATTTCAATGAGTTAATTTGATGTTTTCACTTGAAATTGTTGTAAATCCTTTCGATTAGGAACTCTTAACTAATCTTAGGTCATTTAGCTCACAATTACTCAGGAATTTGATGAATGGGTTGGATTTTGATGTAAGTTTGATCGATGAAACAATATCTTCAATTCATGATGAATTTGAAGTGTAAATTGATTCAAACAAAGAGTAATACTATTTTGATGAGAAACCGATTATGTGAAACACAATTATAGGCAAATCAATCAATACTTCGACCAATAATCATGACGAAACAGTGGGTTTCTACTTGATTTCAAGAGCTAAGGCTCTGATACCAATTGCATGGGTTAGAATCAATGAGGTTCAAATATATTGATGGATTTCTATGATGATTGTAGCGGAAATACAATAATCAATGATCAAAACAATCAAAAATACTCATAATGTAGATTTTATATTGATAAGAAGCATTCAATATTACAATAAGGGTTTTTGTCTAATCAGGGATGTAAGCGTTACAAATTGTGTAAAAATTTTATTTATTTATAGGTCAGATACTATGACCTATACAATTAATTAACTACCCTAACATAGAATCTTGGAATACTAAGTACAATGTACAAAATAATAGTTTCTGCATTTGTTGTTCTTTAGCCAGATTTGTTGTTTACATGCCCTCATTTGTCTTTGTGGATATACAAATTCTTGGCTGCATTTGTCTACTTAGGAATACGTATTTGTTTGTGTTCACCCGCATTAGTCTATGCGGGTAGACAAATGCTCATCCGTATTTGTCTTTTTTCACCTGTAAAGACTAATGCAGTTGAACAGTACTTAGTTTTTCTTCTTGTTCACATTTCTTCACATTTCATCCAAAATAATCCACACTTGTATAATTCCAACCAGAACAAATTCCATCAGTATTTGAAATGGCATGCATGATCCTTTCAGGGTCCAACAACGTGTAATATTTTGTTGATTGTCTATGGGTGCCAAAGTGGGGAAATGTATAGGAACTGGTTTTGAATGAGGCATAAGTCGAGATACTATATTCATTCAAGCACGGGAAAAATGTAATAAAAATCTTAAAGAATTGTTTTAGTGGGCAAGTATAAAGAGGAATACAGCCTTTTATGTCGGTAGATACCTAACTTGCTTCAATGTTAAAGTAGATCATCAAAAGCCTTCAGGATTACTATAGTAATAGAAAATCCCTAAATGGAAATAAGAGAATATAATAATGGATTTCATTGCTAAATTACCGATGACAAGCAACAAGCATAACTTTATTTGGTTTATTGTGGACCGAATGATGAAATCTGCTTATTTCTTACCAGTTCAGGTAGAATATGTAAATGAAAAGCTAGTAATGAACTATGTGAACTAAATTATAGCTAGACATGGAGTGCATGTATCACTCATATCAGATCGTGATAGTTGGACTATGTCACGGATTTGGCAGACTATTCAGAAGGTATTGGGCACTCGGTTAGATCTAAGTACCGCTTATTATCCACAAACCTATGGTCAAAGTGAACATACTATCCAAACCCTCGAGGACATGCTTAGGGCATGTATGATTGACTTAGGTGGGAATTAGGACACTCATTTAATATTAATTGAGTTTTTTTATAATAATAATTATCACACGAGCATCAGATGTGCTTTGTTTGTGGCGTTGGATGGAAAGAAATGTTCATCACTAGTATGTTGGGCTAAAGTTGGTGAAACTCAGTCAACAGTGCCTAAGATTATTCAAGAAACAACCAATAAGATATTCTAAATCAAAGAGAGACTTATGGCAGCTAGAGACAATCAGAAAATATATGCTGATAATTGATTCAAACCTTTAGAAACTATGTGGGTGAGCGGTCTTGTTGAAAGTCTCTCATTGGAAAGGTATTTTAGGAATCAGAAATAAAGGAAAATTAGCCCCGAGGTATGTAGGACCATTCGAGATAACTAAAAGGATTGGACTCGTAGCTTATCGATTAAAGTTACATTGTGAGTTGAGTGGTGTGCATGATATATTACACGTATAGAATTTTAAAAAGTGCTTGGCTCATGGATCTCTTCACGTGCAAATCAAGGAAATCATAATCTATGATAAACTCCATTTTGAGGAAGGACCTATAGAAATATGGATAGAGAGGTTAAGCAGCTTAAATGCAGTAAAATTCTCATAATCAAGGTTTGATGGAACTCTAATTGAGGCCCTGAGTTTACTTAGCGTGAAGATCAGATGAAACTTAATTATCCACATCTTTTTACGAATGGAGCTTCAAGATCTAACTTTAGCTGAATTTCGAGACAAAATTCTCTCAACTTGGGGATACTATGACATCCATCACTTTCGGTTTTGTTAATTAACCTTAAGCTCGTTATTATTCGATTGATACATCAAATGTTTTCGTGTAATTAGTTTGTTTATAATTGTGTTATATATATGGGTCTGTGTAGCATTTCCATGATATCGTTATGATCAATTAATGGGACTTGGCTGAGGCAACCATGGGAGAGGAATCATTCCATTCAATTCCAAAGCCTAGCATTTTCTGTAAGACTATCACCTTCATTCTTTTGTTGAGGTTCTGGTTCTTCCTTCAAATTGGCTAAAGGCAATTGCTAGCCTCTTCTTTGTGTTGACCTATGGGCTTCCCTGCAAGTTGCTGTAAACACTCTCTAAGTGTAACACCCGAAATTTCATCAGAATAAAAAGAAAGAAAAGTAATTTGAAGAAAATAAAAAGAAGGCAAAGTTGAGGGGTGCTTTGTGTAAATAGTACCAAAAGTCAAAAGTGGGTGTATAAATAGCATGATCGCCCATGCTCTTTCTGCTGCTGCTTTCGGAAGAAGAAAAGAAAGAAAAGAAAGCTGGTTTTTTGTGTTTCCTCTCGGTCGAATTGTGAAGAAGAAGAAGATTGTTCAAGGTTAGTAGGTTTTTGTGATTAATTTGGTTCGGTTTCTTTGAGGTTTCAACCTTAGAAACTGATTTCTATGTGTTTTTGGTGTTTGGGTGTTTGTTTTGGCTTGTCCTAGGTGTTTGAACTCTTGTGCACGCAAGTTGAGAGGAGATTCACTTGTTTGCTGCAATAGGTGAGTTCTAGGACCCCGATTCTATGTTTTAAAACTTCTTTGGGGCTGAAAATGCATTTAAAATGTGTTACAACCGTTATGTTCGATAACTGTGTATGTACGTGTATGAACTTCTATGTTCTATGAGGTTGTAAGCTTGTTCTAAGAGTTTAGCATGATTGATCTATGTTAAGAATGTATGAGAATGAGGTTTTAGAACTGGTTATAGCATAAGTCTCATTTACAGGTCTGATGGTTCATTCGCATTTACACTGTGATAATTGCCTAAGTGTTTTGTTCATCCGCATTTGCAAGTTGTTCATCCGCATTAGTTTTTGTTCATCCGCATTTCCAAGTTATTCATCTGCATTTGCAAGTTGTTCATCCGCATTAGTTTTTGTTCATCCGCATTTGCAAGTTATTCATCCGCAAGTGCAAGTTGTTCATCCGCATTGGTTTTGTTCATCCGCATTAGTTTAAGACTTAAGAAATTTTCTGGAATTTTGGAAGATCAAGGTTAGGGTTTGACCATGGTTGACTTGATGCTTGTATATGATTATGTTATGTATGTTGTGGGCTGCCGTTATGTGCCTATTATGATACTATCATGTGACTTTATGTGGATTGCCTATGATCATAAAGTATTATTATTAATCAAGTGGAAGATTAATATTAACAAAAAGTGGAACATAAGGAATGAAAAGACTTGCAAGTAAAAATTTACAGGAGGTGCACGGCCATGTTGTCGTTAGCTCAACTGTGTACGGTTTAGCTAATCCAAAGGATGTACACAGGGTCAATCTTTAAGATTGAGGGGACCACTGTTGCTGCTCCGGTACTGGTGCCAGCATATGTGCACCACGGATGGAGTCTATTTATAGACTTCAAGGCCCAGTACCAGGTTTATGCTCATTATATGGGGGTATAGCACTTTGGTCCATATCGACAGTGAAAGATAATAATAATAAGCAAGAAAGAGAATGGGAATGATGTAATGGATATGATTTGTATGTATGATGTGTGATCACATCCGAAGGAAAGATAAGACATTTTTTTAAGAAGTATTTTGTATACAAAGCTATCAAGATATTTTTATGATTTTAAAACTAGAACTCACTCAGCAAAGCTGACTTTTATGCGTTTTCAGTTGGCAGGTAATATTGCTGAGGATGGCACTCGGGGAGGCTACTCGTCGGGACAAGGCTGACATCCATTCATGAATATAACATTGTTGTTTTGTAATGTAAACTAATGATCTTTTGTAACTATACCAAACATGTATTACTTATCAACAGTGTTTATAAATAAATGAATGGTTTTTAAATGTTTAAATTCCGCTACAATGTGATAATGAATTATGAAATGTTTTATGAATAGTGCTGTGAATATCCAACTGTGAGGTCTCCGGAAACGGGGCCTTACAAGTTGGTATCAGAGCCAAAGTTTAAGAGAAATGGGTAAATATTTTCAAAACCCTAAGCTTAAACTGAAAATGGGACCGAATGGAGGAATGTCAGCCCGAGTAGCTATGTGCCATCAGGTAATTCGTTTATAATGTTAACCGGTATTATGTGCGCATGCTATTTTTATTTATATGCTTTAGTAGATTTGAATACTGATGTAGTCAGGATAGGAAATGCTCGGGGAACAAAGAGTAAAGTAAGTGGCTAATCACAACTGGCCACTGTAATTAGGGACTTACTATACTTAACGTTAACTGAGCTATTACCTTGAATGACCGTGTTGGTGTTTGGATCTTATAGTGTTAGAGGATGGCTGGAGGTAGATCATCTAAGGGTTCTCGAGGTAGTGTACGGGGTGGTCGTGCTGGTAGACCCCGGGCCACAAAGAACAAGACGAGGACAGCGGAGATGGCTACTGCTGGGCCTGATCTGCATCACCCAGAGGGTGTGGATGAGAGTGCTAACTTGAGGAGGCAGTGGTGGAGGAGGTTCACCAAGTCATGCAGACTATCCTACCGTCTGTCGTGACTGAAGTGATCCGAGCTGTGAAGGAGGATGAACGAAAGGAGAAGGAGGAGGAAAGGAGAACGACTGCTGGCAGGAGAGGTGATATGAGGGATCACGATGAGGAGGAGGAGCTAAATGCTGGAAGGGGAGCCTCAAGTAATGATGAAGAGGTGGTAGTGCGGGAAACCGCGAGGGGATGCAGCTACGGGGCATTCCAACGGTGTAAACCCCCTACTTTTGCATGCAACGGTAACGCTGCTACTGCCCACCGCTGGGTTAGAGAGATGGAGGCAGTGTTGGATATTAGTGAGTGCAAGGAGGATCAGAAGGTGAAATTTGCCACTCACTCATTTGTCGACTCGGCACTATGTTGGTGGGACAATCTTGTCCAAGCCGAGGGTGACAGGGCCATCGAGAGAATGAAATGGGGTGAGCTGAAGAAGCTGGTGATTGAGGAATTCTGTCCTCACCGAGAACTCAACAAGATCGAAAGGGAGTTCTTACAGCTGGAGGCGGGAACTATGACCCACCAGCAATACACCGCCAAGTTTAACGAAATGGCGAGGTTGGTGCCGGATCAGGTTACGCCGGTATCGAGGAAGATCAATCGGTAAGTTCAGGGACTACCGACCGACATCCGCAGACATTTGATCGCTGCCCAACCGAGCACTTTTAGGTTGGTAGTGGAGTTGGCGGGAATGTTGTATGATGAAAGGGAAGTAGCGGTGGTTGAGGTGAAGAAGATGGGTGGTAATAACAGGAGTTGGAATGGGAAGAGATTTGGGCGTGGTGGTTTCAACCCGAACAATAAATGGCCAAGGATGGATGATCACCGAGTGGTTACTGCAAGCTCGGGGTTGAGGTGGTGTGATAAGTGTGGGAAGGAACATAGCGGGGAATGCCCCTTGGGAATGAATGTCTGCTACAAATATGGCAAGCCCAGTCATATTTCAAAGATGTGTGGAGCCCCACGGTGCTTTAACTGTGGTGAAATCGGTCACATGAACAAGGATTGCAAGAAGCCAAGGGCTGAAAGTTCTGGGTTGAAGAAGAGGCCAGAAGAAGGAGGGCAGAGGGCAAGTGCAGGAGCCTTCACGATGACCCAAGAGGAAGCCCGGGTAGACCCCGACGTCGTGTCAGGTGTGTTCCTAGTAAACCAAACTTGTGCCTCTATATTATTTGATTCTGGTGCTAGTAGGAGTTTCATATCTGTTTCCTTCTATGCTAAATTGCCTGTTAGTAGTAGAAGAATTGATGAGCCATTTGTTGTAGAAACTGCTATTGGTAAGTCTACCAGAATTTCTGATATGATTGAGGATTGTGGCATAGAGTTAGAAGGCCATAGGTTCTCTGCTAAACTATTTGTGATGCACCTAGGAGGATTTGATGTAGTTCTGGGGATGGATTGGTTGGCAGCCTATGAGGCCAACATCGTGTGTCGAAAGAAGATGATTCAGTTAGTTGCACCTGATGGGAGTTCAGTGATAGTTGATGGTGATCGCGTCACTACGGTTCCAAAAGTGATTTCGATGGCAGTGGCAGAGAAGTGTATGAGGCGCGGATGTTGTGCCTACTTGGCATACGTAAAGAATGTGGACGCGTCGATACCACAATTGTCAGAAGTGCCCGTTGTGTGTGAGTTCCCCGACGTGTTCCCAGAAGACTTACCAGGTGTGCCACCGGACCGTGAGATAGAATTTCAGATCGACCTGATACCCGGTGCACAACCCGTTGCCAAGGCACCGTATCGGTTAGCTCCGATCGAGATGAAAGAGTTGATGGATCAGCTACAGGAACTGATGGATAAGGGGTTTATTAGACCGAGTATCTCTCCTTGGGGTGCTCCGGTATTATTCATAAAGAAGAAAGATGGTAGTATGAGAATGTGTATAGACTACCGAGAGTTGAACAAATTGACGATGAAGAACACATACCCCCTACCAAGGATTGACGACCTGTTTGATTAGCTTCAAGGTGCCAGTTGGTTTTCCAGAATAGATCTTCGATCTTGCTACCATCAGCTGAAGGTAAAGGAACAAGATATCCCGAAGACAGCGTTCCGCACTCGTTATGGACATTACGAGTTTCTCGTTATGTCATTCGGTTTAACTAACGCGGCAGCTGCCTTTATGGATCTGATGAACCGAGTGTGTCGGCCGATGTTAGATAAATCAGTGATTGTGTTTATTGATGATATTCTGATTTATTCGAAAAGCAAAGAAGAACATGCCAGCCACATACGTGAAGTGTTGGAGATACTTAGAAAGGAGAAGTTGTAAGCTAAATTATCTAAGTGTGCTTTTTGGTTGCGAGAAGTTCAATTTCTGGGTCATGTGGTGAATACCGAAGGAATTATGGTGGACCCGGCAAAGGTTGAGGCGGTAATGCAATGGAAGTCTCTAAAGACGCCATCCGAGATTCGCAGTTTCTTGGGTTTGGTGGGTTACTACCGAAGGTTTATCCAAGACTTTTCCAAGATAGCCTCACCTTTGACTAAGTTGACATGCAAGGATGTGTAGTTTGTGTGGGGACGAGAACAGGAGGATGCTTTTGAGGAGTTAAAGGCAAGATTAACTCAAGCTCCTGTTTTGACATTGCCCGAAGGAAGTGAAGACTTAGTGGTGTATTAAGATGCATCTTATTCGGGACTGGGTTGTGTGCTAATGCAACGTGGACGAGTGATAGCTTACGCGTCCCGACAGTAAAGACCCACGAAGTTAATTACCCCACTCATGATTTAGAATTGGCTGCGGTGGTTTTTGCGTTGAAGATCTGGAGGCATTATTTATACTGGACCAAGTGCACAATCTTCACGGATCACAAGAGCTTGAAATATTTTTTTCGAGCAAAAAGATCTCAACATGAGGCAGAGGAGGTGGTTAGAGCTGATTAAGGATTACGATTGTGAGATCCATTACCACCCGGGCAAGGCCAACGTAGTGGCCGACGCCCTTAGCCGGAAGGAGAGACCCGAGCCGCTTCGGGTGAAGGCGTATCAGTTAATAATGACACCGGATACGATGACGCAAGTCAAAGAATTTCAGGAAGAGGCGTTGAAAGAAGATCGCCACAACTCTAAACGAATGAGAGGTCTAGTTGCAGAACTAGGGGAGAATACCCACGGTGTTAAAACCCGCTTTGGGCGAATGTGGATTCCTCGATATGGGAATCTACGTAGGCGAATTATGGACGAAGATCATAAGACTCGATACTCCATTCATCCCGGTGCTACCAAGATGTATCAAGACATGAAGAAAGACTACTGGTGGCCGGGTATGAAACGTGACATGGCAGAGTATGTAAGTAAGTGCCTTACTTGCTTGCAAGTGAAGGCAGAACATCAGAAACCATACGGGAAGATCCAACCGTTGGATATACCCAAGTGGAAGTGGGAGCACATCACCATGGACTTCATAACGAAGCTACCCTGTACTGCGAAGGGGTGCGATACCATCTGGGTGATAGTTGACCGATTGACAAAGAGTGCTCACTTCTTACCGATCCGGGAGACGTATTCCTCCGAGAGACTGGCGGACCTGTTCATCAAAGAGATTGTAGCTCGCCATGGTGTGCCGGTGTCTATTGTGTCAGATCATGACACCCGGTTCACATCAAAGTTTTGGAAGAGATTCCATGATGCCATGGGGACGAGACTACACATTAGCACGGCTTACCATCCTCAGACAGATGGTCAGTCTGAGCGGACAATTCAGATGCTCGAGGATATGCTCCGGGCATGTGTGATCGATTTTGGAGGAAGTTGGGATGATCACCTATCGTTAGCAGAGTTCTCGTACAACAACAGTTATCAAGCCAGAATTGGTATGCCACCATACGAGATGTTGTACGGTAGGAGGTGTAGAACGCCCGTGTGTTGGGGAGACATTGGGCAGAAAGAATTGGGAAGCATCGAGGTGATTGAGGCTACGACTGAGAATCTGGAAAAGATCAAAGCCTTTATGAAGGCGGCGAAGGATAGACAGAAGTCGTATGCCGATAAGAGGCGTAGACCCATCGAGTTCAACATGGGTGATAAAGTTATGTTAAAGGTCTCGCCTTGGAAAGGGATCATCCGATTCCGGAAGAGGGGCAAGTTGAGTCCAAGATACATAGGGCCTTTCCGAATCGTTGCACGAGTAGGAGAGGTGGCCTACCATCTAGAATTGCCCGATGAGTTAAGTGGGATTCACCAGACATTCCATGTATCTCATCTAAGAAAATACTTAGCTGATGAAGATATGATTGTACCATTGGATGATATTGAAGTTGATGAACGGCTCAATTATGTCTAGCAACCAGTGGCAATCATCGACCGAAAGGAGAAGAGATTGAGAAATAAATTGGTTCCACTTGTGCGGGTACAGTGGAAACACCGAAAAGGATCCGAGTCTACGTGGGAGACCGAAGAAGTGATGAGACAGCATTACCCACAGTTATTCGAAGAGTGACAGGTTTCGGGGACGAAACCCCTTTAAGGGGGGTAGACTTGTAACACCCAAAATTTCGTCAGAATAAAAAGAAAAGAAAAGTAATTTGAAGAAAATAAAAAGAAGGCAAAGTTGAGGGGTGCTTTGTGTAAATAGTACCAAAAAGTCAAAAGTGGGTGTATAAAGAGCATGATCGCCCATGCTCTTTTTGCTGCTACTTTCGGAAGAAGAAAAGAAAGAAAAGAAAGCTGGTTTTTTGTGTTTCCTCTCGGTCGAATTATGAAGAAGAAGAAGATTGTTCAAGGTTAGTGGTTTTTGTGATTAATTTGGTTCGATTTCTTTGAGGTTTCAACCTTAGAAACTGATTTCTATGTGTTTTTGGTGTTTGGGTGTTTGTTTTGGCTTGTCCTAGGTGTTTGAACTCTTGTGCACGCAAGTTGGGAGGAGATTCACTTGTTTGCTGCAATAGGTGAGTTCTAGGACCCCGATTCTATGTTTTAAAACTTCTTTGGGGCTGAAAATGCATTTAAAATGTGTTACAACCGTTATGTTCGATAACTGTGTATGTACGTGTATGAACTTCTATGTTCTATGAGGTTGTAAGCTTGTTCTAAGAGTTTAGCATGATTGATCTATGTTAAGAATGTATGAGAATGAGGTTTTAGAACTGGTTATAGCATAAGTATCATTTACAGGTCTGATGGTTCATCCGCATTTACACTGTGATAATTGCCTAAGTGTTTTGTTCATCAGCATTTGCAAGTTGTTCATCCGCATTTGCAAGTTATTCATCCGCATTTGCAAGTTGTTCATCCGCATTGGTTTTGTTCATCCGCATTAGTTTAAGACTTAAGAAATTTTCTGAAATTTTGGAAGATCAAGGTTAGGGTTTGACCATGGTTGACTTGATGCTTGTATATGATTATGTTATGTATGTTGTGGGCTGCCCTTATGTGCCTATTATGATACTATCATGTGACTTTATATGGATTGCCTATGATCATAAATTATTATTATTAATCAAGTGGAAGATTAATATTAATGAAAAGTGGAACATAAGAAATGAAAAGACTTGCAAGTAAAAATTTACAAGAGGTGCACGACCATGTTGTCGTTAGCTCAACTGTGTACGGTTTAGCTAACCCAAAGGATGTACACAGGGTCAATCTTTAAGATTGAGGGGACCACTGTTGCTACCCCGGTACTGGTGCCAGCATATGTGCACCACGGATGGAGTCTATTTATAGACTTCAAGGCCCAGTACCAGGTTTATGCGCATTATATGGGGGGTATAGCACTTTGGTCCATATCGACAGTGAAAGATAATAATAATAAGCAAGAAAGAGAGGGGGAATGATGTAACGGATATGATTTGTATGTATGATGTGTGATCACATCCGAAGGAAAGATAAGACAGTTTCTTTAAGAAGTATTTTGTATACAAAGCTATCAAGATATTTTGATGATTTTAAAACTAGAACTCACTCAGCAAGGCTGACTTTTATGCATTTTCAGTTGGCAGGTAATATTGCTGAGGATGGCACTCGGGGAGGCTACTCGTCGGGACAAGGCTGACATCCATTCATGAATATAACATTGTTTTTTTGTAATGCAAACTAATGATCTTTTGTAACTATACCAAACATGTATTACTTAGCAACAACGTTTATAAATAAATGAATGGTTTTTAAATGTTTAAATTCCGCTGCAATGTGATAATGAATTATGAAATGTTTTATGAATAGTGCTGTGAATGTCCAACTGTGAGGTCTCCGAAAACGGGGCCTTACACTAAGCCCCTATTGAATAGGCGTGTAAGTCAAGTAGCCGTCTTAACAAGTAAGGAAGTAAAAAGCTCACTTTAATGAAGAAGGCAGGAGAGGAAGTTAACCAACTATCTCCCTGCAGGAAGTCATACTAACTAGTAAGATGTCTACTGCTTACGACGCGTAAGTCAACTACCGGAGTGTAAGGCTTTTAGTTGTTAAGGGAGAGTGAGTGAAATAATATGGCAATAAAAAATAATGGAATAAAAGACATAGGAATGAGCAAGGAATCTTTTTAGCTAACTTTTTCAAGATGCCATTAAACCCTGTTTTCTTGTGTCCATGTTAGTCAGAAGGGTTTTACATGCACTATTAACAATCTAACAAAAAAGTTTATCAGACTGTACTTGAACATCCAGGTGGGTGATGGCCTTGGTTCTGAACTACGAATCATGCACCTTAAGAATCTCCTTGTAAATCTCTTTTGGACCTTTTCTCCAAAAGATGCCACCGAATCACCATCATGTTAGATCAGGTTGCTATGTCTAAATCGAGTTCTTAAGATGTTTGCTTCTCACAAATTCCTTGATTGAATCTTAATCGATAGACATTTTGGTTGATTGTCTTTTTTTCAAGTGGAAATGTGATTTGGTTATGAGAAGACTCTTAGTTATATAGGGAGCTCATTGAATGTACTTGGCATGGCTAGCTAGATACGCTTACCACGTAAACTTAATGTATATGCCATTATAATAATCGAGTAGGTGTATTTGAATTCATCAATGGTTCTGATCTCTCGAATTACATTGAATATGAAATAAGCATACGAAGGGTTGACAGATTGTTACCATTGCGTAATTTATTTTTCAGTGTTGCGTAATTATTTATAACTTGGATGGTTTTAGATATAACCTTTGCGTAAATAAGCGTTTCCCTGTGGGCGTAATAATGGTTAAATATTCATTTTGTTCCGGGTACTCATCACATATATCACATCAATTTATCTTATTTGAAAGTAATCAAGTTAAGAAGTAATCATTTTATACAAATTAAGAAGCAAGGATAAATGCTTTACATTCCCAAATTGGGATTTTAGTTGAATTTTTTATATATTTTTCCGGTCATTTATTATATATACTTGATAGTTTTCAAAAGGTGTTCATTTCTCAAGCGTGATTTAAATATTCTTATCCTTTTGTGTCATTTTGTATTTCTTTTATCTTTAACGTCTATATAAGTTGATACATTATGGATTATCTTTGTTCACTATATCTTTCTCACATAAGATTTCGTAAAATTATGGTAGGATCATCTTCATCGCCTTCAAGCAGAGAGGCTCTCGTTAAAATAACGATAGAACAAATTATAGAAGATTTAGTTTGTAGAGAAGCCTTGTTAGAAAGGTTTAACAAACTACATGATGGCCAAAGGAACAGAGTAGAAATGTAAGGCCCCGTTCCCGGGACGCTTAGAGCTGGACCGTCATCGCATAAAATATTAAAACATACATTACTTTTGCAGCGGAATTTAAAACTTTCATTAATAATTTAAAACATATCATTACGTTACATCATTTGTTTACATTTTGAAATACAACATTATATTAAAAATGTGGATGCCAGCCTCAAAACGTCCCCAGTAGCTTATGTATCCATGTCTGCACCTTCTCAGTATCAACAAAATACCTGCCAACTATTATGCATACAAAAAGTCAGCGACGCTGAGTGATTTCTAGTTTTATAAATAAAATATTTTACTTTTGTTAAAACAACCGTTTACTTTTGATCGTGATCACACATCATACGTACACATTGATTATAATTAATTATCTTCATCATCGTTCATCATCAAACAATAGATACTTACTATCATCCGAATCCTGCCACATGCAATACCCTCGACTCATGTCCAAAGACTGATACTGTGTCGGGGCCTGTAAACAAACCCCCGACTCATGTCCAAAGACTGACACAGTACCGGGGTACGCGACAAGGATCCCATCTCGTATGCAACACCCTCGACTCATGTCCGAAGACTGATACTGTGGCGGGGCCTGTAAACAAACCCCCGACTCATGTCCGAAGACTAACACAGTATCAGGCGGGCAACAAGACCTCATCTCTTTCACATGCCATCTGTCTCATGCAATACTCCAGACTCATGTCCGAATACTGATACTATGCCGGGGCCTGTAAACAAACCCCCGACTCATTTCTGAAGACTGACACAGTACCAGGGTACGCGACAAGGATCTCATCTCCTTCACATGCCATCCGGTCTCATGCAATACCCCCTACTCATGTCCGAAGACTGATACTGTGCCGGGGCATGTAAACAAACCCCCGACTCATGTCCGAAGACTGACACAGTACCGGGGTACGCGACAAGGATCTCATTGGTGCGTTACTTCCATCCTCTTCATTCGTTATCTTTCACTTTCATTACATAATACTTTACGTACATTAATACATCATACCACGTAAAGTCATAACATCATACATAACGTATTACATAACATAATACATACATTTGAAAACCGTTAAACATGGAAAGATAACATATCACACAACTCATAATCATCACATCATCATGCATAGCACATCAGCGCAATCCATCACATCACAACAGAACCTATCTCAACCAACTACCTCATAAAATCCTCAAAAAACCCGAAGTCCAAAATGCAGAGCAGTCGTACATCTCCGGCGCATGAGCATAAAAATTCTAAGGAAAACATTCTAGGCGCATTACCACTATGCAGGCGTATTAGCCCTGCTTAGGCGTATGGGCACTGCTATGGCGCATGGCTAACACTTAGGCGCATGGGCAACTCTGGGCGCATGGGCACTGCTGGGGTGCATGGCAACACTTAGGCGCATGGGCAACTCTGGGCGCATGGGCCACTATTTGGGCACATGGCCTACACTTAGGTGCATGGGCAACTCTAGGCGCATGGCTACTATTTGGGCGCATGGCCTACACTTAGGCACATGGGCAACAACTTCAGGCGCATGACAACAATCTGAAAATATAACCGATACTACAAACAACACCCAAACATCGACCTAGCACATCCTAACATAGATCTAACATGCTACTAAAACTAAAACATGCTAAACATCAAACATAACCTTAAAACAGCCTTAAAAACATACAACCACATAACAACGGTAGAACAACATGCTGAAAACCCATGGGTACTTTAAAAATATTTTGCTCGGTATGCATAATAGCCCCAAACACTTAAAAACCAGTAGAAAGAGGGGTTCAAGAACTCACCTGAAGCAACCTTCGAGTAACACACCTCCACCTGCCAATTCAGCTCCTAAAACCCACGAAAACAGAAACTTAGCACCACAAATCTCGGCCTAGAAGCTGAAAATTCAATTAAAACCGAACATTAACCCAAGAAAACTCACCTTCAAGGAGATTTCAGCTTCTTCTCTCTCTAAAACCGTGAACTCTTCTTCTTTCTTCCTTTTTCAGCCGAGAACATAGGTGGGTAGTGGGGGCATGGGTGGCCATGCCCTTATTTTTAAACATAATGATATTAAAGTTTGCACCTTGCATAACTTTAGTCTCTCAACTTATGTTATTCCTCATTTCTTTCTTTGTACTCTTATTTTCTCTTCTTTTTAATAAAACTCGGGGTGTTACAAGTCCACCCCCCTTATATAGGTTTCGTCCCCGAAACCTGTCGCTTCTCAAACAATTGCGGGTAATGCTGTCTCATCTCTTCCTTGATCTTATACGTAGGCTTAGACCCCTTCTGGGCTCCCCTGTACTCGCACAAATGAAACCACCCTTCTCCTTATCCCTACTCTCCCTTCTATCAATAATGGCCACCGGTTGTTCCACGTGGTTGAGTCATTCGTCCATCTCGGTATCCTCTAGTGGCACAATCATATACTCATCGATTGAGCACTTCCTCAGACGAGACACACGGAACATCGGATGAATTCCCAACTTATCGGGTAGCTCCCGTCGATAGGCCACTCCTCCTATCTGAGCAACGATTCGGAATGACCCTATGTACCTCGGTATTAGCTTTCCTTGCTTTCGGAATCGAATGATCCCCTTTCCCAGACGAGGCATTCATCATTACTCCATCGTCGTAGGTCGGCACCGAACTCTTGTCCGGGCGCGATTGATCAAACCACCTTCTTGCAACACTCGGTGTTTTCCTCATAGGCTACTAGTCAATTCTACCCAAGGAACGTATCCATCTACCTACGTTCGTCCTGAACAGTCTAGCAGGAAACACGTGCTCTTTTAATTCTATCGCGTAATCCTCTATGGCAGCAGGCAACCTAGTGGACTTACCAATAGCAATTTCTACATCGAAGGGCTCACCGACCTTTCTACTCCTTACGCGCAACTTATCACAGAAGGCAATAGGAATGAAATTACTACTAGCACCACGATCAAAGCACAGATGAACAATTTAATTTACTAGAAACGTACCTGACTTCACGTCGGAGTCCGCTCTAGCCTCCTCCCGGTCATAGCGAATGCACCGGAGCTTCCTGCCCTCGACTTCTTGCAGTCCCTGCTCATGTGTCCAGTCTCACCACAGTCATAAAATTTAGCCATCTGGCATTCCCTCGCCCAGTGGCCCTCTTTCCCACATTAAAAGCAGATGTTCAGTCCCCACTTGCACTCCCCCTCATGGCCTCTACCACACTTCTTGCATGATTCTTCCCTCCCTGTTACCATCCTCCGATCCTCAATGTCTTACCTCCAGCCACAAATCCACCATCGTTACCCCGCCTACCATTCCCATTCCTAACATAGCCCCGCTCCTCCTCTACATCCACTATCGCCGCCACCTCTCGCTCGTCATACAACCTCCCCGCTAGGTCGACCACCGACCTAAACGTACCTGGCCGGGCCGCGATCAGATGTCTGTGGATATCTGCCGGTAGACCTTGAATGTACCTCTTGATCTTTCATGACACAGGCGTCACCTGATCTGGCACCAGCCTTGCCATCTCATTGAACTTCGTTGTATACTGTTGGTGCGTCATCGTTCCCGCCTCCAACTGCAGGAACTCTCTCTTAACTTTGTCAAGCTCCCTATGAGGGCAAAATTCCTCAATTACCAATCTTTTCAGCTCCTTCCACCTCATCCTCTCAATTGCCCTGGTCCCCTCAGCTTGAACAATGTTGTCCCACCAGCACAAGGCTGAATCCACAAATGAGTGGGTAGCGAACTTCACCTTCTGATCCTCGCGACACTCGCTAATGTCCAGTACCGCCTCCATCTCCCTCACCCACCGATGAGCAGTAGTAGCACTTCCATTCCCATCAAAAGTTGGGGCCTTGCATCTCTAGAATGCCCCATAGCTACACCCCTTGGCGGTTTCCTGCACCGCTTCCTCCTCCTCATCATCACTGGAGACAACCATCTCAGTCTCTAGTTGCTCCCCTTCACCAGAACCTCTCCCAACTATCCTCCTCCTCTCCTCACCTCCTCGTCTAGCAATCTTCCTCTTCTCAGCCTCCTTCCTCTCATCCTCCTTCACAACTCTAATAACCTCGGTCACTACAGTTGGCAGAATCGTCTGCATGACCTGATGAACCTCCTCAACCACCATCTCATCCTCACCATCCTGGTGACGGAGCTCTAGCTCTTCAGGAGCCGTCTCAGCGGTCTTAGCCCTGCTCCTCTTAACACGCAGTCTAACACCAAGTCCACCCCGACCTCCACCTCGCGAAGCCTCAGAAGCCTTATCGCCAACCATCTAAACACTACAAGATTCAAACACCAACATGGTCATTCAAGGTAATAGCTCAGTTGATGTCAAGTATAGTCAGTCCCTAATTACAGTGGCCAGTTGTGATTAGCCACTTACTTTACTCTTCATCCCCAAAGCATTGCCTATCCTGACTACATCAGTATCTAAATCTACACAAAAGCACATAAACCACATAACACGCGCACATAATTCCCCTTTTCATTAACTTACATAAAATGTTTACGTAAAACCTTTACCTGCAGGCACTTAGCTACTAGGATGGGCGTCCCTTTCCTTTCATCACATTCTCAGTTTAAGTTTAGTTTCTTTAAAAATATTTACCCAATTCTCTTAAACTTTGGCTCTGATACCAACTTGTAAGGCCCAGTTCCCGGGACGCTTACAACTGGACCGTCATCGCATAAAATATTTAAAACATACATTACTTTTGCAGTGGAATTTAAAACTTTCATTAATAATTTAAAACATATCATTCGTTTACATTTCAAAATACAACATAATATTAAAAATGTGGATGCCAGCCTCAAAACATCCCCAGTAGCTTATGCATCCATGCCTGCACCTCCTCTGCATCAACAAAATACCTGCCAACTATTATGCATACAAAAAGTCAGCGACGCTGAGTGAGTTCTAGTTTTATAAATAAAATACTTTACTTTCGTTAAAACAACCTTTTACTTTCGATCGTGTAAGGCCCTGTTCCCGGAAACCTCACAGTTGGTCAATCATAGCATTAATTATATAAAAACATATATATATCGTAAAAATTTGCAGCGGATTTATTATTTTCAAAAGCCATTCATTGCTTTAATATTTAATTTTGCCAAATAATACAACAATGTATAATAGGAGTTACAAAAAAGCATTTAGTTGCATTATAAAAAAACGTAATTAACATGCACGAATGGATGCCAGTCTTGCCCGCCAAGTAATTTTTCCTGTGTGCCATCCTCAACAACTGTTACCTGCCAACTAAAAATGCATAAAAATCAGCGTTGCTGAGTGAGTTCTAGTTTTAAAAGCATTAAAGTACCTTGCTTATAATAAAATATCCTTTTCCTTAAAATACGTCCTTTACTTTCGTTCATGAGCATTCATCGTACATACATCACGGTATAACCTTATTATCTTCCATTATCGCACGTATTCGTTCGTTTCGTACTTTTTCATTATCTTTTACTTCTATCCAGATCCTATCATAAGCTACGCCCCATCATTGTGCACGAAGCAACCACCTTTTTGGGTCAAGCGACAAGGATCCCGTTTTCGCATCTCTCGATCAGTCACAAAGACTGACCCTCCTGTGTGTGAACCCTCGTGGGTTAAATCGCACATTATATAACACACAGTTGAGCTCTCAATGAGTTGTGAACCTCTCTAAAAATTTTCCTTGCAAGACTTTTCATTCAATCATTATGTTCCACTTTTCATTATCATTAATCTTTCACTTCATTTATGATAATACTTTAAGTATACGAGCATAATCACACCACGTAAAGTCACATAATAATACGTAATATGGAACATAAGAAGAGGCAATAATCATGCATAACATCAACAAACATAACCACCAAAACATCCCAGGGCTTAAACCTTAAAATTTTATTTCTCAAAATCTTAGAAATATTTCTAAGTCTTTTAGGCGCATGAGCACTATCTAGGCGCCTGAGTACTATGTAGGCGCATGAGTATGTGTGTGCATGGGAAAGTTAGGCGCCTGAACTAACACTTGGGTGTATGAGCAATTTTCTGGGCGCATGGATACTATTTGGGTGCATGAGGTACACTTAGGCATTTGGGCAGTGGGCGCATGGGGTGGAACTTATCTTTTTGGCTAAGTATCAAGGGCATGAGCCTACCACTTAGGCGCATGGGCATAAATCCAGGCGCATGAGCCCTATTTGGGAGCATGAGAAAGGGACTTAGGCGTTTTAAGCAAATTTCAGGCGCATGAGCATACTTAGTTCGAAACTTACACTGTCCAGACCCAAATCATCATCCTAAATGGTTCTCAACCCATAACTAACTTACAAGGCACTTAAAATAAGCATAAAACCATACAACATAACCAACCATACACAAACATACTTACGGTTAGCATACATATAAGTTGTAAAACGTTTTATATGCATTTTTAGCACCAAAATACATTTAAAACAAGAAAATCGGGGATCTAAAACTCACCTGCAGTAGCTTTTGAGCAAAACTCCTCCAAACTCGGAAGCACTTGGAGTTCAAACACCTAAACACACCAAAAACACAGAACCGAACACAAAGAACACATAAGAATCGGTCCCGAAGCTGAAAACTCAGCTGAAACAGAACAAAAACGCAAGAAAACACTCACCTTCGAAGCTTTCTCTCACTAGAAACTGATGAACCTCTGCTTTCTTCTTTCTAGCAGTCGAAACAGGTTAGAGAAGCAGAGTAGTGGGTGGCCATGCCCACTTTAAACATAGAATAATAATGTTTTGTCCTTCACACCACTTTAGCCCCTCCACTTTGATAATTCACCTTTCTTTCTTTACACTTTCTTTCCTTTTTGTCTTTAATAAATTTTCAGGTGTTACAAGTCCACCCCCCTTATAGAGGTTTCGTCCCCGAAACCTGTCATTCTTCAAATAGTTGTGGGTAATGCGGTCTTATTTCTTCTTCAGTCTCCCAAGTAGACTCAGATCCCTTCCTGTGCCTCCACTACCCTAGCACCAGTGGAACCACTCTATTCTGTAGCCTCTTCTCTTTCCAGTCTATGATTGCCACTGGTTACTCTACATAGTTGAGCCGCTCATCTACTTCGATGTCCTCTATTGCTAAAATCATATCTTCATCAGCTAGACATTTTCTTAGATGAGACAAATGGAATGTTGGATGAATTCCACATAACTCATCGGGTAGCTCCAATCGATAGGCCACGTCTCCTACTCGTGCAATAATTCGGAAAGGTCCTATGTATCTCGGGCTCAGCTTATCCCTCTTTCTAAACCAGATGATTCCCTTCCAAGGTGAGACCTTCAACATGACTCTATCGCCCACGTTGAACTCAATTGGTCTACGCCTTTTATCGGCATACGACTTTTGTCTATCTTTTGCCGCCTTCATAAAGGCTTTGATCTTCTCTAACTTCTCCGTCGTAGCCTCGATCACCTCAACACTTCCCAACTCTTTCTGCCTGGTGTCACCCTAACACACGGGTGTTCTACACCTCCTACTGTATAGCATCTCATATGGTGGCATACCAATGCTAGCAATGATAACTGTTGTTGTATGAGAATTCAGTTAACGGTAAGTGTTCATCCCAACTTCCTCCAAAGTCTAGCATGCATGCTCGGAGCATATCCTCGAGCATCTGGATCGTCCTCTCAGACTGACCATCTATCTAGGGGTGCTAAGCCGTACTGATGTGTAGCCTCGTGCCCATCACGTCATGAAATCTCTTCCAAAACTTGGATGTAAACCGAGTGTCGCGGTCCGGCACAATAAACACCGGTACACCATGATGAGCTACAATCTCCTTGATGAATAAATCCGCCAACCTCTCGAATGAATACGTCTCGCGGATCGGCAAAAAGTGAGCACTCTTCGTCAAGCGGTCAACTATCACCCATATGGCATTGTACCCCCTTACCGTACGTGGTAACTTCGTAATGAAGTCCATGGTGATGTGCTCCCATTTCCACTCGGGTATATCCAAAGGTTGGATCTTCCTATATGGCTTTTGATGCTTTGCCTTCACTTGCAAGCAAGTAAGGCACTTGCTCACATACTCCGCCACATCACGCTTCATACCCACCCACTAGTGATCTTTCTTCATATCATGATACATCTTAGTAGAACCAGGATGAATGGAGTATCGAGTCTTATGAGTTTCATCCATGATCCGCCCTCGTAGGTCTCCATAATGAGGGATCCACATCCGCCCAAAGTGGGTTCTAACTCCAAGAGTATTTTCACCCAACACCGTAACCAGACCTCTCATCCTTTCAGAGTTAAGGCGATCTTCTTTCAACGCCTCATCTTGGAACCCCTTGACCTGTGTCATCACATTGGAGGTCATAACCAACTGATAAGCCTTCACCTGGATTGGCTCGGGTCTCTCCTTTCAGCTAAGGGCATCGGCCACTATGTTGGCCTTGCCCGGGTGGTAATGGATCTCACAATCATAATCCTAGATTAACTCTAACCACCTCCTTTGCCTCATATTGAGGTCCTTCTGCTCAAAGAAGTATTTCAAACTCTTATGGTCTGTGAAGATAGTGCACTTCGTCCCGTACAAATAGTGCCTCCAAATGTTCAGTTCAAAGACCACAGCCGCTATCTCCAAGTCATGAGTGGGGTAACTAGCCTCATGGATTTTCAACTGTCGGGACACATAGGCTATTACTCTTCCCCTCTTCATTAGCACGCAACCCAATCCTAAATAAGAAGCATCTGAATAGACCACTAAGTCTTCGTTCCTTTCGGGCAATATCAAGATAGGATCTTGAGTCAATCTCATCTTTAACTCCCCAAAAGCATTCTCTTGTTCCAGACCCCATACAAACTTTACATCCTTGCGGGTCAACTTGGTAAATGGTGAGGCTATCTTGGAAAAGTCTTGGATAAATCTTCTATAGTAGCCCGCCAAACCCAAAACTGCGAATCTCGGATGGCGTCTTTGGAGACTTCCATTGCATCACTGCCTCAACCTTTGACGGGTCCACCATAATTCCTTCAGAATTAACCATGTGACCTAAAAATTGACCTTCACGTAACCAGAAAGCGCACTTAGAGAATTTAGCATACAACCTCTCTCTTCTAAGTGTCTCCAATACCTCACAAATGTGACCGGCGTGTTCTTCTTCGGTTTTTGAATAAATCAGGATATCGTCTATAAACACAATCACTGATTTGTCCAACATTGGCTGGCACACCCGATTCATCAAATCCATAAAAGCAGCTGGCACGTTAGTTAGACCAAAAGACATGACGAGGAACTCGTAGTGTCCATAACGCGTACGGAAACCTATTTTAGGGATGTCTTGCTCCTTCACCTTCAATTGATGGTAGCCAGATCGAAAATCTATTCTTGAGGGAGTTGGTCAAACAAGTCATCAATTCTAGGTAGTGGATATCGGTTCTTCACCGTCAACTTGTTTAACTCTCTATAGTCAATGCACATCCTCATACTACCGTCCTTCTTCTTTACAAACAAGACCAGAGCACCCTAGGGAGAGATGCTCGGTCGGATGAACCCCTTGCCCAGAAACTCTTGCAGCTGAACCATTAGTTCCTTCATTTCAGACGGAGCCAATCGATACGGTGCCTTGGCAACGGGCTGAGCATAAGGTATCAAATCGATCTGAAACTCGATCTCGCGGTCCGGTGGCACACCTGGTAAATCTTCTGGGAAAACATCCGGAAAGTCTCACAAAACTGGTACATCAAACAATTATGGTACTGACGCATTCACTTCCTTCACGTAAGCCAAGTAGGCACTACATCCACGTTTCATGCACTTCTCTGCCACCACCATCGAAATCACTTTAGGAACCGTAGTCACTCAATCACCGTAGACCGTCACTGAACTTCCATCAGGTGCAGTTAATCAGATCATTTTCTTGCGACACACAATATTCGTCTCATAGGCTGCTAACCAATCCATCCCCAGAACTACATCAAATCCACCTAGGGGCATCACAAATAATTTAGCAGAGAACCTATGGCCTTCCATTTCTATGTCATAATCCTCTATCATCTTAGAAATTATGGTAGACTTACCAATAGCAGTTTCTACTTCGAATGGCTTATCAATATTTCTAGAAAGTAATAGAAATGAAACTCCTACTAGCACCAGAATCTAATAACATAGAGGCACAAATTTGGTTTACTAGAAACATACTTGACACGACATCAGGGTCCACCCTGGCCTCCTCCTGGGTCAACGTGAATGCTCTAGCACTTACCCTCTGTCCTTCATTCTCCGTCCTCTTCTTCGCCCTAAAACTTTCAGCCCTCGGCTTCTTGCAGTCTCTGCTCAGAAGGCCCTCTTCACCATAATTATAGCGCCTCATCACCCCACAATCTTTTGCCATATGACCGGGCCTCCCACACTTGAAGCAGATCTTCGATCCCCACTTACACTCCTCAGCATGGTCTCTCCCACACTTACCATATCTCTTTGCCCCAGTACTCGTCGACACTACCCGCCAGTCATCCTCTCATGCCTTCTTGTTATTTGGAGTGAAACCACCACGTCCAAATTGCTTCCCACTCCAGTTCCTGTTGCCACCATCCTTCTTACTCACCTCAACCACAGCCAACTCTCTCTCATCATACAATCTCCCTGCCAAATCCACCACCGACCTAAAGGTACTCGGCTTGGCAGCAATCATGCGCCTGCGAATATCCGCTGGCAAACCCTGGATATACCTCTTGATCTTTCTCAACACCGGCGTTACCTGATCCGGCACCAGCCTTGCCATCTCATTGAATTTAGTAGTGTACTGCTGGTGTGTCATGGTTCCCGCCTCTAACTATAAGAACTCCCTCTCTATCTTGTCAAGCTCTCGATGAGGATAGAATTCCACAATCACCATCTTCTTCAATTCTTCCCACCTCATCTTTCCAATTGCCCTGCTACCCTCGACTAGGACAATATTGTCCCACTAGCATAAAGCTGAGTCTACAAACGAGTGAGTGGCGAACTTCACCTTTTGGTCCTCCCTACACTCACTAATCTCTAGCACCGCCTCTATTTCTCTCACCCAGAGGTGAGCAGCAGCAGCATTACCATTGCCATCAAAAGTCGGGGCTTTGCATCGCTGGAATGCCCCGTAACTGCACCCCTTCGTGGTTTCCCGCACTACCACCTCCTCCTCATCAAAGGAGGCCGCCATCTCAGCGTTCAGTTCTTCCCCTTCACCATGATCTCTCTCACCTCTCCTTCTCCCATCAGCTTTCTTTCTCTCCTCCTCCTTCTCCTTTTTCTCATCCTCTCTCACTGCAGGGATGACCTCGGTCACCACAGATGGTAGGATCGTCTGCATGACCTGTTACACTTCCTCCACAACTGCCTCCTTCACTGAGGCTCTCAAGTTAGCGCTCTCATCACCGCCCTCCTGGTGATGAAGCTCGGGCTCAGCAGGAGCCGTCTCAGTAGTCTTGGTCTTTTTCCTTGTGGCACGTGGTCCAGCACCACGACCACCTCGTGCTCCTCCTCGTGAAGCCTTCGATGATCTACCACCAGCGATCCTCTAAACACTATAAGATTCAAACACCAACACGGTCATTCAAGTTAAAAGCTCAGTTTTTGTCAAGTATAGTAAGTCCCTAATTACAGTGGCCAGTTGTGATTAGCCACTTACTTTACTCTTCATCTCCTGAGCATTTCCTATCCTGACTATATCAGTACTCAAATCTACTAAGGGCACATAAATCAGATAACACACGCACATAATACTGGTTTACATTTAAGAAAAGAGATACCTGATGGCACGTAGCTACTTGGGCTGGCATCCCTCCCTTCGGTCCCATTCTCAGTTTAAGTTTAGGTTTTTTTTTTTGAAAATATTTACCCATTTCTCTTAAACTTTGGCTCTGATACCAACTTGTAAGGCCCCGTTCCCGAAAACCTCACAGCTGGTCAATCATAGCATTAATTATATAAAAACATATACATATCGTAAAAATTCACAGCGGATTTATTATTTTCAAAAGCCATTCATTGCATTAATATTTAATGTTGCCAAATAATACAACAATGTATAATAGGAGTTACAAAAGAAACATTTAGTTGCTTTATAAACAACATAATTAACATGCACGAAGGGATGCCAGTCTTGCCCGCCAAGTAATTTTTCCCGTGTCCCATCCTCAACAACTGTTACCTGCCAATTGAAAATGCATAAAAATCAGCGTTGTTGAGTGAGTTCTAGTTTTAAAAGCATTAAAGTACCTTGTTTATAATAAAATATCCTTTTCCTTAAAATACGTCCTTTACTTTCGTTCATGAGCATTCATCGTACATACATCAAGGTATAACCTTATTATCTTCCATTATCGCACGTATTCGTTCGTTTCGTACTTTTTCATTATCTTTCACTTCTATCCAGATCCTATCATAAGCTACGCCCCATCATTGTGCACGAAGCAAGCACCTTTTTGGGTCAAGTGACAACGATCCCGTTTTCACATGTCTCGATCAGTCACAAAGACTGACCCTCTTGTGTGTGAACCCTCATGGGTTAAATCGCACGTTATATAACACACAGTTGAGCTAACAACTCTCAATGAGTTAGGAACCTCTCTAAAAAATTTGCTTCCAAGACTTTTCATTCATTCGTTATGTTCCACTTTTCATTATCATTAATCTTTCACTTCATTTATGATAATACTTTACGTATACGAGCATAATCACACCACGTAAAGTCACATAATAATACGTAATATGGAACATAAGAACAGGCCATAATCATGCATAACATCAACAAACATAACCACCAAAACATCCCAGGGCTTAAACCTAAAAACTTTATTTCTCAAAATCTTAGAAATTTTTCTAAGTCTTTCAGGCGCATAGGAAAGGGACTTAGGCGTTTTAAGCAAATTTCAGGCGCATGAGCATACTTAGTTCGAAACATACGCTGTCCAAACCCAAATCATCATCCTAAGTGGTTCTCAACCCATAAATAACTTACAAGGCACTTAAAATAAGCATAAAACCATACAACATAACCAACCATACACAAACATACATACGGTTAGCATACGTATAAGTTGTAAAACGTTTTATATGCATTTTCAGCCCCAAAATACGTTTAATCCAAGAAAACCGGGGATCTAAAACTCACCTGCAGTAGCTTTTGAGCAAAACTCCTCCAAACTTGGAAGCACTTGGAGTTCAAACACCTAAACACACCAAAAACGTAGAACCAAACACAGAGAACACATAAGAATCGGTCCCGAAGTTGAAAACTCATCTGAAACCGAACAAAAACGTAAGAAAACACTCACCTTCGAAGCTTTCTCTCACTAGAAACAGATGAAGATCTGCTTTCTTCATTCCAGCAGTCGAAACAGGTTAGTGAAGCAGAGTAGTGGGCGGCCATGCTCACTTTAAACATAGAATAATAATGTTTTGTCCTTCACACCACTTTAGCCCCTCCACTTTGATAATTCACCTTTCTCTCTTTACACTTTCTTTCCTTTTTGTCTTTAATAAATTTTCGAGTGTTACAGATCGTGATCACACATCATGTGTACACATTGATTATAATTAATTATCTTCATCATCGTTCATCATCAAACAATACATATATACTATCATCCGAATCCTGCCTCATGCAATACCCCCGACTCATGTCCTAAGACTGATACTGTGCCGGGGCCTGTAAAAAAACCCCCGACTCATGTCCGAAGACTGACACTATACCGGGGTACGCGACAAGGATCCCATCTCGTATGCAACACCCTCGACTTATGTCCAAAGACTTATACTGTGCCGGGGCCTGTAAACAAACCCCCTGACTCATGTCCGAAGACTAACACGGTACCGGGACAGGCAAGAAGACCTCATCTCTTTCACATGCCATCCTGTCTCATGCAATACCCCCGACTCATGTCCGAAGACTGATACTATGCCAGGGCCTGTAAACAAACCCCCAACTCATGTCCGAAGACTGATACAGTACCGGGGTACGCGACAAGGATCTCATCTCCTTCACATGCCATCCTGTCTCATGCAATACCCCAGACTCATGTCCAAAGACTGATACTATGCCGGGGCCTGTAAACAAACCCCTAACTCATGTCTGAAGACTGACACAGTACCGGGGCACGCGACAAGGATCTCATCGTACGTTACTTCCATCCTCGTCATTCGTTATCTTTCACTTTCATTACATAATACTTTACGTACATTCATACATCATACCACGTAAAGTCATAACATCATTCATAACGTATTACATAACATAATACATACATTTGAAAACCATTAAACATGGAAAGATAACAAATCACACACCTCATAATCATCACATCATCAGGCATAGCACATCAAGCACAAGCCATCATGTCACAACAGAACCTATCTCAACCAACTACCTCATAAAATCCTCAGAAAATCCTAAGTCCAAAATGGAGAGCAGTTGGACATCTCAGGCGCATGAGCATAAAAATTCTAAGGAAAACAGTCTAGGCGCATTACCACTATGCAGGCGCATCAGCCCTGCTTAGGCGCATGGGCACTGCTGGGGCGCATGGCCAACACTTAGGCGCATGGGCAACTCTGGGCGCATGGGCGCTGCTGAGGCGCATGGCCAACACTTAAGCGCATGGGCAACTTTGGGCGCATGGGGCACTGTTTGGGTGCATGGCCTACACTTAGGCGCATGGGCAACTCTGGGCGCATGGCTACTATTTGGGCGCATGGCCTACACTTAGGCGTATGGGCAACAACTTCAGGCGCATGACAACAATCTGAAAATATAACCGATGCTACAAACAACACCCAAACATCAACCTAGCACATCCTAACACAGATCTAACATGCTACCAACACTAAAACATGCTAAACATCAAACATAACCTCAAAACAGCCTTAAAACATACAACCACAGAACAACGGTCAAAAAACATGCTGAAAACCCACGGGTACTTTAAAAATATTTTGCTCGGTATGCATAATAGCCCCAAACACTCAAAAACCAGTAAAAATAGAGGTTCAAGAACTCACCTGAAGCAACCTTCAAGCAACACACCTCCACCTGCAAATCCAGCTCCTAAAACCCACGAAAACAGGAACTTAGCACCACAAATCTCGGCCTAGAAGCTGAAAATTCTGTTAAAACTGAACATTAACCCAAGAAAACTCACCTTCAAGGAGATTTCAGCTTTATCTCTCTCTAAAACCATGAATTCTTCTTCTTTCTTCCTTTTTCAGTCGAGAACATAGGTGGGTAGTGGGGGCATGGGTGGCCATGCCCTTCTTTTTAAACATAATGATATTAAAGTTTGCACCTTGCACAACTTTAGTCCCTCAACTTGTGTTATTCCTCATTTCTTTCTTTGTACTCTTATTTTCTCTTCTTTTTAATAAAACTCGGGGTGTTACAAGAAATGATAAAGCTTTTATCTTCCAATCCTCAATCCTCCCTCAAGGAATTAAGCCTAATGGTCATGGGTGACATTTTTGAAAAAGGAGGTGTTCTTTAAAAAAAACAAGGATGGCAATGGCTTTGCTAAGATGTTCAACGGATGAAAAGATTAAATATTCCTCAAGAATATTTGATTTTAAGGGCTGCTTGTTTTGCATTTTGCTTTGTTATCTCAATTATGATTATCAATATAATTGATTTCAGCTTTATATCGACCTTTTACTTTATTTGTTAAAATGATAGTGTGATTATGTATCAATCTTTTGCGTGATTTGTTCCATCAATATCTATAAACAAACATAACATACTAAAAGCAATACTACCTTTTGCATGATTTGTTCCAATAGTATGTATGAGTAATGTTATCTGTAAACAAACATAACATACTAAATACAAGACTATCTATACTAAAGTTGTTCGATTTGATCTTGTTTAAGCATTTGTTTATCTATTATCTTATCTTTGTTGAAATTTCTTGCTTTACATCCACTATAGCTACAGTAACCATCATAACATGCAAAATACACCAAGTGTATATAGCGGACAAAACAAACATACATCCACTATGCACTTGTGAACATACAAGTGTTCACAGCGCATAATGTTGGTAAGGCATCCGCTGTGAATATAGTGCCATTCCACAGCGCATGACTAACATAATTCATCCGTTGTAGAAACAGTGCAAGTGTATACAGCATATGCACACAGGTAATCATACGCTGTAAACATTCACACATCACATCCAAGTGTCGACAACGCATGAACAAATGTTCATCCACTGTGAACAATCATCAAAACATTTCATGTGTCCATAGCACATGAACAAATGTTCATCCGCTATGAACAAACAAACAAATGTTTCAAGGATCCACAGCGTATGAACAAATGTTCATCCGCTGTGAACAAACAAACCATTTCAATAACATACAATCATGCAATCAAACAGTTTAAGAGATAACACACAATCAGTACAATCCTTCATATCAAACTCACACACATATTTTCCTAACAAACAAATCATTAACAAGCACCAACACACACACATTGTTTCTTACAAACAAAAGATTATCTAGCAATCATTAAATAGATGGCAACATCATCCTTAGGGGGAGTATTGTTGGACTCAATAAGTGCATTAATTGATTAATGCTTTAAAGGATGATGATTGCCATAATCAAACATATAACAAACATAATGTTTTCTAACATTCAAACAATCATTTACTAACACATTAGCATCATTATCATTCATAACAAACACTAATATTTGTTTAAATTTCTTTTTCAGAATTGTAGATAAAAGAAATTATGACCAAGTGTCAGCAGCGGATGAATAACTGCCCACAACGGATGTACAAGAAGATGCAGCGGATGAAGATCAAGTCCAAGTGCCCACAGGGGATGAACAACACACACAACGGATGCCTAAGTCCACAGCTGATGAACATTTCCACAGCGAACAGCATACAAAGCAAACACACACAAGTGTTCACATCGGATGTTCATCCACAACGGATGAACATTCCACAACGGACAACATACAAGCAAACACATACAAGTGTTCACAGCGGATGAACATTCCACAACGGAAAACATACAAGAAAACACACACAAGTGTTCACAGCGGACAGTATCCAAGGCACAGCGGACATGCTATCTGACTTCCACAGCGGATAGCTTAACATCCACAGTGGACTGCTAATCATCCATAACGGATAGCTTATAGACTTAGGATTATTTATGTAATATTCATTTACATAAGGGTAGTTCAGTAATTGTATATAGCTATGTGTATAGGCTATAAATAGCATTCTACCCTAATCCTTTGTAAGCTTTTGAACAATCAATCAATCAATCAGATATTATCATCCAAGCACTAGCAATCACACAATCACACACAAACATACACAACACTGATATCATAGCATCTCTCATGGGTTTCCGCACCATGATTGATGTTTGTTGATTGAGAGATTAGAAAAGATCCTTAGGAGAAATCAACCTATTCATGTTGAATATTTCTCTAATATGTTCATGCTCAACATGTGTTTAAAGTTGATTTCATCACAAACTTCATACATAAAAGTTTCTACTTATAGTAAGGTATGAACAACACATCAAAACCATGTATTTCTTGCATAATCTACGTAAACTAACATCAATGCAATACAACTAACATGAAAACATCATCTAACAATATCAATTTTGACATCATCCATGTTAATTGAACTAGGGTTTGATCATTGATGAAAAACCTGAAAATTAGTTGAGAAACTCACCTTAAACATAGTATAGACCAACCATTCCACTTGGTACTACTTGGAATTGATCAAAATCGATTGTATGGAGATGTTTGAAGGCTGAAATCACAAGGGGGGGGGGGCTGGGATGATGGTTTCAGCCAAATGAGGTTAGGGAGGCTAGGGTTGGGTTTTGTCAAACTTTACTTATTTAAAAATTACCCTTTAATCCCTCTTTTACTATATTTTATAAAATATTAACCTTTAACACCGTTTTAAATGGTTTAACTTCTAAACTCATATATTATTATTCAACAATAATAATTATATATTTCAACTAATAACAAAACACATGAATCAAATAGATATTACACGTCACGTTATCAAGTAAAATTGGCAAATAATATTTAAAATTCATAAATCACATAACTACAAATTAACAACCAACATTATTAATTAAATTATTATCTAATAACCATCATTAATTATTATTAGGTCATCAACATTTAACGAAAACTAGTGTGTGCTCACGATACGTGTATGAAGACCTAACGGAACTAACGGAGTTTGGTAACGGAAAATTACCGGATGTCACATATACATTTGTGTATTTAAGATGGATTTTGATTACTTAGTAATGTTCTGAGTTCAAAATTGGAACAATTAGTATATTCATATCCAAGATAGACTTAATTTTGAATTTTATCGTTAGATATTCTATGTTGCTTGAAAACAAGTTGAGCATTATTTTTTCATCATACTTTTTATTGTAATGAGTGTTAGGTTGCAAAATGATAAATTGGGTTATTAATTCAATTTTTATGTTATAATAAAAACAATTTATGTGATAAAATGATCAACTAGTGTGATAAAATAAACAATTTGTGTGATAATGAATAACATCTTGCATGATCAAATAAACAATTTGCATCAAACAAATTGTGTGATAATAATAATAGCATAGTACTTACAAGCATAGTACTTAAGTGGAACATTCTGAATGGTTTTGAAGAATCTCTCATTTTTACTTTACAATTTAAGATTTATGCCTTAAGTATCAACTGTATTTGTACATATGTATATCCCAAGATAAAAGCTCTCAAAAATAACTTTGAAGTTTGATGTATCATATTTTAATTAGTAAACAAGCTTGTTGTTATTGTTGAACATTAATATAGGCATATTTTACTAGCAGTATATTAAAATTATAACTAAATATACATTATTGTAATTTACTTACTACAATTTCCTAAACATGAGCAAATATGAATTGTGTCACCAAACCCTCATCAGTTATAAGTCGTTGATTAAGCTTAAGTTAACGATTATAGAAAGGTCACCTCATTTCTAGGGATAAATTGGTCTTATGTTTTTCTCTTTGTATTATACCAAGTGCCTTCAACAGTGTATGAATATCATCCTCACTTCCATAGCTTTCTCAATTCTATGTTCATTAGGTTGCAGGAATGACATTGTTTGCAATACGGTTGCCACTTCAATATCATCAGCATCCTTTTTCATTGTCAATAGGCTTATTACTTTTATCAGCATCACCACTAGCTTCAAGTTCTTCTGTTTTGTTGTACCTTTCTATTAGTATTATATTTGCATGATTTTGCTAAGTTTATTGCATAATTTAAGTTATTAGTTGCTCAACTAATCTTCAACATAAACTCGTGACTCTTTTAGTTCCCCCAATGTCCACATCCTCTTCTCTATTTGCATCAGCATTTGATTTCTCATTGCGTGGTTCAATTGATGTGGTATCATCATGCTCATTTAGAACACCACCCTCTTTAATTGTCCTTGATTCTTCATTGTTACTAGCTACTTCATTTTGTATCCACCCTTTTGATTTATCTAGCATATTTTAAATATAGATTATTTATGCCATAAGTTAATAATATAAAAAACATGCATGATTATCATACTTACCAGCTTCATGATATTTTGTTTCTCCACCTGATCCAAGACATTTTCATTACCAGTCTCACCTTTTTATCGGAATTAGGATCAACTTCTTTTCTAACCTTTTCTTCATCATCTACATCTCTGCGACCTTTATCAAGCCCAATTTATTCTCCTAAACTTACTACTTTATTAACATTCTTATTTGATTTCTCTTGGTGATGCTTTAATGATATATCTTAATTTGAAATGTGGCTTATGAATATTATGTAACCTTTCTTCATATTGCTTACACTTTTCATTTACAACCTCACTTGAAGAGTACTTTATTTGTCCTTCTAAAATTAAAGAACTAACTTTCAAAAAGGCTTTGCCAAAGACTGAAATGGTTTGATCAACTGCCATCATCTACTCCTATCAAAATTGAGAAGTAATGTGTAATAAGTAAAACAAACTTGCATTGTTTAATATTAACATTTGCGTAATAATTAGAAGATTGCATAGTTACAAAATAATTATTGTTTCATAAGATGGAGTACGTGTATTTTCTTTTAGGTATGCTGAGAGTCCTGATAGTTCAAGTGATTTTTGATAGTACTCAATGATCTTCTGCATGCCTGTTCCTGTTGGCATCTTCAAGTTTAGTAAAGAGTTAATTGTATCATCATACATTTCAAATGGATCTTTCATATCTTCATTCACCTTATTCTATGAATCATTACCCACATAAACCTTTCCTCATTTCTTATAACCATATGTTCGTCATCCATCAATGGTGTGCATGTGAAATGATTAGTATTTATGGTTTCATTATGCACACATTCATGAGTCTGGTTGAATGCATTCGTTTTAGGATCATCATTCCTAACTTCTTCTCCCTTAACTTCTTTATTTGTATCGACAGTAATCCCCCATTAAGTCATTTGTTTTAGGTTCCTGAGGCCTAACTTGTTCTTCTTTATTCAACTCTAATTGTGTTTCGACATTTTTCTCAACATTATCTTCTCTTAGCTCATTGTTTGTTAATAGTCCATTCTCGAATAAGTGTTCTTGTATTTGGGATGATGTAACTGATGAAATGTATTTAATTGCTGGTTGTTTAATATGATTGATTAGCTCCCTATGCCTCTTTTGCTGCTCATGTGTATAAAGAACTTAAATTTGCATGATTAAGTAATGTATTGCATGTTGAATAGTAACCTTTTGCGTAATTACAAACAAATGATTGTGTAATTAGAAAACTAACTGCAAGAAATAGCAGTGGCCCATTCCATGGATCGATGAGATTCTAATCTGTATCTGTGCTTTTTAAACAGTCTATTACATAGTTGCACCAATCCATATTTGGTATTTATTTCTCTTCATCAGTGTTCACAAGTATCCTTTGATTGATCGGTGTTGACTTTGTGATGAATCCCAATATTTTAAAGAAGACAACAATAAATTTTAGCTTGAAAAGTCTTCCGCCTTCTGTTTGTTGCTTCATTGCATCTAAAACATTAACAACATAGATTCTTGAGGTAGAAAATTTGACTTTAACTTCATCGGTTGGTGTGTAAACATCCTTTTATTGTTTATTCTTTTCAATAACCTTTGTTTTCCTAATGGGGTTTCAAGAATCTCATAAACCTTTGATGCTGTAAGTTTTAGTTGTTGGTTGCCCATGTTAAATTCATTTATCTCATGATCATAGTTCACGAGAAGTCAATGACCCAAAGTTGTTGGTAGGTTATCTATTTTCATTTGTAGAATAGAACTGTGACATCCCGTGTTTCCAGGTTAATATCCGTATGTTAATAAAATGTGATAAAATAATTAAATGCATCATAAGACTTAATTTTATAATAATTATGGTCATTTAAAGTCTAGCAAAGCCCCTTAGTGCATAAATTTTATAATTGGTAATTTTGAGAATTACCGGGTCGCGTAGCGATAAAACTTTTAACGAGCGTTGGTGACAATTTGGTTAAATAAATTTGGTCAATATATGTTAATTTTTATGATTTAATATATGTTAAGTGAAAATATTATTAGTCATGAAAAATAATTATTATTATTATTTACCTTGATCGCGAAAAAAAAAATAAGACTTTTTTAATATTGCCTTGATGTAACGAACAGTCCGTTGCATATTGTGTTATACTGTATATATTTTTATTCTTGACTTTTTTTCACTTTTATTATATGTTATGAACCTTTGGAAAGTCTCAAATTAATACTTTGATTTTATATAAAATTTTAGCATAAAAACCCGAACGTTTAAGATTTTTACAGAAAAATTTAACGAGACTGAAACCCGCCTTACACCGGGTGGCATCTCACTTGGAGATCCACCAGCCATATCATCAACATAATCACATGATTAACTTACTTTAACCATACTTAATCATTTCTATATAAACAACTTCACACTCCATCTTTTACACACACTCAACCCACCCTTTCTCTTACAAGAAATCACCTACACACTCTTCTCTCCCTTCTCTCTAAAAGTCACGGCTGGACCACCAAGAACAGCCCTCATTTCTTTGATTTTGATCATCCAAAGTTTATTTCAAGCTTTGATTTCTTGATTTCAAGGATCCCTTATGAACTTGGTGCAAAACATTGCATAAATCCAACTCAAAGGAGAAGAAATCTTCAAGGAAATCATTCTTGAATCTTCAAAATTTGTTCATCTTAGGTGTGAACCTTTAACATTTATTTCATGCAACATGACTTTTGGATGATTGTTGCAAGTTTTGTTTACCAAAAACTAGCTTTTCTTAAAATACAAGGTTCCAACAAAGGTTTTAATCAAGAAAATATGTTGTAAAACAATGTGTGTGTGTGTGTGTGTGAGTGTGTGTATGCCGTAAGTATGTGTATATGTGTGATGATTTTGTGTTTTGATGATCTATTAACATTTTGTTGATTTTCTCTTGCATGCAAGATGATCAAACTTTGATTTGAGGTTATGAACATCATAAGAAACCCATCTCCAAAAGGAGTCTATCAAATGGTGAAAATGGGTAATACATGATTGTATGTAAAGAATGATGTTCATGAACCCATCTTGCTCTTTGATTTCATAAAGGATTGAGATGATCCATGAATAGTGGTGATCATGATCTTTTGATATTTTAAAGTATGTTTTGTTAAAATAAAAACTAAGAAGAGAAGATAAAATCTATGATTTGGACTATGTATGTATGTATGAAATCGTGTATATGTATGTATATATGGTTTACACTTTTGTTCTTGACTTGTTCTTCACTTGTGAGTTTGGAGATGATTGAAATGATCCATGTATATGGTGATCATGATCTGGAAACTTTAAAATTTTTATTCATATTTTATTTAAAGAAAAGATAAAAACAAGATAGAAATTAATGGTACTCAAGTGTAGATGGGACATTACCACTAGTAATGATTTCATAACATCTAATTGTCAACAAGAGAAGTATCTTTGTAATATCTGGAATAATAAGTTCAAAACCTGTATAATACAAGTTAAAAGTTAGTAATATTACTGAAAATAAAAGTCTTGAAGATTGGGTTTAATCTCGTAAACGTTTTACGTTTAAAAACACGTTAAAAACGGTGTTTTCGGGTATAAAACAAGTATTTTTGTACAAGTCCGGTTTTGGACAGAAAATAATATTTTGTTTTAAGTTAAAAACTTATGTTTTTAATTATATAACAAACCCATAACAAGCAAGGTCTTCGGTGAAAACTTTATACGCGCGAAAAAACCCAAAACCGACAATTTCGGGTCAAAAATAATGGACTGTTTTGGAACTGATATTTAACAAAATATTTCAGAAGTTTTTTTTGGTATAAGAGAGTCATATTTAAACATATAAAATAGTCATAAGATATATATGGGTTGATGTACGGTGTATGCGTATAAAACCGTGCGGTTTCGGGTCAAAAATCATCGTATACAGGTGAAATTTGGGTCAAACATAATAAAGCATATTTTTTGTATAACTTGTCTAAAATAATTTTATATATGTTTTACTTCTGAAAATTTAATTATTTTCTAAAAAGATTAATAAAAGTTGAGTTGTGTAATATTTATAAAGTAATAATATAAGAGATAGCTTACACTACTAGAGCAAGAATATAAATATATCTTATTATTAATACTAAATAAGATATTATTATGAATTAATATTTATTTATTTATTTATTCATTTATTTATTTATTTATTTATTTGTTTGTTTGGTTGTATGTATAGTAGATAACGTAGTAAATTTTACGTTATATTTTAATATACTTTCATGTGTCTATTTTATGTGTGTGTTATGTGGTTGTTGTTTAAGGGTTAAATAGTTTATTTAATAAATAAAAATTGGTCACATATAATACAAACTATTAAACTAAATCAAAAGTCACCAACGGGTCTTTTTAAAAAAATAGATTTCAAGGCAAGCCTAGTGAGTTGGATAAACAACTTACGTATAGACTTATTACTCAACAATTAATAGATCTTTGTGTTTAGGGCATTAATTGGTCGTTTATTTTCCGGGCTCGATTTTCCTAGATCATCTCCCTGTCACATTTGAAGGTGAGTTTTCACAGCCCCTATTTTTAAATAACATTTTATTTAATTGTTTTAGGGGGAAAACATGCTATAACGTTTTATGCATGATATGATTTAATTATGGAATAACAGCGTGATCTTCATGATGGCCTTGAGTTGTTTTATTATTTGCGCATGATTGCCCTCTTACATAATCATTAACCCTTGGAGGGCCACAGGATATATTGGTAGATCTATTGGGTTTGACAACCGCCCCTCAGGATCGGTTTTACCGGTCTGGTACGGAGGGAATATATGTTGAAAGGATTTTGAGGGACTTTGTGTCTTGGTTTGATTATGGGGATCTTGGTTACGATCATAGTCAGTGGACCTAGCTAGTCCTTGACGATCCAGGGGTTGATTCCGGGATAATCATGTCTTTATATAAAAGAACTTATGATAACCTTTTTATATAAACCTGTGAACTCACCAGCTTTTTACTGATAAACTTTTGGGCATGTTTTTCAGTTGATTAGGCATGCATGGGAATGAAAAGAGTTTTAACGGCAAACTTATCAACTTTGGATACTATTTTGGGACCCAATTTCCGCTGCCAAACAAAAACTCTTGTTAATGTTTAAAAACAATATTATGTTATTACTATTTTAGTTTTCAAGTTAAGACTACTTTTTGGATCAATGTAATAACACTCTATAATAATGGTTAACTTTGGTATCCATGATTTGTTTGCTTAATATTTGTTGGAAGTAATCCAACTTCTGTTATCTCCGTCACATTCGTGCCCTTTCGGTGCGCTTTTCGGGGTGTGACAGAAGTTGGTATCTGAGCTAACGGTTATAGCGAACTAGAAAATATTTTTTTGAAAATCTAGACTATAACCAAAAATGTTTTTAAGTTAAAACGTTTTCATTCCCAAGTGTTCCGTGTCATGCATGCATAAGTTAATGATACTTTTTTATATGTACTTCTTAAAATAAATTAAGTATAGATGCCTGTAGTTAGAAAATTTAGTACGGATATTCTTGTGTTACAGATGCCTTCTCGGACCCCATTCATTCTGATCCATGACTCCGATACTGACTACGAGGATCCCATGTTTTCTCTTCCCCCTGGAAATTTACCACTACCGGTTTGCACCGAGATGGGAGCCGACCTCCGAGTATGGGAATGGTTGGATTTGGGAATTTGATGATGAGAGTCCTCCTGCTGTTGGGGAGCCTAGTCAGGCAGCACCTGTTAGTGATTAGCCTGTTCCTGACATTCCTGATCATGTTCCTGAGGTTCGCTTTGTCTACTCAAGGAAGAAGAAGAGGGTGTCGAAGATAGTTACCAATGAGACTACCAGTGAGGTACCTGAGGAGACTGAGCCCAAAAGGGCTAGAGTGCGAGACAGGCAGTGGGATTGGTTGACTGGGCGATTATAGGAATGGCTGATGAGGGTGGTATACCCTCAACGTTTGAGGTTGGTGAGTCGTCCTCAGTCCATCGAGACCTACCACTGATCAATGAGCCTGTGCATCGCACCCTAGCTACTATGGCTACCCGATGCATTCACTATGAGCACCAAATTTCATCCTTATAGGGTAAGGCGGGAGTGATGAGCGAGATGTTGCAGGCGATGGATGGAAGGATGATGACATTTGAAGAGGAGAAGATGATTGAGAACGACATCCTAAACCAGCTACATTTCAGGATTTGTGATTTGGAGATGGGACTGTCGAAGACAAAGAAGAAGCTGGAGGTGGCAGAACTGAAGGTGGAGGCTGCAGAGGCTGGATTGGTAGCAGCACAACAACAGGTGACTTCTCTTGAGGAGCGAGTGGAGGCAGCATTAGGGATGGCAATGGTTTGCATGATGATGGCTTCAGTGGTGGTGCGTGCTGATGTGATGGCACAATTTTCTCGTTAGATTTGTAGGGTCTTTCTTATGTTAGTATTTGGAATACTAAAGCAACTATTTTGTAATGATGTTGATGCTACTGTAACATCTATTTTGGGTTGTTTCTGGACATGTATTCTGAACTAATTATCTCTCTCATTAATCCATTTTGATGATTTTAATGAATGATGTGATTATCAAAATGTTCTAATGTATACCTATTATTATGCATTTTGATATTATTTCATGTATGTTGTTTATTCTCTTTTGTTTCATCCATAACAGAAGTTAATTCATGGCACCTAACACGCGAAACACCGCTGGTGCTAGAGGTACTGGTTTACCTACCACTACTGAAGAGATAGCATAATTTATATCCCAACATGTCAACTCTGCCCTCGAGCAACATGATGCAAATGATGCGCGTGGTAGAGGATGTGGCACCATGGGTGGTTCTAGTGGAGGCACTTCTATTGGATACCTCTAGAAGTCAAGCTCAGGGTTGTACCTACAAGACATTCCAAGCTTGTAATCCATGAATCTTTTCAGAAGCTGAAGGTCCTCTTGATATTATTAGATGGATAGAGAAGATGGAATCTGTGATGGCAATCAGCAACTGTTCTACTGATCAACTTGTAAAGTATGCCACATGTTCATTCCAAGATGAAGCACTAAGTTGGGGGAATTCACAAGTTTAGAACCTAGGAGATGAAGCTGCTTTTGGTCTTGCTTGGAATCAATTAAAGGAAATGTTGCTTAAGGAGTACTATCCTCGTAATAAGCTCCAAAAGATCAAGACTGAATTCTGGAATCTTACTATCGAAGGTGCGGAAGTTAGAGCCTATACTTCCAGGTTTAATGATCTGGCAAGACTCGTACCCGAATGGTGACTCCAGACTATGTCAGGATTGAGAGATATATTTGGGGATTGGCACCCCAGATCAGAGGCATGGTTACAGCATCAAACCCTACCACAATGCAGAGCGCAGTGGCACTAGCAAATTCATTGACTGATGATGCTATTTGGAGAGGTGTGCTGGTTAAGAAAGGGGATACTTGTAAGAAGTCCATGGAGAATGAAAGGAAGGTTATGGAGTCTGATAAGAGGTCCATGGAGAATAAGAGGAAGTCGACTGGAAATTTCAAGAACAGAGTTGGAAATCAGAAGAATCTAAGGGTTGGATCAGGAAAGATGTATACTACTAACTTGCCGGATGCAAGGAGGCAAGCTGATGTACAACCGAGGTGTAGCAAGTGTAATCTTCATCATGGTGAAAACTGCAATGTGAATGTGTGTTGGAGGTGTAACAAGTATGGACACCAAGCTCAGAATTGTCGAGTGAGGTTGATTGAGAAGCTCGAGAAAACTGGGCGAAGGTGTTTTGAATGTGGAGCTGAAGGTCACTACAAAAGGGATTTCCCTAAGCTGAAAGGATCGGGTACAAGGGGCAGGGCATTTGGGATGAATGTCAAGGAGGCAAGACAGGAACCGTCCGTCGTTACTGGTACGTTCCTTGTCAATAACCATTTCGCATCTATATTATTTGTTACTGGAGCAGATATGAGTTTTGTGTCAAAGAACTTTGAACCATTACTTGGCCTTAGATCTAGTAAATTAGATAAGAAATATATTGTCTAGCTAGCCAATGGAAAGATAATTGAAGCATGTGATGTAGTTAGAAGGTGCACAATGCAATTAGAGGGTCATTCCTTTAACATCGACCTCCTACCCGTTGTGCTTGGTAGTTTCGATATTGTCGTGGGTATGGATTGGTTGTCAAAGCATCATGATGAAGTGATATGCTATGAGAAGATTATTCGTCTCCCTATTCCAAATGGTGGAACTTTGACGATCCAAGGTGATAAGGGGAAACCTACCCTCAAGATTGTCAATGTAATGAAGGCTTGCAAGTATCTACGTGAAGGGTACCCAGCGTTTCTTTCCAAGGCGGTGGGTACTAAGAATGAGGAGTGAAAGGTTGAAAACATACCAATAGTGCGAGACTACCCAGATGTCTTTCCGGATGAACTGCCTGGATTACCTCCATCTAGACAGGTTGAATACCGAATCGATTTGGTACCAGGAGCTGCTCCTGTTGCCCGATCACCATATCGATTAGCGCCTTTGGAGATGCAAGAATTATCCAAGCAATTAGAAGAATTATTGGATAAGGGATTTATAAGACCAAGCTTCTCGACATGGGGAGCACCAGTCTTATTTGTCAAAAAGAAAGATGGATTGTTTAGAATGTGCATCGATTACCGAGAGTTGAACAAACTCGCTATCAAGAATCGATACCCATTACCAAGAATAGACGATCTGTTTGATCAGCTTCAAGGATCCAGTTTCTACTCGAAGATTGACCTGCGATCGGGTTATCATCAATTGCTGATAGCTGAGGAAGATGTCCCAAAAACAGCATTCAGAACACGTTACGACCATTGCGAGTTTCTGGTTATGCCATTTGGTCTGACAAATGCACCTGCTGTGTTCATGGATCTTATGAATAGAGTGTGCAAACCTTACTTAGATAAGTTTTTCATAGTATTCAGCGATGATATACTAGTCTATTCAAGAACCAAGAAAGATCATGAACAACATCTGAAGATCATCTTGGAGATTCTAAGGAAAGAGAAGTTGTATGCAAAGTCCTCGAAGTGTGAGTTTTGGATTTGAGAGGTTCATTTTCTTGGACATGTTGTTAATGAGAAAGGCATACATGTAGATTCGGCGAAGATTAAAGCAATTAAGAACTGGGAGGCACCCAAGTCCCCGACCGAGGTGCGTCAGTTTCTTGGATTGGCTGGATATTATCGAAGATTCATTGAAAATTTCTCGAAGATCGCACAGCCGTTGACGCTATTGACTCAAAAAGATAGGATGTACTACTGGACTGATAAGCAAGAGGTAGCTTTTCAGTTACTGAAGCAGAAGTTATGTAGTGCTCATATTTTATCTCTTCCTGAAGGAACTGAAGGGTTCGTTGTGTACTGTGATGTGTCCCGTTTAGGTCTTGGTTGTGTGTTGATGCAGAAAGATAAGGTCATAGCCTATGCATCTAGACAATTAAACGTGCATGAGAAGAATTACACCACTCATGATTTAGAGTTAGGAGCGGTGGTTTTTGCACTCAAGATTTGGAGGCATTACCTATACGGTACGAAGTGTGTTATTTACACAGACCACAAAAGTCTTCAGCATATCTTCGATCAGAAAGAGCTTAACATGAGGCAACATCGATGGGTAGAGTTGCTAAATGATTATGATTGTGAGATCCGCTATCATTCGGGCAAGGCCAACGTTGTGGCCGATGCGTTGAGTAGAAAGGAGAATGATAAGCCTAAGTGTGTTCGCACTTTGGAGCTGACTATCCATTCAGGTCTTGATACTCAAATTCGAAATGCTAAAGTCGAAGCTCTGAAAGATGAAAATTTTGAATAATGAAGGATTGAAAGGCATGGTCAAGGAGTTAGTGCTTAAAACCAATAATGTGATGTACTTCATGGACCGGATCTGGGTTCCACGTTTTGGGAACCTACGTAAATTGATTTTGGATGAAGCTCAAAAATCCAAGTATTTGATTCACCCCAGATCGGATAAGATGTAAAAGGATGTGAAGGAACATTATTGGTGGCCCAATATGAAGGGTGAAATAGCCACCTATATGGGCAAGTGTTCGACATGTTCTAGAGTGAAGGCGAAATATTAAAAGCCATCAGGACTTCTTCAACAGCCAGAGATTCCTCAGTGGAAATAGGAGCAAATAGCAATGGACTTTGTCACAATGTTACCCCGCACATCAAGTGGTCATGACGCTAGTTGGGTAATAGTCGATAGGTTGACTAAGTCTGCTCATTTCATAACCATTAAGAAAACGGATCGAATGGAAAAGCTAACTAACATCTACCTCAAGGAGGTAGTATCTAGTCATGGAGTACCGATCTCGATAATCTCTGACAGAGACAGCTGATTTACCTCGAGGTTTTGGCAATCCTTGCATCAAGCATTGGGTACTCGTTTAGACATGAGTATTGCCTACCATCCACAAACAGATGGTCAATGTAAAAGGACTATTCAAACATTGGAAGATCTGCTGTGAACTTGTGTGATTGACTTTGGAGGAAATTGGGATACTCATCTACCCTTAGTTGAGTTTTCCTACAATAATAGTTATCACAGTAGTATCAAAGCTACTCCATTTGAAGCTTTGTATGGAAGAAAGTGTCGCTCACCGCTTTGTTGGGCAAAAATTGGAGAAAAACAGCTGACTGGACCTAAGATTATCCAAGAAACTACGGACAAGATTTTTCAAATCAGAAAGAGGTTAGAAGCCGCTGCGAGTTGGAAAAAGAGTTATGCGGCTAGTCAAAGGAAACCATTGGAATTCCAGGTTGGAGACAAAGTCTATCTAAAGGTCTAGCCTTGGAAAGGAGTTGTGCAGTTTGGAAAGTAAGGAAAGCTTAGCCCTCGATATATCGAACCATTTGTGTAACAACTTACTCCTAGGTCCAGCTCCAGAACTCTAATGTAATTTAAGATTTGTTCATTTTCAGTGTTCCATGTATTTTTATGTACCCTCTTCTTTGTAATTAATAAATTCTTGTAATTTTATCATACCTGAATGATTCTTGCATGACTTGCCTTGGCCTATAAACTAATTTCCAATGATAGAAAATGCTAATGGCCAACCACCTTAACAAATTACTTATAATAAAAATAAAATTTTGGTCTTCATCCGCATTTCTTTGAATTCTTCATCCGCATTTCTTTGGATTCTTCATCCGAATTTCTTTGGATTCTTCATCCACATTTCTCTGTGTTCATCCGCATTTCTTGGGATTCTTCATCCGCATTTCTCTGTGTTCATCCGCATTACTTTGGATTCTTCATCCGCATTTCTCTATGTTCATCTGCATTTCTTTGGATTATTCATCCGCATTTCTCAGTGTTAATCCGCATTTCTTTGAATTTTCACTTAGGCGCAACTACTGTTTAGGCGTCCTGCAAGTGGACGCATGGGCACTGTTCAGGCGCCCCGAGCAGCACTTAGCATTTTAAAAATTTCGAACCCTTCTAGAAACCTTTGACCCGGTCTGCACACCTCCAAACTAGCCAATGCATGGGTTGTTGCCATGCATTCGGCCATTTCACCACCCAACCACACCCACCTAGGTCCTCCCTAAACCGAACACACACTCTACCTCTTCCTTTCAAAAACCAAATCCCCACTCCATTCCACCTTTTTCACACTCACTTGAACTCTCTACTCGTAGTTTTTCTCTCTCGGTAGATTTTCACAACCAAACCCGAGACTTTTTCAGTCTTCAACCGAGCAAGAACAAGGATTCTAAGCTTCAAGACTCTCGGACCAACAGCTCTTACACCCTCTAAACCTTCTTCAGACACGGGTTATCTTGCGTGTAAGTTTTCTTATACCCGAACAAACCATTATTGTCGTTTTTCCTATTTTTCTTTCCTTTGAATCCTATTTCCTTGTTCAAAGGCAGAAACCCACGACCCAGTTGTGGCTTTGGTGTGACTTACAGCTCCTCAAAAGGTACACACTTCATCATACTCGTTTACCTTGTGTTTGTGCCATGATATCTACCCGAAAACCCCTTTTTCTTGGGTTTTCAGGACCTTTCCACCCCTCTGTCCCGAAGCTAAACTTCATTATACACTAAAAACCGGTTTAAAAACATCCTATAAACATCTTATGACCTGAATTTCCAGAATGTTGGATGATGCTAAGCTAATATTATTGGGATGGAAGATTTGGTATCGTGTTATGAACCTTAGAAAGCATGTTTAGTGACCCCTAGAATCTTATAAGGGCCATATGGTGTCAACAAATGAAAAGAACCAACTTCGGGGGGTAAAAATTGTAATTTTGAAAACTTGAGGGACTAAAGTGTAAATTCTAAAAATTCAACCTATTTCAGTAAAATGTATAACCAGAAGCAACTATTATACTTATTTTCATGTAAGAACTCATGGGAAACTAAAAACTGGTCGTGTTACGCCTAAAATCCTAACTTTCCTAAAAAGGAAACTTTTTCACTCAAATTTCTAAGGGATGTGGTCATATGTATTTTTAAACATATCTTACCTTTGCTCACCATCCCAATAGTCTAAGAACCTATAGCTTATGCATATATCTTGCTCATAGGGTGCTAGGACCTGAATCTGTCTATGTGAAGAATCTTTGATATGTCTAAGGTGAGTTCCTAGTGTTCCTATTTTACTATTATTTTAGGATGAAGCATGCTCTGTTTGAACTAAACTTATTTGAGTAATACTATGCGATGCTATTGTATGTTATGGCTATTGTTAGAACTTGCACCCATTGTATCAAAATCATTAATTCTATGTGAACCGCTTGTTTATATGGGTAGATCTACTTGGGGAATCCCCCACGCACAGTGCCTTCCGATACAGGAAGGGTACCACATTGAGATCCTGCGGGGTCGTTGTGGCATGTAATAGGTTTTATAAGATACTATGGTGTACCACTTGGCAGGTATGGTATACTGTTCTGAGTCTCAGTTTCCCCTATGGGATATACCAGCAACATAAGTTTAGAAGAGGCTAGCCGGGGCTGAGTGCAGGGTTGGTTGTGATCCCACAGCTGTGATACTATGTTTTTAAACTAAACTATGGATTCAATGAGTTCTTTTGTTTTTAAACCTTAAGCACTTGAACTCAACAACTTTTTAGTTGACACAAAGTCTTTTTGAGCATGTTTCAGGAAATCCTTGATGGGCTTGGATTTTATGGAGACTCTAAAGCTGGCATAGCACCGTGACTACCCCCTGGCATTACTTGAACTTTTTGAAACATTTGAAACAATTGGCTTTGTTAAGTATTCACTTGGATACTTATGTAATGGGTCATTTTACGTTTGGGTTTGACTGTGTTAACCCGGATAAAATATATGTAATGTAATGCCATGTGATTTCTCTCCTTGTGTGCTCTTGTGTGGTTTGTTTCTGGTGCCATGTATGTTCCTAATCTGTGACGTCCCACCCTCTTCTGGGCCCTGGGTGTGACAGATTGGTAACACAGCCACAGGTTGTAGAGAAATCAGGAATACTTTAGTAGACCCTTGGCTACAACCCTGATACCCTAGGACTGTCCTTGTTTTGGATTATGTTAGAATGAGTGGTTAGGTAAATTGATGATTACACTTGATCAACGTAATCATGAATTTACCAGACGTGTGAATTCTGGCATGATCCCCTATTTTGTGTTAAGAATCTTTCTTTGCATAGAAAATGTTTTGAGTGAATCTAAACTCTGTTTTTGCCCCTATGGTAACCTGTGCTTTTACTATTACAGATACTACTACCATTGTTACTGTTGTAACTATTATTATGAGATACTATCATCACTATTGCCATGAGCTATGAGAAACCAAATTAGTCATGATGATTTTACAGGAACTCGAGATCAATGGCCAACAACGGAAAAGCACCCGCACTACCCGTGGATGAGACCGCTCCTGTAGGACGATTGAGTAGGGCGACTTCTCCCTCCTAATATGAGGAGTACATCAGGCGGTGCAGCCACCCCAGATGGATATCTGTTACATCTGACGACACCGAGCTATCCGAAGATTCATCCCTGACATCTCAGGCAAGGAGCCAGACCCGCTCCAACTCACCTCATGTTCCAGCACCGGCACATTCGCCCATCCCTCCTATTAGGAATAGGGGCGTGTGAATCATCACTCGATCATGGAAGAGCACCCAACCTGGAGCTTCTGTCTCATTTAGGATGCCGCCTCCTCCACCTCCTCCTACGTCAGCTCCTGCACCGGCGCCTTCTATGATGGGACCGCCTAGACGCCTACCTCAGGACGAGTTTTGGATACCTTTGAGGCACAACATGTAAGATGGCCCGAGCGTGTTAGCAGGGAATCACTACTCGTAGTCCAGCCACCATGCTAATGACTTTGGTCCCTCCAACCCTACGTTGAGTGACATTCTGAGGACCATTCAGCGCCATGAGCTCACGCTTCAGCACGCCACGTGGACCACGCAGTCCGCCCAATTTCAAGCACTTATGGCATCCCATGGTGTCCAGCGGTTGGAGCAAGAACAAAAGAAGAAGGGGTCAGGCTGGTTCAGGTGGTTAAAAAAGAGATGTCAATAGTGATTGGCTGATGTTGATTATTTGAATGATGCAACTACTTATGAGAAACTACTTATTTATTTCTGATACTATTATTTGGGGGTGACGACACCTTCCAGCTTGTATTGCTACGAAACTACCTACTCTGGTTTGATGATTGCTATGCTATTTATGAGTGAACTTCTTTTATGATACTATCTTGTCTGTTGTAGGTTGCCTGATTGGAATTTGCATTAGTATATTCTTAGGATTTGATGTGATTGCCTCTTAAATTGCAAATTGACTTTATGAATGTTTGAGACTATGTATGACTTATTATGTGTTATGAGAATCCTTGTGTGTTGTGGAGCGACCTTAGGGAGTCAATTGGTGTGTGGGATACTCGAAACAAAACTTATGAGACACTAAATAAGCTTATCTATGATTGATACCAGAATGCCGCCTAGAAGGGAAACACGCAGAGGAAGAAACAGGGGTGTTGGACGCCCCAGGGGTCGAGGTGGGAACTGACCACCCACTCACCTAGGACCGACCGTGAGGAAAACACTAACCGCGAAAATGATGAAAGGATCGCCAATTTGGTGGCCCAACAGATTGCTAATGCTATCCCCACCATCATCACACAAATAAATGTTGATCGGGGAAATACATCCCAGAATGATGGACTCGGAAACAATGCGGAAGATGCTGAGAATGTTGAAGAGGTAAGAACCTGGTGTCCTTACAAAACTTTCATGTCATGCAAGCCAAAAGACTTCTTCGGCACTGAGGGATCAATAGACACCTACCGCTGGCTGGACGAAATGGAAGTTGTGCTGGATATAAGTGAGTGCAAGAACGAATATATGGTCAGGTTTCCCTCCCAATCCCTAAAGGGGCCAGCCTTAGAATGGTTGAAGCCTATCGTTAAGCCAAGGGACAGGGATGCTGCCGACCTTATGAAGTGGTTGGAATTTCGAGAACTGATGACCGGTAAATACTGTCCGATGAACCAGCTGGAGAAGCTGAGGTGGAATTTATGAGCCTGGAAATGAGGGGCTCAAATTACAGCGAGTACATAAACCGATTCTCAGCTCTGTCCAGACTTGTGCCACACTTGGTAACTCCCGAATCTAAAGGCGTGGCCCGATTTATCTGGGGACTGCATCCCAAAGTCCGTGGCATGGTCCGATCTGCCAGGCCTACAACCCTCCAATCGACTGTTGATCTTACTGGCAGCTTAACGGACGACCTGATCAGGGCTGATGGACGGATCAGGGAAGGAGTGAAGATAAGAAGAGGTTATCGAGTGAGAAGAGAAGGTGGGTCGATGTCAGAAGGTCCAATGGCAGTGGTAGTAGCTCAAACAGGAGGGCCGATGAAAGGGCAAGACGTGATGAACAAGGGGCAAGAGGCCGAAAGCTGTACGTAGGTACCAACCCCTTATGCACCAAGCGCAAACTGCACCACCATGGGGTATGCAATCTGATGCCCTGCTTTAGGTGCAAACGAACCGGCCACCTGATAAAGGATTGTTCCTTCGAGCCCGGGAAGCAATGCTACGAATGCGGGGATCCAGGACACATGCAAAACAAGTGTCCCAAGCTGGCAAGAGACAAGGACACTAGGCCTAACAAGCCTAAAGGGAGAGCATTCGTGATGGACCCCAATGGTGCCTGTAAGGACCCCGATATGGTAAACGGTACGTTCCTCATTAATAACCACCCTGCTACTGTTTTATTTGATACTGGTGCAACTGGTAGTTTTGTTTCTATTACCTTTAGGCATTTAATTGATTTGGAAGCTTGTGCCTAACTGATGCTTACGCGGTAGAATTAGCCGATGGCAAGATAATAGAAACCAGTGAGATTATCAAAGATTGCATGATAGAATTAGAGGGTAACCCGTTTAAAATAGACTTGATGCCTATCACTTTAGGAGGATTTGATGTAGTCATGGGAATGGATTGTTAGCAAAACATAAGGCTATTATTGTATATGGTGAGCGCTTGCTTAGGATACCTCTGACTGATGGAAGCACGCTAACGATCCACGGTGACAGAAACGACACGCTATACCCTATGATTTCTCACCGAAAGGCTACTAAGAGCCTCCATAAGGGATGCTCAGCCTTCATAGTCTATGTAATGAAAGCAAGGGAGGAAAGGAGAATCAAAGATATACCAGTGGTGGCTGAGTACCCGGAAGTTTTTCCCGAGGACCTACTGGGACTCCCTCCGACTAGACAGGTCGAATTCCAAATTGACCTAGTGCCTGGTGCCGCACCAGTGGCCAAGGCGCCTTACCAACTCGCTCCACCTGAGATGAAGGAGCTAATGGTGCAAATCCAGGAATTACTGGATATGGGATTTATTCGGCCGAGTGTTTCTCCGTGGGGCGCACCGGTATTGTTCGTTAAGAAAGGACGAGACCCTACGAATGTGTATCGACTATCGCGACCTTAACAAGCTTACAATCAAGAATCGCTATCATCTCCCAAGAATTGATGACTTGTTCGACCAACTGCAAGGAGCCAGCTACTTCTCCAAAATAGACTTAAGATTGGGGTATCACCAACTAAAGGTGAGGGAGGAATATGTACCCAAAATAGCTTTTCAAACAAGGTATGGGAACTATGAATACTTAGTCATGCCCTTCGGACTGACTAATGCACCCGCCGTATTCATGGATTTTATGAATCGAGTGTGTCATCCATACCTAGACAAATTTTTCATTGTATTTATCGATGACATCCTGATCTACTCCCGTAGCCAAGAAGAGCACGTGAAGCACCTCAGACTGATTCTAGAACTGCTCAAGAATCAACAGCTATATGCGAAATTCTCCAAATGTGAGTTTTGGATGCGTGAAATCCAGTTTTTATGGATGTGGTGAACAAAGAGGGAATTCAGGTAGACCCGTCAAAGATTGAAGCCATTATAAACTGGAAAATTCCTGAAACTCCTTCAGAGATAAGGCAATTTCTTGGTTTAGCTGGACACTACCGAAGGTTTATTAAGGACTTCTCACGAATTGTGCAGCCGTTAACCGCTCTAACTAAGAAGAATACAACCTTCAAGTGGGGTAAGGAACAGAATGAAGCGTACAAATTACTTAAGGAGAAGCTGTGTAGCGCACCTATCCTCGCCCTACCTGAAGGCATTGATGATTTCGTTGTCTATTGCGACGCATCGCATCAGGGGTTGGGATGTGTATTAATGCAGCAAGATAAAGTAATTGCTTACACGTCCAGATTGTTGAATGAGCATGAGAGAAACTATACTACCCACGATCTAGAACTGGGTGTCGTGGTGTTTGCCCTCAAGATATGGAGACACTACCTTTACGGTACTAAATGCGTCATCTACACTGACCATAAAATTCTGCAACACATTCTGGATCAAAAGATTCTAAATATGCGTCAGCGAAGGTGGGTTAGAACTGCTGAACGATTATGAATGCAAGATTCGCGACCACCCAGCAAAGGCTAATGTGGTGGCTGATGCCCTGAGTAGAAAGGAAAGAGAGAAACCCCTTCATGCTCGTGCTCTGAGAATGAGCGTGTACACCAGTCTTACCGCTAGATTGATAGAAGCGCAAAAGGAAGCCCTGAGCAAGGATAGACTAGCGGAAGAAATGCTAACAGGAATGGATAAACGCCTGGAGTTGTGTAGTGACAGACTGTATAAGCACGAGGGAAGAACCTGGATACCAAAACATGGGGGAATTAGAGAGATAGTCCTGGATGAGGCGCACAAATCTAGATACTCAGTCCATCCAGGAAGTGACAAAATGTATCAGGACTTAAGGGGTCTTTTCCTGGTGGCCCGGGTTAAAGAAATCCATTGCCAACTATGTGGGGAGATGCCTGACGTGTGCAATGGTAAAGGCCGAAAACCAAAAGCCATCAAGAACGTTACAACAGCAAATGGGATAACATTACGATGGACTTCGTTACAAAGTTACCAAGAACTTGTCGTGGGCACGATGCAATCTGGGTAATAGTGGATAGACTGACCAAATCAGCTCATTTCCTACCCATACAAGAAGATTATGATTTACCGAAACTAGCACGACTATATATCAATAAGATAGTAACAAGACATGGAGTGCCCCTATCGATTATCTCAAACCGTGATAGTCGTTTCACTTCATGATTCTGGAAGTCTCTCCAATAAGCTTTGGGGACACGTCTTGACTTAAGCACCGCATACCACCCTCAAACTGATGGGCAAAGTGAAAGAACCATTCAGACACTAGAGGACATGTTGAGAGCTTGCGTGATCGATTTTGGGGGAAGTTGGGATAACCACCTCCCTCTAGTGGAATTCTCCTACAATAACAGTTACCACGCATGTATAAAAGCGGCTCCATATAAGGCCCTATATGGTAGAAAGTGTTGATCGCCTTGGAGTTGGAATGAGATTGGTGATAGCCAAATAATGGGGCCCGACATCGTAATAGAAACCACGGACAAAGTATTCAAGATTAAGGAACGATTAAGAACAGCCAGGGATCATCAAAAGAAGTATGTCGATAGAAGGCGGAAGCCCCTAGAATTTCAAGTGGGCGATAGAGTGATGCTAAAAGTGGTGCCGTGGAAAGGAACGGTGAGATTTGGAAAGAAGGGCAAATTAAGTCCAAGATACATTGGACCATTTGAAATCTTATCGAGAGTTGGCTCGGTAGCATACCAGTTAAAGCTACCCCAAGAGCTGAGTTACGTACATGACACTTTTCATGTGTCAAACTTGAAGAAGTGTTTTGTTGACAAGGCCTTAGAACTCCCATTGAAAGATGCCAAAATCACTAACGAGTTGAAGTTTGTGGAAGAGCCCATGGAGATTACTGACCGACTAGTCCAGAAACTCAGACGAAGTCGGATACCCAAATTCAAAGTAAGATGGAACTCTAGGCGAGGACCCAAGTTTACATGGGAACGAGAAGATGTGATGAGGAAGGAGTATCCACACCTTTTTAAGCCCACTCGTCCAGAATCTAATCGAAGCTAAAATTTTAGGATGAAATTCCCTAAACGGTGGGTGAATGTAACAACTGACTCCAAGGTCCAGCTCCAGAACTCTAATGTAATTTAAGATTTGTTCATTTTTAGTGTCCATGTATTTTTATGTACCCTCTTCTTTGTAATTAATAAATTATTGTAACTTTATCGTACCTGAATGATTCTTGCATGACTTGCCTTGGCCTATAAACTAATATCTAATGATAGAAAATGCTAATGGCCAACCACCTTAACAAATTACTTATAATAAAAATAAAATTTTGGTCTTTATCCGCATTTCTTTGGATTCTTCATTCGCATTTCTCTGTGTTCATCCGCATTTCTTTGGATTCTTCATTCGCATTTCTCTGTGTTCATCCGCATTTCATTGGATTTTTCATCCGCATTTCTCTGTGTTCATCCGTATTTCTTTGGATTCTTCATCAGCATTTCTCTGTGTTAATCCTCATTTCTATGAATTTTCACTTAGGCGCATGACTACTGTTCAGGCATCCTGAAAGTGGACGCATGGGCATTGTTCAGGCGCCCCGAGCAACACTTAGCATTTTTAAAATTTCGAACCCTTCTAGAAACCTTTGACCCGGTCCGCACACCTCCAAACCAGCCAATGCATGGGTTGTTGCCATGCATTCGGCCATTTCACCACCCAACCACACCACACCTTGGTCCTCCCTAAACCGAACCCACACTCTACCTCTTCCTTTCAAAAACCGAATCCCCACTCCATTCCACCTTTTTCACACTCACTCGAACTCTTTACTCTCAATTTTTCTCTCTCGGTAAATTTTCACAACCAAACCCGAGACTTTGTCAGTCTTCAACTGAGCAAGAACAAGGATTCTAAGCTTCAAGACTCTCGGACCAACAGCTCTTACACCCTCTAAACCTTCTTCAGACACGGGTTATCTTGCGTGTAAGTTTTCTTATACCCGAACAAACCATTATTGTTGTTTTTCCTACTTTTCTTTCCTTTGAATCCTATTTCCTTGTTCAAAGGCAGAAACCCACGACCCAGTTGTGGCTTTGGTATGACTTACAGCTCCTCAAAAGGTACACACTTCATCATACTCGTTTACCTTGTGTTTGTGCCATGATATCTACCCGAAAACCCCTTTTTCTTGGGTTTTCAGGACCTTTCCACCCCTCTGTCCAGAAGTTAAACTTCATTATACACTAAAAACCGGTTTAAAAACATCCAATAAACATCTTATGACCTGAATTTCCAGAATGTTGGATGATGCTAAGCTAATATTATTAGGATGGAAAATTTGGTATGGTGTTATGGACCTTAGAAAGCGTGTTTAATGACCCCTAGAAACTTATAAGGGCCATATGGTGTCAACAAATGAAAAGAACCAACTTCGGGGGTAAAAATTGTAATTTTGAAAACTTGAGGGACTAAAGTGTAAATTCTAAAAATTCGACCTATTTCAGTAAAATGTATAACCAGAAGCAACTATTATACTTATTTTCATGTAAGAACTTGTGGGAAACTAAAAACTGGTCGTGTTACGCCTAAAATCCTAACTTTCCTAAAAAGGAAACTTTTTGACTCAAATTTCTAAGTGATGTGGTCATATGTAGTTTTAAACATATCTTACCTTTGCTCACCCTCCCGATAGTCGAAGAACCTATAGCTTATGCATATATCTTGCTCATAAGGTGCTAGGACATGAATCTGTCTATGTGAAGAATCTTTGATCTGTCTAAGGTGAGTTCCTAGTGTTCCCAGTTTACTATTATTTTGGGATGAAGCATGCTCTGTTTGAACTAAACCTATTTGAGTACTACTATGCGATGCTATTGTATGTTGTGGCTATTGTTATAACCTGCACCCATTGTATCACAATCATTAATTCTATGTGAACCGCTTGTTTATATGGGTAGATCTACTTGGGGAATCCCCCAAGCACAGTGCCTTCCGATACAGGAAGGGTACCACACTGAGATCCTGCGGGGTAGTTGTGGCATGTAATAGGTTTTATAAGATACTATGGTGTACCACTCAGCAGGTATGGTATACTGTTCCGAGGCTCAGTTTCCCCTATGGGATATACCGGCAACACAAGTTTAGAAGAGGCTAGCCGGGGCTGAGTGCATGGTTGATTATGATCCCACAGCTGTGATACTATGTTTTTAAACTAAACTATGGATTCAATGAGTCCTTTTGTTTTTAAACCTTAAGCACTTGAACTCACCAACGTTTTAGTTGACACAAAGTTTTGAGCATGTTTCAGGAAATCCTTGATGGGCTTGGATTTTATGGAGACTCCAAAGCTGGCTTAGCACTGTGACTACCCCCTGGCATTACTTGAACTTTTTGAAACATTTGAAACAATTGGCTTTGTTATGTATTCACTTGGATACTTATGTAATGGGTCATTTTACATTTGGGTTTGACTGTGTTAACCCAGATAAAATTTATGTAATGTAATGCCATTGTGATTTCTCTCCTTGTGTGCTCTTGTGTGGTTTGTTTCCGCTGCCTTGTATGTTGCTAATCTGCAACGTCCCACCCTCTTCTGGGCCCAGGGTGTGACAATTTGAGATTGTGGCGCGAGTTGGTCCCGTTCCATATGTAAGGCCCCGATCCCGGAGACCTCACAGTTGGTCAATCACAGCATAAAACATAAAACATCACACATTTCATAAAATATTGCAGGGAAAATTAAATTAATAAAAGGCATTCATTCTATTAATAATTAACATTGTTAAGCAATACATCAATGTTTTCTTGAATTACAAAAGACCCTGTTTCATTGCATTACAAAACAATAATATCATTAAAGATGAATGGATGCCAATCTTGCCCTGCCGAGTAGCTTCCCCCGCGTGCCATCCTCAGCAACAATTACCTGCCAACTGAAAATGTATAAAAGTCAGCGTTGCTGAGTGAGTTAGTTTTAAAATGTTTAAAAATACCTTGTATGATTTATATATGAAAATATCCTTTTCCATAAAATACTTCCTTTATTTTCACACGTGAGCATTCATCATATGTATATCAAGGTATAGACTTAATTATCTTTCATTAACTCACGTATTCATTCATTCATTATCTTTCACTATAATCTGGATCCTGTCTCATGCAATACCCGACTCATGTCCAAAGACCGACAGTACCGGGGTACGCGACAAGGACTCGGGTCAATCTCATGGATTGAATCCCTTACAAGTCTTTTGTGACAACACAGTCACTCGCCTCAATTTTGGCATACAAGTCTTTTATGACAACACAGTCACTCACCTCAACCTTGGATTACGAGTCTTTTGTGACAACACAGTCACTCACCTCAACTTTGGCATACAAGTCTTTTGTGACAACACAGTCACTCACCTCAACCTTTGCTTGCAAGACTTTTCATACTTTTCTTATGTTCTACTTCTTTATTAACATTAATCTTTCACTTTCTTTACGATAATACTTTACGCATACAAATATAAACACACCACGTAAAGTCACATTATACATAGTATAAAGCATCAACAACAGCCCACAACATGCATCACCATAACAGACAAGAACCAGCAAAACATTCCAAAACTTACCCGCTACATTCTACTTCCCAAGCTTTGGAAAAATCCCAAGTTCTTAGACAAATGCGGATGAATAGTAACTAATGCAGATGAACAACTAATGCGGATGAACAATACTAATGCGGATGAACAATACTAATGCGGATGAACTATACTAATGCGGTTGAACAATACTAATGCGGATGAACTATACTAATGCGGATGAACAATACTAATGCGGATGAATGCCTTCAGATTATTCCAAGTGTCCAACTAAATGCTGGTAGAACAAATGCGAATGACTGAAACAAATGCGCATGAACACTGTAGCAAATGCGCATGAACAAAAGAAATGCGAAAGAACACTTAGGCGCATAAGCAACTACAAATGCGGATGAACAAACAAATGTGCATAAGCAAGTACTTAAATGCGGATGAACAAACAACAAATGCGCATGAGCAAGTACTTGGTGTATATTTAGCTCTTTAATGCGGATGAACTAACCGACCTGCAAATGCACTTATGCATTTATTCAGTCCCTGATCCTCGATCAAACACATCCTTATCATGGATCTAACATGCTTAACATCAAGAGCAGGCATAAAACTACGAAAACACCAACAATTTCTAACCAAACATGCTTATCCATCTGTTCGAAGCTTAAAATCAATCATCACAAGCATTAACAGCACATAAACCACCATAAAGCACAAACACAAACACCCACATACATACGGTGAAGCATAAAACAGCTGTAAAACCTTTTAAACATGCATTTTCAGCCCCAAAGAAGTTTAAAACACATAAAACCGGGGTCTAGAACTCACCTAGTGCAGCAAACAAGCAAAACTCCTCCAAACTTGTGCGCATAAGAGTTCAAACACCTAGAAACAAACAAAACAAACACCAAACCACAAAGAACACTTAATAATCGGTTTTAAGGTTGAAAACCCCATAAAAACCGAACCAATTAACACCAAAACACACTAACCTTCGAAGAATGCAGCCTTTCTTCTTTACAACCGAGAGAAACAAGGGTTTTCAGCTCTTTCTTCTTCTTTTCTTTTGGTAACAGCAGCAGCAGAAAGAGCATGGGCGACCATGCCCCTTATATACATCTTTTTTGACTTTTGTGTACTTTTACACAAAACACCGTTCATCTTTGGCTTCTTTTTGATTTCTTCTTGATACTTTTATTTTCTTTTTATTTTGACAAGATTTCGGGTGTTACACCATATCAACTTAAGTTACCTCGTGAGGTTAGTGGGGTACATGATGTGTTCCATGTATCTAATTTGAAGAAGTGTCTTACTGATAAAGCTTTGGTTATTCGACCCGAAGAAGTTTGTATCGATGAGAAACTGAATTTCACCTAGGAACCAGTTGAAATTAGGGACTGGAGAATTCAGAAACTTAGAAGGAGTCAGGTTAAGTTGGTGAAGGTTAGATGGAACTCAAAGCATGGTCTTGAGTTCACTTGGGAGCAACAGGACCAGATGAAGCACAAATACCCTCACCACTTTCCGTCAAAATCAAAATCTGGAGCTACAGCTTAAATTTCGGGACGAAATTTCCTAAACGTGGGGAGACTGTGGCATCCCGTGTTTCCAGGTTAATATTCGTACGTTAATAAAATGTGATAAAATAATTAAATGCATCATAAGACTTAATTTTATAATAATTAAGGTCATTTAAAGTCTAGCAAAGCCCCTTAGTGCATAAATTTTATAATTGGTAATTTTGAGAATTACCGGGTCGCGTAGCGATAAAACTTTTAACGAGCGTTGGTGACAATTTGGTTAAATAAATTTGGTCAATATATGTTGATTTTTACAATTTAATATATCTTAAGTGAAAATATTATTATTCATGAAAAATAATAATTATTATTATTTACCTTGATCGTGAAAAAAATAATTAAGACTTTTTAAATATTGCCTTGATGTAACGTACAGTCCGTTGCATACTGTGTTATACCGTGTATATTTTTATTCTTGACTTTTATTCACTATTATTAAATGTTATGAACCTTTGGAAAGTTTCAAATTAATACTTTGATTTTATATAAAAATTTCGCGTAAAAACCCGAACGTTTAAGATTTTTACAGAAAAATTTAACGAGACCGACACCCGCCTTACACCGGGTGGCATCTCACTTGGAGATCCACCAGCCATATCATCAACATAATCACATGATTAACTTACTTTAACCATACTTTATCATTTCTAAATAAACAACTTCACACTCCATCTTTTACACACACTCAACCCACCCTTTCTCTTACTAGAAATCACCTAGACACTCTCCTCTCCCTTCTCTCTAAAAGTCACGGCTGGACCACCAAGAACAGCCCTCATTTCTTTGATTTTGATCATCCAAAGTTTATTTTAAGCTTTGATTTCTTGATTTCAAGAATCCCTTATGAGCTTGGTGTAAAACATTGCATAAATCCAACTCAAAGGAGAAGAAATCTTTAAGGAAATCATTCTTGAATCTTCAAAATTTGTTCATATTAGGTATGAACCTTTAACTTTTATTTCATGCAACATGACTTTTGGATGATTATTGCAAGTTTTGTTTACCAAAAACTAGCTTTTCTTGAAATCTAAAGTTCCAACAAAGGTTTTAATCAACAAAATATGTTGTAAAACAATTTGTGTGTGTGAGTGTGTGTGTGTCGTAAGTATGTGTATATGTGTGATGATTTTGTGTTTTGATGATCTTTTAACATTTTGTTGATTTCCTCTTGCATGCAAGATGATCAAACTTTGATTTGAGGTAATGAACATCATAAGAAACCCATCTCCAAAAGAAGTCTATCAAATGATGAAAATGGGTAATACATGATTGTATGTAAAGAATGATGTTCTTGAACCCATCTTGCTCTTTGATTTCATAAAGGATTGAGATGATCCATGAATAGTGGTGATCATGATCTGAAATCTTTTGATCTTTTAAAGTATGTTTTGTTAAAATAAAAACTAAGAACACAAGATAAAATCTATGATTTGGACTATGTATGTATGTATGAAATCATGTATATGTATGTATATATAGTTTACACTTTTGTTCTTGATTTGTTCTTCACTTGTGAGTTTGGAATTTATTGAAATGATCCATATATATGGTGATCATGATCTGGAAACTTTGAAATTTTTATTCATATTTTATTTAAAGAAAAGATAAAAAGACAAGATAGATATTAGTGGTACTAAAGTGTAGATGGGACATGACCACTAGTGATGATTTCATAACATCTAATTGTTAACAAGACAAGTATCTTTGTAAAATCTAGAATAATAAGCTCAAAACCTGTATAATACAAGTTAAAAGTTAGTAATATTACTGAAAATAAAAGTCTTAATGATTGGGTTTAATCTCGTAAACGTTCTACGTTTAAAAACACGTTAAAAACGGTGTTTTCAGGTCTAAAACAAGTATTTTTGTACAAGTCCGGTTTTGGACAGAAAATAATATTTTGTTTTAAGTTAAAAACTTATGTTTTTAAGTATATAACAAACCCATAACAAGCAAGGTCTTCGGTGATGACTTTATACGCTCGAAAAAGCCGAAAACCGACAATTTCGGGTAAAAAATAATGGACTGTTTTGGAACTGAATTTATAAAAAATATTTCAGAAGTTTTTTTTGGTATAAGAGTCATATTTAAACATATAAAATAGTCGTAAGATATATATGGGTTGATTTACGGTTTATGCGTATAAAACCGTGCAGTTTCGGGTCAAAAATCATCGTATACGGGTGATATTTAGTTCAAACATAATAAAGCATATTTTTTATATAACTTGTCTAAAATAATTTTATATATGTTTTACTTCTGAAAATTTAATTATTTGCTAAAAAGATTAATAAAAGTTGAGTTGTGTAATATTTATAAAGTAATAGTATAAGAGATAGTTTACATTACTTGAGCAAGAATATAAATATATCTTATTATTAATACTAAATAAAATATTATTATGAATTATTATTTATTTATTTATTTATTTATTCATTTATTTATTTATTTATTTATTTGTGTTGTTCGGTTGTATGTATAGCAGATAACGTAGTAAATTTTACGTTATATTTTAATATACTTTCATGTGTCTATTTTGTATGTGTGTTATGTGGTTGTTGTTTAAGGGTTAAATATTTTATTTAATAAAAAAATATTTGTCACATATAATACAAACTATTAAACTAAATCAAAAGTCACCAACGGGTCTTTTTAAAAAAATGGATTTCAAGACAAGTCTAGTGAGTTGGGTAAACAACTTACGTATAGACTTATTACTCGACAATTAACAGATCCTTGTGTTAAAGGAGTTAATTGGTCGTTTATTTTCCGAGCTCGATTTTGCTAGATCATCTCTCTGTCACATTTGAAGGTGAGTTTTCACAGCCCCTATTTTTAAATAACGTTTTATTTAATTTTTTTGGGGGAAAAACATGCTATAACTTTTTATGCGTGATATGATTTAATTATGGAATAACTGCGTGATCTTCATGATGGTCTTGAGTTGTTTTATTATTTGCGCATGATTGCCCTCTTACATAATCATTAACCCTTGGAGGGCCACAGGATATATTGGTAGATCTATTGGGTTTGACAACCGCCCCTCAGGATCGGTTTTACCGGTCTGGTATGGAGCGAATATATGTTGAAAGGATTTTAAGGGACTTTTTGTCTTGGTTTGATTATGGGGCTCTTGGTTGCGATCATAGTCAGTGGACCTAGCTAGTCCTTGACGATCCAGGGGTTGATTCCGGGATAATCATATCTTTATATAAGGGAACTTATGATA